>VONZ01000762.1:0-356970 GCA_012976165.1 Labeo catla
GATGCAAAAGCCTCTAAATTCATCTGACGTATTTCTTTGAAATGGCTACTTTGTATAGGTTTCTATGTAAGTACTGGTACTTCTGATTGGGCTGAGGCTGGAATTTAGCGAGTTTGAAGTAAAAATATTTGATGGATGTATATATGTGTCAGGAGCATTCACTCAGTATCATTATCTCATTTTTGACCGAGATGGCTTTTAGCTGGTTTTGCATCTGAACTCTTCTTATATATATATATATATATATATATATATATATATATATATATATATACACATACACATATATATACACACATGCATACATATATGTACACACACACACACACACACACACACACATATATTATATTATATATATTTAAAACAAAACGAAGTAGTTGCAATTAAAAATCTGATGGTGTCCACATTTTCCTTTTAGTTTCTGGGTCAGTGGCCCCTCAGGAGGACACAGAGACTGTGTTCAGTCAATGCCCAGCACAAACCCACTAAAAAGCTGGACATCAGAAAATTGCAACATGTACAATAGATGGATCTGCGAAATGGACATTATAACATGGCCAACCTTCCTTCAAGCTCAACGAAACCAGAGTGACCCCTCAACATGAGCAGAAAACAAAACATAAGACAGCCATCTCAAGAATTTTATTTTACAATTTAGTTTAAGTTTTGTTAGCAATGTTTTTAAGTTCATGTTTCAGCTCCAAAAGAGACACACTGTAGTTAAATGACTTAAAACACCATTCTACCTGTCAAACAGCATCCAAATGTGACTAAAAAAAAACACTTCATCCACACAAATCACTCCAAGCCGTTCACAATTTATCACGTTTGTCATTGTGGATATGCCATTTAATATGCATTACACAAATGTATCAGAATAAAAACAATTCATGTCACCTGTGGGTCTCGAGCTTTAAAAATTCACTAATTTGTAAGAATAAATATGAATGCTGCATAACAAACGTGATCTGGACATGTTTGCGTTTTGTCAAGTCTCTTGACAAAATGATTCTTGCATTTCATCAGCAGCCCAGATTCTGATCTTACTGAGTTTGTAGTAAGTTTGGCAGCATGTGAGTTCACTCTTTGCTCTTTTTTTTCTTTTTCTTTGGCACAGATTCATCAAACTCCACATTTTCTACCACCTCCTGCTCCTCTTTTTTGCTTCGTTTCTTTTTGTTTTTCTTCCTGTCCTTCTCCAGTTCTTCTGTTTGTGTGTCTATCATCTGTGCTTCATTGCTAGTGTCCATCACAGCTTCGTTACGCTCCACTGAGGATTTCTTTCTCTTCTTTTTTCTCTTAGAGGCATTGTCAGAGGTTTGTTGATATTCAGTACTGCCCTCCTGTGGCTGTTCACTGTGTGCGTCTGTGGAATCCTCACTGATCTCGTCTGCCTCAGCCATCTCAGCAACCACTTCAGACCGTTTTTTCTTTTTCTTCTTCTTCTTCTTCTTGCCCGTGGTGTCATCCGTCGGCAGGTGTGTGTCTGGCTCCTCTGATGTGCGTGTTAACGCCTCATTCACGTCTACACTGCAGTCTCCATTAACACAGTCCTCAAGTGCTTCTTTTTCTTTGCAATTTCTCTTTTTCTTTTTCTTTGGCTCTGTGTCTGCAATCATATTGTCATTCACAGAAGCACTATTGGAGTCTTTGCTGTTTGCGGGTTTGCCGTCCTCAGTATCATTACTGGGAAGTACCTGTGTTGTCATCTCATCTTCATCTGATGGTTCTTCCTGCCTTTTTGATTTCTTGTGTTTTGTTTTCTTTTTAATATCTTGATGTTCCTCAGGGTTTAGACAATCTGTGTTGCTTGTGGATGCTTTAGCAGTGTGGTTTTTCTTACCATACTTGTTTATGAACTCCTGCTCCTGCTGCTCAAGCCGGGCCAGTTTGGCACTCATAGTAAGTCCATGTCTGGCTCCTCTATTCACGCAACAAACAAACATGTATACTAATTAAAAATGAAAACTATTTTTCATGAATTGAAATAAAGCTGAAATGAAATATAAATATTTTAGGAGACATTTTATTAGATACAAGATATATGAGAGGGGGGATTTATTTATATATTTACTTATTTGTTTGTTTTTCTTATAATATATCTTATATTATATTATTTAAATAGTTATATTATATTTTAGTAAACTAGAAATGTTGCCTTGGTAATAGACTAAATATTAAAATTACCCAAAAAATTTTTTTAAATAAAAATCAAGCTTTTTATAGCTATTTATAGCAATAGGCAAAAATACACTGTATGGGTCAAAATTATTGATTTTTCTTTTATTATCAGGATATTAAGTAAAGATCATGTTCCATTAAGATATTTTGTAAATTTCCTTCCGTAAATATATCAAAACTTATTTTTTGATTAATAATATGCATTTCTAAGAACTTCATTTGGACAACTTTAATGGTAATTTTCTCAATATTTTGATTTTTTCGAAACCTCAGATTCCAGATTTTTAAATAGCTGTATCTCAGCCAAATTCTAGTTTTCAAGTTCTAGTATTATCATTTTAACCAGTTGAACTAACATGAATTAATGTAAGGGTATTGCAAATTAGGATGCATCATAGTGCAAACCTGAAGAAATCAGAACTTACTTGTGTGCTGTTCGTCCTCCGCAAGCTTTCAGCAGATCTGTATCTGATAGCCTAAATGTGACAGACAGAAATACAGAGAGTTGAGCTGGCTGAAAGCAGAACTCATCTTAAAATCTAATATTTATTGTTTCTCCATGCCACTTTCAGTACAAGAACATTCTACAATGATAGCATATAACAAAAAAAAAATTAAGAAGTATTTGATATAAACTATAAAGGTTTTAAAGGAATGTGTCAGGATTTTCTAATATTGGCAGCTCATACTTGGTAGAGCTGGAGAGGTCCAGTTTCTGGTCCTC
This sequence comes from Labeo catla, assembly GCA_012976165.1. Classification (NCBI taxonomy): domain Eukaryota; kingdom Metazoa; phylum Chordata; class Actinopteri; order Cypriniformes; family Cyprinidae; genus Labeo; species Labeo catla. The sequence goes on from VONZ01000762.1 coordinate 2,909, forward strand.
ATCTTCAGAACTGCTGTCATCTGAATCCGAGGTTTTTTCTTGCTTCTCACCTGACAGCAGCGTAGCGGACTAAGAACGGAGGAAGATGACTTTACAATAATTGCACAATCCAAATGCTGAATTAATGCTATTCTTTTTTTTATTATTATTATTGATTATTTGTACCTTAACAAAAAATCCATAGAGCTTGGACTTGGATTGCTGAGCCTTGCGTGGCTTCTTATTGGAGATCAAATCATCATTGGTGTCATCTGACTTCTTCACCTCTACGCCATTCTAGACCAATAACAACATTAGATGAGCTAACAAAACAAATATGCCCAAACATTATTTTTTTGTATTTACTTAAAGAGCCAGGTTTCTTACAAATCACAGACAAACAACAATGAAAAAAAAATATTAATTTCTGCATTTCACCCCATCTCCAAATCTAGTTTTCTAATAAACTTGTGCATATTTTTACGCAAAAAACTGAATTGTGATAAATACAGTTACAAAATGTGATTCGTAATGTTTGCCAAAATATAACACCTACTGTGAAGAGGTTATTTCTAGGTAATTGCAAAAATGTATTTAAATCCTTACCTGCCCTGATTCGACAACGAGATTGGACGTGGCTTTGTTAAAGACATGGTCCCACCAGTGGAAACTGAACTGCTCACCTTCTTTATGGCCCATCTGAATACAAACAGTACATAATAAATACAAACGTAATGTGCATATAAGGGCTATAACTGGTAACTTCAAATGTCAAAAGTTAGATAGGTAAAAACGGTTTTTGACAGCATTTCTAATTCATGTACACTACCAGTCAAAAGTTTTTGAACAGTACGTTTTTTTTAAAGAAGTCTCTTCTGCTCAAGCCTGCATTTATTTGATCCAAAGTACAGCAAAAACTGTAACATTTTTAAATATTTTTACTATGGCTTGCTCAGTTTGGGACACTTAATTTCCAGCAATCTTGTGTACTGTTTAAACTGAACTGAGCTGGATGATGACATCACTGAATTCAATAAAGAACTGCCTTTAAATAAAAACTGTGTTTACTATTGTCCTTTTGTATTATTGACACACTATTTTCCTATCTAATACTGCTTTGACACAATCTGTATTGTTAAAAGCACTATATAAACTAAGGTGACTTGACTTCAAGAAATCGTTCTAATATTTTGATTTGCTGCTCAAAAAACATTTATTATTATTATATTATGTTGAAAACAGCAGAGTAGAATTTTTTCAGGTTTCTTTGATGAATACAATGTTCAGAGGAACAGCATTTACCTGAAATAATGAATCTTTTGTAACATTATAAATGTCCTTATTTTTTAAAATCATTTTTCACATTCTTTTGATCAATTTAAAGCATCCTTGCTAAATATAAGTATAAATTTCTGTCATTTCTTAAAAAAAAAAAATCATACTGACCAAAATTTTGAATGGTATAGTGTATAAAATTACAAAAGCTTTTTAATACAGATAAATGCTGATCTTTGGATCTATCCATTCATAAAAAAAAATTATATATATACACAGGTCCTTTTCAAAAAATTAGCATATTGTGATAAAGTTCATTATTTTCTGTAATGTACTGATAAACATTAGACTTTCATATATTTTAGATTCATTACACACAACTGAAGTAGTTTCAAGCCTTTTATTGTTTTAATATTGATGATTTTGGCATACAGCTCATGAAAACCCAAAATTCCTATCTCAAAAAATTAGCATATTTCATCTGACCAATAAAAGAAAAGTGTTTTTAATACAAAAAAAGTCAACCTTCAAATAATTATGTTCAGTTATGCACTCAATACTTGGTCGGGAATCCTTTTGCAGAAATGACTGCTTCAATGCGGCGTGGCATGGAGGCAATCAGCCTGTGGCACTGCTGAGGTGTTATGGAGGCCCAGGATGCTTCGATAGCGGCCTTAAGCTCATCCAGAGTGTTGGGTCTTGCGTCTCTCAACTTTCTCTTCACAATATCCCACAGATTCTCTATGGGGTTCAGGTCAGGAGAGTTGGCAGGCCAATTGAGCACAGTAATACCATGGTCAGTAAACCATTTACCAGTGGTTTTGGCACTGTGAGCAGGTGCCAGGTCGTGCTGAAAAATGAAATCTTCATCTCCATAAAGCTTTTCAGCAGATGGAAGCATGAAGTGCTCCAAAATCTCCTGATAGCTAGCTGCATTGACCGCAGCTGACATGGCACCCCAGACCATCACTGACTGTGGGTACTTGACACTGGACTTCAGGCATTTTGGCATTTCCCTCTCCCCAGTCTTCCTCCAGACTCTGGCACCTTGATTTCCGAATGACATGCAAAATTTGCTTTCATCCGAAAAAAGTACTTTGGACCACTGAGCAACAGTCCAGTGCTGCTTCTCTGTAGCCCAGGTCAGGCGCTTCTGCCGCTGTTTCTGGTTCAAAAGTGGCTTGACCTGGGGAATGCGGCACCTGTAGCCCATTTCCTGCACATGCCTGTACACGGTGGCTCTGGATGTTTCTACTCCAGACTCAGTCCACTGCTTCCGCAGGTCCCCCAAGGTCTGGAATCGGTCCTTCTCCACAATCTTCCTCAGGGTCCGGTCACCTCTTCTCGTTGTGCAGCGTTTTCTGCCACACTTTTTCCTTCCCACAGACTTCCCACTGAGGTGCCTTGATACAGCACTCTGGGAACAGCCTATTCGTTCAGAAATTTCTTTCTGTGTCTTACCCTCTTGCTTGAGGGTGTCAATGATGGCCTTCTGGACAGCAGTCAGGTCGGCAGTCTTACCCATGATTGCGGTTTTGAGTAATGAACCAGGCTGGGAGTTTTTAAAAGCCTCAGGAATCTTTTGCAGGTGTTTAGAGTTAATTAGTTGATTCAGATGATTAGGTTAATAGCTCGTTTAGAGAACCTTTTCATGATATGCTAATTTTTTGAGATAGGAATTTTGGGTTTTCATGAGCTGTATGCAAAAATCATCAATATTAAAACAATAAAAGGCTTGAAACTACTTCAGTTGTGTGTAATGAATCTAAAATATATGAAAGTCTAATGTTTATCAGTACATTACAGAAAATAATGAACTTTATCACAATATGCTAATTTTTTGAAAAGGACCTGTATATATATATATATATATATATAGATAGATAGATAGATGATAATAATAATAATAATAATAATAAGAAGAAGAAGAAGAAGAAGAAGAAGAAGAAGAAGAAGAAGAAGAAGAACAACAACAACAACAACAAATGTTTCTTGAACAGCAAATCTGAATATTAGAATGATTTCTGAAGGATCATGTGACGCTTAAGTAATGATGCTGAAAATGTAGCTTTGATCACAGGAATAAATTACATTTTTAAATTTAAAATTTAAATTGTAAAAATATTTCACAATATTACTGTTTTCAAAAAATAAAATAGAGGCTTAGGAGACTTCTTTTAAAAACACAAAAAATCTTAAGAGACCATAAATTGCAATTGCTACAGGGTGGGTTGGACCAGTTAGAGCCCCATAACAATCCTGTATACATAACAATTATTGTTTATAAACAAACGTCTAAAAACAAAAAGATGTTTTCTCACTCACCCCTTTTTTATCAGATTTAATTTGGACTTTGATAGCTTCTGTGATGCCATTCTCTGATCTGCCCAGACCTTTACCTACAATACAAGAGTCTAAATATTAGCATCACCAAACACACTTGGCATGCGTCAGTCGAATGTTTACATTGATATGCCAACGATTATGCAAAAAAATCTCTATGAAGGTTAATAAACTGAGTTGTACAGTGTCATATACAGAGTTTATGATGTATAAAAACCCCTGCATGTGTACCTTTTTCCCATCCGTGTCGCAGAAGCATCTTCTCAGCGAATTTTAGTCCTGTACTCTCTCCTTTGAACATTTCTGCCATTTCCAGAATAACTTCTCAGAATCTGCACATGAAGTAGTAAAACACTTGATCAGGCAACTGCACAAACAGCTGTTTTAAATAAGCGTTAGCACAATATATATATTTTTAATCTGTCAAAGAGCTATAAATCCGATAACACTCTATAAATAATATAGGGCTCATACCACAATAAAAAAGAAAAATTGGCAATAACCGCTACCACGCGTTCAGCAACAGAGTAGACATGACACCGGCAGAATACGCAACTATGGAAAGCGAAAAGGGTCAGCTCTCCTGATTAACGAAACGCGTTTTCCGGTGACGTTTTGCTTTCATATTACATACAAAGATAATATTACTGTATCTATTCATGTAAAATAGTAAATGAGTATACAAACATACAATCAGATTCAACAGAATAAAACATAGACTCATAATAGATGTCAGTTTTTTAATAAAAAATGAAAAGTCAATGGTCAGTGAACAAGTACACTGTATATGTTTTATATTTACATATATATATATATATATATAACAAAAGTGTAGGTTTAAGGCTATGTTTGATCAACAGGTATGTATATTGAACCAAAACTTTTAAAGACTAGTAATTTCCTGAGAATTAAAGGCATTTTATAGCCTACTGAGTTTTACACAGACTTGGGAGAGAACTTCCAGGTAACTTATTTCTTAGCATAAAAGAGGACAGTGATACAAGAGGAATACCAAATTATTGTTTTAAGTGTGAAATTATAGCAGACGTAGCACCAACATTCAAAAACAATGAACTTGTGACAAGGCTCCTGAAATAATCAGGTCTTCACTTTAAGTTTTCATTTAATGATGAGTGATTTTTTGCTACAAAAAGAGCTGGAGAAATACCATGCAAGAGCCGGCAAAAGCTATGAAAACAGTGACACTTTATCTCACAGAGTACGACTGTGAAGTGATATGCATGGTTGTTGTCACTACTAGAATTACCCACTGTAGCCAAAGCACAATAAACTAATTTAACCTCTTCCAAAGCCCATATTTACAAAATATATACTTCTGGGAACCCATACTCTGGTCTCAAGAGACCAAGTCAATAATTTCGGATCCAAAAGCATCCAAAATGTTCTAGTGTTGCTAGAGGAGGAGTATGGTGAGAAGTGCCTGGTACCCACAGTGATGTTCAGTGGTAGTAAAGCTCTTATATAGGGATGCATGAGTGCTGAAGGTGTGAGGAAGTTGTGCGGAAGTTGTGCTTTATCAATGCCCTCATGACTTGACACACCACTGTGTGATGTAATACAAAAAACTGAAACTGCAGATGCTACCCTCCCATTCCCTGCATTATTGGGCATTTTTTCAGCATGACAATGAAGATATTCATTCTTCCAAGGTGAAAATCATTTAGTGGACATGTATTGCACTATATATATATATATATATATAGAGAGAGAAAGAGAGAGAGAGAGAGAGAGAGAGAGAGAGAGATATACACACACACACACAATTTTGTAATATTTAGTCTCACACAAAACAAGATATAAATAGTGGTTTTATTAATTTTCTCTCCAATTACCTACAAATTGTACAACTTGTGCATCATTCACAAAACTAACATCTGAAACAAAATTAAAACAAAAACAGCCCAATATAAAAATACTGTACATACCCCCCATATGTTCATATTTTCACAGAATATACAATCGATCTGTTAGAAACAGTGTTGGTGTGAATCTGCTGGTTAGTGCTTTACAATGAAAAAAAATCTGCATCTTTTGACTAATCAAAGATTTCATTTGGTGCTCAGTAAAGGGCTATAAAATTTGCCCACCAATGGTAATATAATTATCAGGCTCTGTCAGAACCTGAGCCATTTTTTTGTGCTACAATTCTTCTGTAATACCTTTTGGGTATGTTGCATGTGTTTGGTAACACCTTCATTTTTAGTTGATTTATACTTCACGTTAAAGAGAGACCTTCCAACCATACTTAAACTACATCTTTTTCAGGTGTCAGTGCAAGACATGGGGTTTATGTGCAAGAACTGTGTCTGTGTTTTAATGCACGAAGTCAATGTGTCATATGGATGGAGAAAAGTCTGATCCTTTATGACTGCAGGGCTCAGTCCTGTTCCTCATCAGTGGCAGACTGCTGCTCAGCAGCCTCGTCCTCTGAGCTGGCCTGAGATGCTGACGTATGAAACAGTCGCATCAGGTCCCGAAATCTCCTCGAAACCTGCAGAGACATGGATGTTAAAAAAGTGAAAGACGGAAATGCGGTAACGCAAAAAATCTCTGTAATTTTATAATTCTAATACCTCACTGGCTGTTTTGTTGCCGAGCTGTTCTGACACAGCCTGAAATGTGCTCTGATTGGCTCCTTGCTGCTGACAGGCAGTAAGGATCACTCGATCGGCCTCCCTATGAACCAGATGATAAAAGAAGGCCATGTAAAACACAAGCACTATCAGATGAGGCTCAAAAAACATGATCTGTGGCTGTGCTCACCTTGTCCAGAGAATGACCCTCTCTCCACTGGGAGTGAGGGAGATGTTTTTGGCACACACAGGTGTGTCTAAGGGTGGGCTCAATGTGCTCTGCTGAGTGGCATCACTCTCTCCTGGTTCAGCTGAATTATCTTCATCTTCATCCCTACTGTGCTTCTGTGCAGTTGTATGATGCCTCTCCTCTTCAGTTTTCTTGTCATCTTTGTTCTGTACATTCTGCTCTTCTGGGACAGGGGAAGGGGGTCTCTCTCCTCCCTCCCATACAGGACCATCACCATCTGCAGATCAGGTACAGAATTTTTTTTAACGTCTAGAAGATTTCTACATTTTACAACAAATACATATACTACACACTACCAGTGAAACGTTATTAAAGAAGTCTCTTCTGTTCACGAAGCCTGCATTTTTTATTTTTTTTATACCAAAATACAGAAAAACAGTAAAATTTAGAAATATATTTACTATTTAAATTAAGTGTTTTTTATATGAATATATTTTAAAATGTAATTCATTTCTGTGATTTCAAAGCTGAATTTTTAGCATCAATATTATACACTATCATTCAAATGTACACTATCTTTCAAAAGTTCTGGGGATGGAATTAGTTTTTTTTTTTTTTACAGTAAAAATAATATATTACAATTTAAATAAATATTTTAAAATGTACAATTATTTCTGTGATGGTAATGCTGAATTTTCAGCATCATTACTCCAGTCTTCATTGGTGCTCGAGAAACATTTCTTATTATTAACAATGTTGAAAACAACTGTGCACCTTATTTTTGTGAAAACCTTGAAACATTATTCAGGATTCCTTAATTAAAGTTGAAAAGAACATCATTTATTTGAAATAGTAATCTTTTGTATGATTATAAACGTCTTTACTGTGACTTTTGAGCAATTGAATGCATTTCTTTGAAAAAAAAAAAAAAAACATAAAATTGCTGACCACAAACTTTTGAACAGTAGTGTACATGAATTAAATTAAGAACAAGATCTTTACAACAGTTTTAAAACTGTAAGAATGCCTGTAGACACTGATTTTAATCATCAAAAGCCGAACTAAAAGTAACTGAAAAATGAGAAATTAAATAAATTAGGCTTTACCATGATGTGGACTGTTTGCTCCACTGCCAGTCTCATCTTTAACCTCTTTATCTGCCTCTCCGTCCTCCCCTTGTCCTCTTTCCTCTTCCTTTTCTTCCCCTCCCCTTTCAGATTGTGTGTCGGCAGATGGAAACGCAGAATCGCGACTCTTTAGTACCTTAGAGCCATTAGTGGCCTGATGACAAAAAAAGAAAAAATAAGTAAATAATGTGAGAACTACTCAATGTGAAAATCACAATATGAGGAAACATGGTCTCCATCAAAACATAAACTAAATAAAGGGTGGCAATTCCATATATTTCACAGCGAGCACCTTGTTGCTATTACAGCGCAAGCATCCCTTTCTCTTATGCCTGCGGTGTTTGGCATCATGGCTGGAGTCATGACAGGGACATGAGCAATCTTTCTCGGGCCAATCACAGTCCTGAACAAAAGCATAAGATTAGCAACTAAACAAGAATTGGGAAAACAACTGAATTCACTGGGATGGGCAAAATGAAGACACCTTGTAGTTGCCATGTGTGCGCATTTCTTTCCTCCTCCTGCTTCTGCTGCTGATCTGTCGAATCTTATGAGACTCTTCATCCTCCTCTAGATCAGGCAGTGTGACTTCCTCAAATCCTCCCCATACACCACCTCTAGAGCCCACACTCATCCCTGCTTCTCCATCTGTCCCAGTGCCCACGTCCTCCGGCCAAACCGCCTCTTCAAACTGGCCAGGACGTGCTGGAGGTGGACGCATCTCATCAAAAAACATCCAAAATTCTCCCTGTAAGTGCGTGTGGCCCTTAAGAAGGGTGGCCATCTGTGCTTTGAGCTGAGTTACAAAGGCAGAAATAATGGGATTTAGGAAAACATATAAACAATGAGCAGTCTTAAGACTTGTGAAGCTACAGACAATTGATTCAATAGTATCAAGTGATATTTTACGTACATTACAATGTAATGTTTGGGGTTGATTAGAATATTTTAAAGGGATAGTTCACCAGAAAATGAAAATTACCCTATGATTAGCTCAAACCATCCTAGGTGTATATGACTTTCTTCTTTCAGACGAAAACAAAGCGAGCTCTATTAAAAAATGTCCTGGCTCTTCAAAGCTTTATAAGGGCAGTGAATGGCTGTTGAGATTTTAAAGTCAAATAAAGTGCATCCTTCCACCATTAAAAGTGCTCCACATAGCTCTGGGGGTTAATAAAGGCCTTCTGAAGCAAACTGATGGATTTGTGTAAGAAAAATATCCATATTTAAAACATTCTAAACCATAATCTATAGCTTACGCTAACTGTCGTATGCGCGTTCACAGTGGATGATGTAGGACGTAGGTTAACCCAGTCAAAAATAATACGTAGAAAATGAGGATTTGCAAAGAAAAGGATTTCAATACAAGCCAAGAGAAGACTGGTTTTCCTTTGCTGTAAACAAAACTTCCAACTCGCAAGACTAGCATATTCTCACCAGAGCTTACATTACGTCTACGTCCTATATCATTCGTTGGAACGCCACTCTTCTGTGAACGCACATACGACAGTTAGCAGAAACTTGAGATTACGGCTTGTAAAAAGTTTTAAATACGGATATTTTTATTACACAAACATATCGATTTACTTCAGAAGGCCTTTATTAAACCCCAGACCCTTGTGGAGTACTTTTTATGATGGATGGATGCACCTTATTGGACTTCAAAAAAAATCAACAGCCATTCACTGCCATTACAAAGCTTGGAACATTTTTAATATAGCTGTGATTGTATTTGTCTGAAAGAAGAAAAGTCATACACACCTAGGATGGCTTGAGGGTGAGTAAATAATTAAGTAATTTTCAGTTTTGGGTGAACTATCCCTTTAATTTAAAAAAAAAAATAAAAAAATATCTGACGTCACATTTTTGGAGTGGTAGTGTGCTTTTGAATGTTTGTGTATCTCTGTAGGACAGTGTAGCAAATCATTCGTTTCATTTTTGAATCCATCTATCAATACCTCTTCAATCCCAGCAGGACTAAGAGGACTTCCACTCTGCAGCGCTCTCACTATCTTTTGGTAATGAGATGGATTCTCCCCAAAACTGATCTCCAACTGACGCAGGAACCGACGACTCCTCTCAAAGGCTTGCTGCTCCTCAAACTGGGGATGTGAGGGAAATATATAGATACAGAAAAAGATACGCATAATTCTTTTTTCTGTTTATGAAATGATGCAATTACCAGTCCACACTCCAGAGCTTGCTCAGGTAACAGGAAAGCAGCGAAATCCTTGAGAAGCTCAGGCCAGTCTTTGAGCAGAAGTTTTAGCTGGGAGAACAACTCCACAACACTGCGACTCTCCCCTGCCTGGTCAAACTCATAAAGCAGCCCTAAAAACTCCTCCACCTTACCAGGAATGTCTTGCAGGACCTCACGCACCTACAAAAGCAAAACAAATGGAAAATGAGAGAAAGTGACAAGTAATATTTCTCTTAATTTATGTAAAGGACATGCTAGTGAGTCTGACCCTGTTGAGGTAAGCCTGAGCAAAAGCCATATCTTTGCTCTCTCTCATTGGATCATTGTCCAAGATGTGGTCATCGTATAACAGGAGCAGCTTTGAGGCATCTTTACTGCCTCGTTCCTGACGCCGACCACGCTTCAAACTACGTGGGGGTGGGCGACCACGGCCTGTAAGAGTAAATAAACTGACTCAACTCAAAATCTCATATTGAAAATTTAACCAACCAGAGCTCAATTCAACCTGACATCACTAAAAACTAAACAATCAGGTGTTAAAAGTTGTGCTGACCTCTTCCACGCCCTCCTCCTCTCCCGCTGATCTGTGGAGGGTCGTCGCCGGGCAGCGCTTCACCCTCAGGAAGCTTTCCAACATCTCCTTCCCCTGCTTCCATCTCATCACCCTTCATCACACCATCATCCTCATCCTCGGAGTTCTCCTCCTGCGAATTCTGGGATGCAGGGGAGTTTTGGGAGTTTGGAGAGGTGGGGGATGTTGGGGACGTGGGTGAATTGTCCTCCTCGGAGTCTCCCTCTCTGCACAACCTCCTTTCTGATGCTAACCAGGTCAACTTCTCCATTGTCTCCTACCAAGGGAACACAGAGGAAACTGTAGAATTAATAAAACTGTAGAAAGAAATGGAATGCAATGACTTAATTCATGTTTGGCAACATGAATTTCAAGCTTTTAAGCATAATACTTCACATCATATTTAAGGAATGCATACTAAATTGGTTATAGATCTATTTGTTGGTACCTGTTATATACTGTACACTACCAGTCAAAAGTTTTTGAACAGTAAAACTACTAATGTCTTTTAAAGAAGTCTCTTCTGCTCATCAAGCCTGCATTTATTTGATCCAAAATACAGAAAAAAACAGTAAAATTTTGAAATATTTTTACTATTTAGAATAACGGTTTTCTATTTGTTCCTGTCTAATTTATTCCTGTGATTTTAATGTTGAATTTTTAGCATCATTATTCCAGTCACATGATCCTTCAGAAATCATTTTAATATTCAGATTTGCTGCTCAAAAAACATTTATTATTATTATTATTATTATTATTATGTTGAAAAGAGCTGAGTAGAATATTTTCAGGTTTCTTTGATGAATAGAAAGTTCATAAAAACAGCATTTATCAGCAACAGAAATCTTTTGTAACATTACAAATGTCTTTATCATCACATTTGATCAAAGTATAAATTTCTATATTCACTTGTAGAAATTTAAAATGAAAGATTTTAACTTTTAGTATTTCAGTTTTAATTTAGACAAACCTGAAGCTCTGGGACAGATAACACAGATTCCTCCGATGCTGATGACATCACTTCCTCTTCATCTTCATCCTGTGTGAGATCATCAAAATCCTCCTCTTCTTCATCCCGCTCTCCATCTCCATCTTTGTCTCCATCGCCATCCTTCTCTTCCCTTCCTTTGTCACCACTTCCATCCCCATCTGTTTTCCTGCCACCTTCTCCATCACCGTTCTTCTCGCCTTCATCTTCATCACGTTCTCCATTTCCCCCACTTTCCCTCTCCTCGCCCCGTCCCTCCTCATTCCCACTGCTCTGATTCTCTCCACCACTGGACTGTTGATCCTTCCCATCTCCAGTGCTGTGTTTGCGCAACTCAGGTGTTTCCTGTCTGCCAGAGGCAGACTGTACAGTAGGACAATCTACAGGATCCATCTCCACTCTCACAGAAGCTTCAGCACCACCATCCGTGCTGGTCAAACTGGAGCCAGGGCTGCAGGAGGACTCTGAGAGTGCCAGGAGAGGACTACCAAACAAAGCACCTGCCATTTCCTCTTCCCATCTGTCTCCAACCATTTCCTCAACCTCTTCCTTTCTTTCCCCAGCATCTTCTCCTCTGGTGGCTGGTGTTATGTTTAAAAGCACCTCAGTCCCCTTGTTATTTAGGACTATGGAGCCTGTAGGAATGTCAGGACAGTTAGTTTGCTGTGATAAACTTCCTGGTGTGACTTCAGCAGGAAGTGGAGTAGGCTGGTTCAGAATGATGGAGTCTTGGGGCAGAAGTACAAACTGAGGAACACCTGTAGATGAAACGGTTTGAACCAGTACAAACTGAGAACTGTCTGCTGCTGGTGCTGCTGTCAGAGGAGAGAAGACAGTCTTTTGACCATTTTCCACATTATACTGTATGGGAGTGACGTCCTTCATGGTTTGCAAAGAGTCACATTTGGACCTCTTTGTCGTTTTTCCAGTGTAGGAATTTGAGGTGTTTTCAAATGCCTGTGTCCCAGGGACTAACTGTATGACAAGATCCTGAGAAGGAGATGTGACCAGTCTTTGTGTGGCGGCATTTTCATTGGCTTTGATAACAATGATGTTATCTGATGTGACATTCAAGGATTTTGGCTGATCCATAGTCATAGCCAGGTTACTTACGTTTCCCATACTCCCAGAGGACAGGGGCAATAGCCTGGGGGCTGGTTTCAAAGGAGCAAGTTTTCTAGGCATAGTCCGTTTCTTGTGTTTATTGGACGTCTGCTGCATGCCACACGTCCTGACCGTCCCAGTATTAAGTAGAGGGATGTCACGTGGGGGTATCTGAACTACATTGGGGGGCAAGTTGGCAGGAGGGTGTGCTGGATTACCAACCCCTAATTCTGGAGTAACATACTGGAAGTTAACAGGACAAGAGGTGCTCAGTGGAACCGTCCCATGAGCAGGGGTCAAAGGGGGCTGAACCAAGGGGAACACCCCATTTATAGGAGTGCTAGGCGCTTGGGTCAATAATATTACACCATGTGCTGGAAGTGATGTGGAGACGTTGGTCAATACATTTCCTGAACCTGTGGGACATGGAAGGGCTTTAGCCAGTGGTGCAAGAGAAGGACGGGCGAAACCATGTAGAGGCCGAGATTTGGGCTGTGAAGGGCGAATTGGTCTCTGTGAAGGGTGCAGACGCAGAGTGACGCCTTCAGGAAGGAACTTAGGGTAGCGTGTTCCTTTCGAGAACACGAGGGTAGGAGATTTGGTGGTGGAGGTACCCTTTAAAGTGCTCTGACAAACTGCCCTATGGATGTGTGGCAAGCTTTTCTGTAAAGAAAATTGAAACCATCAGATGGATGAAACATGTTGTAGAATGGTTTTAGTGAAAGTGTCTATGGTGGTGATTCTTAACCACATTAAGAAGGGCCCAAAAAGTCTTAAAGGGAGAGTTTACCCAAAAATGAAAATTCTGTTATTAATTACTCACCCTCATGCTGTTCCAAACCTGTAAGACCTTCATTTTCGGAACACAAATTAAGAGATTGCTGATGAAATCCGAGAGCTTTCTGACTCTCCATAGACCTGTTGCTGTCTGCGTTTCTATTGCAGTCTAAAGTACCGTCAAGATTAGACACATAGTGTGGTGACGTGGGGTTGCAAGTTCGACTCGGGAGTGTGGACTCCCGGTAACGGAACGACGCAAGTCTAGTAATTCCGCAAATGGTGCACCGTACTTGATAACGTCAGTCAGCTCGCCTTGGCTACTGCAATTTTCCTCACTGTATTTAGGCTACATTAAGACAAAATACGACATCAAACACCACTGCCTCTTTTCATTTTCATTTAAACATATTAATAGCTGCAGAAATAAAGTTTAGAGAACATACATGCATTACAATGAAACAAAATATTACATGAAACAGCACTGCCTCTTTTCTATTTCATTTCAACATATTAATAGCCACAAAAATGTGGTTCATGCAACGCGTACATACATTACAATAAATCAAAATGATATCAAACACTGCTGCATCTTTTAGTTGTCATTTAAACATATTAATAACCGCAGAAATGTAGTTCAGGGAACGTATTACAAGAAAACGAAATAATATATCAAACAGCATTGCGTGTTTTCATTTTCATTTTAATAAAGAATTTTATATCATCTTTTATCTCACCCGGTGATGGCCTGGAGCTCTCATCTCTGAAATCAGCGGAGCACATTTTCAAATTACATTCAAACTACATTCTCGCCTGAAATACTTTTAAAACTACATTTCATGATACAATAACAGTAATATTTTTAATTAATGGTGGTTAAAATACATTGCTGCATGAATTCAACCAATCAGCATGTTCAGCGCCCAAGTCCAACCCCCGAAAGATCCGGACCTCTAACTCGCGAGCAGGGACTTTCTGAGGGGCAAATTTCTACCCAGAACTTTATTTAGATACTGGTTCTTGCGGTGGAAGCACACTGAGTACCGCCCCAAAGTCCCTAGTTCCTGGGGAAATTTCCTGCGGTGGAAACAGGGCTATTGCTAAAATAGTTTTAAAAAAAACCCTTGCTGTCTATGGAGGGTCAGAAAGCTCTCAGGTTTTATCAAAAATATCTTAATTTATGTTCTGAAGATGAACGAAAGTCTTACAGGTTTGGAACAGCATAAGGGTGAGTAATTAATGACAGCATTTTCATTTTTGGGTGAACTAACCCTTTAATTATTTTAATTTTAACTCTTAATATTAAAAGTGACAAATATTGTCTTCGAAGGTCGAGGCTGAGAACCACTGGTCTAGTAAGTTTTAATACCTTCAGCCAGTTGGGCATGACGTCTTGCTCTCTCTCCACTGGAGGGCGCTCCTCTCCAGGCACCACAGGTCTGCACATCACTGGCAAAGGAGGGAGCACACGATTCTGGCAGTAAAACTAAGAAAACCAACATTATTACATTGTCATAATTCATCATGATCAAATATTACTATTTTAATTTGCTGTTTCGGAAGGTTTCGAAATCATAGACAAATTGACAGAAACTGGGAAAATGAGAAGCAAATGTCCACCACCTATCAGGGCTAAATTCATATACTAGCATACAGATGAACAGATAGATCACCTTTACGATGTTGTGTGGGGCTCTGGGGGCCACCATGTCCTTCACACGCACACGCAGCTGCTCCTGACGCTTGGGCCGGATCAGATAGCGGCTCATCAGGTGATATGGGAACTCTGTTTGAGCGAAGTGCTTTAACCCCAAGACTAAGAGACTGTAGAGAGGTGAGAGCAGGAGACAAGAATGAGACAGTGGGTAAACTGAGTGAAGGTATGGCTCACTGCTTCGTTAAGTGTTTGCTAGGAGGTGTCAGTTGTCCAAACAAAAGTGCTTGTTTTGAAACATGACTCAGCAAAAAAACCCATATTAACATTTCTTCCTTCACTGACCAATTCCAGTATTATTGGTGTGACATTTGCACACTGTACTAATTACCAGACCATCAGAAAATTCTCAGTTTATGATTTTTTCACTTTCGATACAGAAATTTGCACTATTGTAGAAACTGTGAAGTACGTGCACAATTCAGAAAACGTATACATATATTCTTTCAAAATTTCCTACATTAATGTGAAGTTTTTTTACTCTGTGAAATATATGAAACACTAGATGATGTACTATATATAAATAATGCAATTACTTATAAAATATTTACTCTCACGACTGAACTTAAATGGGGTAGACATTCAAAGCCATTTGTACCCGTCTTCTCCTTTGCTGTAATAATGTTTGCTGCGTGGGGGATGCAGGACCGGATCCAGCCTGCAGTGTGGTAGAAGCTCTGGGTACAGAAACACAGAGCGTGTGGCAAACAACCATGCAAGACCAGCAGGAAGCAACGGGTACGAACGAGCTATAAAAACAAAGAAAACATACTGTCATCAGATAGACACATCTACACATGGGAAATTGATTTGATTAATTCATATAAAATACATATAGATGCCTAACCTGAGTTTGGGCGAATGGGTTTGGGAGGAAGATACAGAGGAGAAGGACACTGCTTTAACTCCTCCAACAAGTTGAGGGAGGACTGCAAGTTACACGTTCTAAACATGCTTCTGAAACCTGGATTAATCGCTGATCTCCCCTCCTCTGCCTGCTCCGCAAATGTCAGCAACTCCCCCTGTCAACACAGGACAGGAAACAATTATCGTAAAATTACACAAATTACAACAACTTTATCAAATTTTGATATACAAAGTGATGAGTCAAAGGTGTTAAATCTCATCACACCGTCTGAACAATTTTTGTACTTAAAACATAACATCTTGGAAATTACATTTTGATACTAAAAAAAAGGAAGAAAATGCATTTGAACTTGTCATAATTGTACTGCTTTTTGACTTTCAATAAAGATGACAAAAAACAAGAATCTGTCAAGCAACACTTTTAAACAAGTCTTTTCCTTGTGCCTTAAAGTTTTTTAAAAAAACAAAACACTGGTGTGGCTTAATCCCCAGTTTTCTTACCAGGAAATGTTTGGTAGTTTGAGCTTCACTCTGTAGTTCATCCACTGGGTTGCACAGCATATTGACCTGTGTCAGTAACTGGACATGCTGCAGAGGGGTAAAATAGAAAAAGAAACACTGAGTGAAACCTTAAAGGGGTTAGTTCAAGGCTTCTTAGGTGTACATGACTTTCCACTTTCAGACAAATCCAGTTGGAGTTATATATAAAAAAAATGTCCTGGCTCTTCCAAGTTTTATTATAGCAGCAGGCGGGTGTTTTTATTCAACAGTCCAAAAGAAGTCCAATAAAGCGCATACATACATAATAAAAATTGCCTCAAACAACTCCAGGGGTTAATAAAGGCCTCCTGTAGTGAATTTATGCATTTTGGCTTATATCGAAATTCTCCGAAATTTTTCTTTACAAATCCTTGTTTTGTACTTCTAAATCGTGACCATTTTTTTGTTTTGCTCTCTCCTCTGCACTTCTGCATTCGTCACTTGTCACCGGTGACCTATGTCACCTGCCCGGAACAGCTTCCGCGTATGACAGTTAGTGCAAGCTAAAGAAAATGGTTTCTAACATTTTTAATACGGATATTTTTCTCACACACAAAAAAAAAAAAAAAAATTTTCGATTCACTACAGGGGGCCTTTATTCATCCCCCAGAGCCATGTGCACTTTTTATTTTGGATGGATGCGCTTTATTGGACTTCTTTTGGACCGTTGAACAAAAACACCCGTCAATTGCCATCATAAAGCTTGGAAGAGCCAGGACATTTTTTAATATAACTCTGAATGGATTCATCTGAAAGGAGAAAGTCATATACACCTAGGATGCCTTGGAAGTGAGTAAATCATGGGGTAATTTTAATTTTTTGCTGTACTAACCCTTTAAACAAATATTAAATCATTTTAAGATAACACAAGAACTTTAAAAAGATGTTCCCCTATGCATTACATGAATCACACTTTTCAGACAAAGCATCAGCTTTTTGGCAAAAGACTAGATCCTTGTGACCCAGGTAAATTAAGTGAACTAAACATGTTCATTGTGTATGGTGGTGTTTTAAACTCTTACTTGCTGTATTTGCTGCTGCAGTTGTATTTTCTGAGAAGACGTGACCACTAGAGGACAGCTGGGCTGCACAAGAACCATGCCAGGCCCAGATGCATGCTGGGTGGTCCGAACCTGGTTCTCCCGTCGTTGCTGCAAAGCGTCCAGCTGCTCTTTGACTGTCCGCCTGCATGCTGTCAACATGTGAGCCAACGGCTCCTCAAACCTGATGACAAATAGAAACAGTGAATGGGATAGGGGTCGACCAGTTATCATTGCCGATATTAAGCATGTTTATGATTATTGGTATTAGTCATTACCAAAAGCGATTCGTCAATAAATTAATTTAAAATCATTTAAAGAAAGTTTTTTGTCAGAGCCCTTGTTATTCTTAATTTTGACATTAATTTTAATTGTTACACCAGACAAGTGTGACCCTGCACCACAAAACCAGTCATAAGGGTACATTTTTTGAAATTGGGATTTATACATAATCTGGCAGATGAATAAATAAGCTTTCCACTGATGTATGGTTTTTTGGATAGGACAATATTTGGTTTAAAGTTGTCCAAATGAAGTTCTCAGCAATGCATATTACTACGCAAACATTAAGTTTTGATATATTTACAGTAGGAAATTTACAAAACATCTTCATGGAACATCTTTACTTAATATCCTAATGATTTTTGGCATAAAATAAAAATAGATAATTTTGACCCATACAATGTATTTTTGGCTATTGCTACAAATATATTCGTGCTACTTAAGACTGGTTTTGTGGTCCAGGGTCACAAATATATCGGTTCAAAATATCAGTTAGCGGTCTACTTGATCTGTAACAATCTGCATCGGCATCAGCCCTGAAAAACATATCGGTCAACCCCTAGAATTGGATGTTTTTTCATTGCAAAGAAAATCTGTTGAACTGCCATTCTGATGTAACATTAAATTTCAATTATTTTGAAATTATATTCTTGAACATACCAGAATTTAAAAAGTATTACTAATAAATTAATAAATAAAATGGATTAAAAAAAAATTGTTTTCCATTTTAATTCCATATTGTGAGGCAATAGACAAAAATGGAGAAGCTGATTTACAGAATCATGAAAAGTGGGCAATCCATACAAAAACAGAGCCAAACCTAAATGCAAATGAGCACTTTTGATAGCTGCATATATACTAATTTTATAATAGTAGAATCAACAGACAACAGAATTATGATTCATTCATTTGTATATCTTCCTCTGCATAAATGCTGACATTCATTAAAAATCTAATCATTGTTACATCAAAGTCAACAAATATGACAAGCAAGTTAAACAGACCAGGTCTATTATAGTCTATGTACCCTAGTGAATGACCATCACAGGGACATTGAGCACACACATTCAATCTTAGTGTGGAAAAGACAGCACAGACGTCAGTGTACCTCGTTAACATTTAAAAACCCCCATCAACCACATCTCCGTCTGTACCCAGAGCACAGTGACGCACATGGATCACATATACACACTACAAGCTGTAATAACCAATTCTCAGGGCAAATAATAAGCTGCAACAGTGTGTGACATGTCCATCTCAAGACAGTTTTGTGCTGATTAACACTGTGCTATTTCCGTAACACTGTTTATTACACATATACTTAAACACAGAGGTGACAAGCCTGATGTGACAGGTTTTAAATAAGGGCTCAGACAGGTACTGTTGATGATCGTAAAGGGGCATACAGTTTACACTTTCAGTAGGTGTCAGAGGTTTTTTTGTGTGTGCGTACGTGCATGTAGCTGTTATGTTTTCCAGTAAATGAGCTCTATTTAAAGCCTCTGTGCCTGGATTCTGCACGTATCACAGGCATATGGCGAAATCTTTTCAGCACGTCCACAGTGACGTACAGACCTGCACCTGTACAGTACTCAGCGGTGGGTGGGGGGGGTGTGTGTGTTCAGTCTATAGTGAATGTGTACATGTAGCTCTGCAGTGCCCATTCAGTGTCCTGGGTCTATAGCGAAACAACTGGACACATTAGAGCAATTTTCTGCCTCCCTACCCAAACAGACCACAGCACTCCTCTGCTGCTCTGTCCCAAAGGGAGGACTCATCCTGAGAGTGTATTAACATTTCTCTTTGCTTTGTACTTTGCATGAGTGAAAATCAGAAAGCAATTGCATATGGCCTTTTATAGCAAAAATTTAGATACAACATTTAAGCACACACATAAATGCAGGCTAAGCAAAAACAATGTTCATAGAAATGGCCTGACCTAGTAAGCAGGTGAAAAAAAAAAATCATACTGTTGAGTCTTACACTAGTGGTGTGTGTGTTACCTAATGGCTTGAGGGACATTGAATTGTGGCGTGTCATTGGCCTCCTCATCACGTTCCTCATCTTCTTCATGACCTTCCTCATCTTGTTCGTTGGCAGCCAACTCATCATGGAACTATAAAATATGAGGGAAAATGAGTGAGGAGTGACTGGATTTAATCTACGTCCACACTGCAAGCCTTAGTGCTCAATTCAAGTTTTTGCTCAGATCTAATTCAGCTGTTCACATTTTTGTTTTAAATGCGGCCAATATCAGATTTCCATTGAGAACAAATCACGGTTCTGAACTGCCCTGTATGCGCAAAAGAACAATACAAACAGGGTTGCCAGGTTTTCACAGCAAAATCCAGCCAAATACTTCTCAAAACCAGTTCCAAACTAAACCTAATTGCATTCCCGGGAGCTCCCTGGGGGTCGCTTCAACCCACGGAGCTGAAAAACAACAGTGAAAAAGTAACCCAATTCCACAGGAAAACTGTGGACTTGGCAACACTTGCACAGCACGCTGTCATACTGAATAAACACAGAGGGTATAAAGTAGGCAATCATGCGTTTATTTATAGTGTGATGTACCACGGAAGCCAGCGAAATTATGCACAGGCAATATGAAAAATAAAGACAAGGATGTGACAGTAGAGAGCAGAGTTTTGAAACATTTATGATACGATCCCTCATGTTTTGCTAGTGTTGTCACTGTAATACTTATGAGTTCTAACACATCACACTTCCGCTGACTACCTTTTGCAACTGCCTTGATAACGCTGGATATGTAAAAACTTTGAAGTGTCTCCCATGAGTGCAGAATCATGACGAATGTTGATCTAGAGGGACATAAAAGTCACATGAATTCCGATTTGACTGTTCAAACTGTGGTCGAATTGCAAAACAACTGACCTGTATTGGAAGTGGCACAAATCAGAATTGAAAAGATCAGATTCCATGTGGTTTGTGCTGTTCACATTGTCACGTGAAAAACAGATTTGACATTGCTCACAAGTGAGCAAAAAAAAACAAAAAAACATCAGATTTGGGCCACATTTGCCTGCAGTGTCATACAGAAGTAAACAATGTACATAAAGGAAGACATAAATTAAGCAATCATGCGTTTAGGGGATGCGTCTTGATAACTCTGGGTATGTAAAATCTTTGAAGTGACTCCCACAAGTGCAGAATTGTGACAAATGTTGATCTAGAGCAAGGGTGGGGAACCTTGATCCTGGAGGGCCGGTGTTGCTGCAGAGTTTAGCTCCAACCCTGAAAAAAAAACAATACCAACCTGTATTTTGAAAACCTTGATTAGGTTGGTTGGGGTTGGAGCTAAACTCTGCAGGGACACCGGCCCTCCAGGATGAAGGTTCCCCACCCCTGATCTAGAGTAACATTAAAGTCGAAAGAATTCCGATTTGACTGTTCAGACTGTGGTGGCATTGGAAAACATCTGACCTGTATCAGATTTAGTACCACATATAGAAGTGGTACAAATCGGAATTGAAAAGACCAGATTCCATGTGGTTTGTGTTGTTCACACTGCCATGAGAAAAACAGATCTGAATCACCTGAGCAGAAACAAATAAAAATAAAAATAAAAAATAATAATAATTTGGATTTGGGCCACATTTGCCTGCAGCGTGAACGTGGCCTTTGTTTGTTCATGTTAGTGTTAAGTCCTCTTACCGTCTCAAACAGCTCTTCCATGAGCTCATTGACTTCCTTCTCTGCAAAAGACAGATGAAATCATTACTTAAAGCAAATACTTTAAACTGGGTGTTTTAACCATCTACAACCTGTACAAAAACTCACTTGTGATGCGAACAGCACGATCATTTCGATAATCCTCCAAATCTGGCTCATCTAAATCATCTAGAAAGTTATATTCAGGATCGTCATCTTCATCAGCCTCTTCTGAAATATACAGAGAGAATCAAAGAACTGAATCTTTCATGTGAAAAAACACACATAGAGCAGTGATGCTGAGAGGGAATTAGGGAAAAGGTCAGGGGAAGAAAAACATGAGTGGAAAAAACAGAGGTAGTACTTAACCACTGACAGACACACACACATTAAACTAGTCTCACACTCAGAGGAAGCCATTAAGACATTTAAGAAAAGTGCTTTGACAGCATCTGTCTGAGTGCAACAGGCATGATAGCGATTTGTTTAAAGGACACTATCGCACTTGGAGGTTCACTGATTTAGCCTAGGTCAGTAAACAAAAATGAGAGGTGTCAAAATATTATATTCAAAAGAAATGTAAAATGTAATGTTAAAATGTAATTTAATCCAGTTTTACTGCAGTCTTCAGTCTCAAATATTTGTTATTTTAGGTAAAGTTAAAAATAGCTTTAAGAGTAGAGTTTTTTTCTTGCAACTTCTATCAAATTTGGCCTGCATGTACATAAATACCAAACAGATTTTTAATGTAAATACTATTCAAATTAACTCATGTATTTATTAATTAATCATGATATTAATATTAACAGAAATTAAAATTGTAAGGGAAATATAATCTTTTTGTGAGCATCATGTGCAGTAGACACTGCACATGCTGACCTTCATTGTCCAGGTTAGAGGTCATGAGACCCTGCAGCCATTGTGTCCATTCACGGTCCTCTGGTGTGGAGACATTATCGTACATATCTGGCGTGATATCCGGCGCACAGAGCTCTGCCTCCAGCTGATCCAGAGGGACATCCCTCAGTGGACGTTTTGACCGAGTACGACAAGCTACCAGACTGTCATCCGGCTCCCCTCCACCACCATTGCTCAAAGCCTTTGGCAGACAGACACATTGATTTAAGAGAGAAAACCATATATACAAGGCAGAGAGATTTTTGTGTGTGTTTGTGATTTGGTACCTGGTAAGGCTCCATGCAGAGAGGACTGAGTTCAAGTTCTTTATCAACAGCATGTAGTTTCTCAATGAAGGGGTCAGGAGGGGCCCTAAGGGATCGTGAGGGGCCACAGGATTGAGGAGGTGGGGCAGGGGGACCCATAGGCACTGCTTCAACTCTTAAGTGCCTGGAGAGTTTGGGCTTCTGTAACAGGGATGGAGGAGGAAGAAAAAAAACCTTGAACAATGCGCAAAAAGAATGAAATATAATTGTGTACGTGATAATAATACTGTGAGAAGTACCAGTCTGGGGCTGTTGCTGGCATCATCACACTGGGGAGGCGTATGAGAGGATGAACGTCTGCTGCCACGTGGCGAGGAGGCTGTGCTCTCCACATCGCTCTCCAAAAAAGTCTGAGATAAAATTCAAATATGTTCTTTTATAAACCATTCAAAAGGCTGTTTACTTTTGTAACTTTTCTAATTAAATATATTCATTTATTCCTGTGATGGCAAATCTGAATTTTCAAGCAGCCACTACTTCGGTCTTCAGTGAAATATTATCCTTTAGCAATCATTCTAAAATGCTTACTTGAAGCTCAAGAAATATCTTATTATTATAATAAAAATCGTATTATTATAAACAGTTGTTCTGCTTAATATTTTGTGAAAACCATTATGCAATTTTCAGGACAGTTTGGTTAAGCAAAGGAATATCCCATGTAACATTATAGAAAGTCTGTCATTTTTTTTTATCAATTTAATGTTTGTTGAATAAAAGTATTAATTTCTTTAAAACAATATTTTCAACAGTAGTGTATGATATTTGTATAAATAAACAATATCTAAAATATAAATGCTGTTCAAAAGTGGGGGATAAGTAAGACTTGAAATGTTTTTAAAGTCTTTTATGGTTATCAAAGTTTGATTTTTTTTTTTAATCAAAAATACAGAAAAAAGTATCATTATGATATATGTAAAATAATAGTTGTCTATTTTAATATACTTTAAAATGCAATTTATTTTTGTAATGCAAAGCTGAATTTTCATAAGCCATTACACAAGTCTTCAGTGTCACAAGATCCTTCAGAAATAATTCTAATATGCTGATTTATTATCAATGTTGGAAACAGTTGTGCTGCTTCACATCAAACTTTGAACGGTAGTGTATATTGTTACAAAATACTTCTATATAGATGCTGTTCTTTTTAACATTTTGGTTTCAAAGAATTCTGAAAAAAAGCATCACACATTAAAAAGCAGCACAACTGCTTCCAACACTGATAATAAATCACACATCAGAATGATTTCTAAAGGATCATGTAATACCTGAAGACTGAAGTAATGATGCTGAAAATTCAGCTTTGCATCACAGGAATAAATTCTATTTTAAAGTATATTAAAATAGAAATCCACTACTTTATATTGTAATATTATATCACAATATTACTGTTTTTTTCTGTATTTTTTTGTATTTTCTGTATTTATTTTGAAAGGCAGTGTGTATATTTATAGTGTGTGTTATGCACCTCCTCAGCTGTTTCATCTTCCTCGTCTTCATCAGGACAATACTCTTCATCAGAGGAGTCCTCCTCTTCTTCCAAGGGAATATCCACAAACTGGGGTGGCTAAGGAGTCATATTTACCAATTAGCACTGAACATCAATTGAAAAAAACAATACAAACTCTCACAGGTGATACATCACAACCATCTGATACCTTAATCTCACTTGGCTTCTTTATTGGTGAGATGTTCCAATTGCCCATCCCCTACAAAAATAATTAAAAAAAACAATCAACACCATCACTCACAAGAGTTTAAAATGCTCAAAACCTACTCATAAGCAGAAAAAAAAACACTCACCACCCCTTTCTCAACAACTTCTCTGAGCTTAGAACGGGTCATTTTAGGCTCCTACATTAAACAGAAAATAAACATAAATCAAATAAAATTACCATTTTCAAACAGACTTCCACTATAACATTTAAATAAAGGAGGAACTTACAAACATGGGCATATCTTGCGTGTCTCTTATAGCAGCTTTCATCATGGCCACAACATGCTCATTGGTGACCACCTCCTGAAACAAATAAACAAATATAAAAAAAAAGGTTAAAAAGTTCATCATTTATTTTCAAACTATGTTTGACGCTAGCATTTCCTTACAATTGTGTTTATTTTTGTTAAAGATTCATTACTACAAGAGCATTTGTTTGCCGTCTCAGGAACACAATCAGACTCACGTGGATGATGTTACGAACGTTGACAGAGGAGAGCTTGAGCTTTTTTGATTTGAGCGTTAAATCTCTATCCAGTCTCCTCAGCTCTTCCTCACTCTCATCCTCTTCCTCAAGCTCTTCTGAAGTCTTCTCCATCTCTCCATTCTTCTCAGGGATCTCTCCTTCCACCTGAGTCATTCCATTCTTCTTTACATCCACACCATTCCGTTTCTTTAGCCACTCATCCCCTTCACACCTGTCCTCATCTAAAGATCGACAAATAATTAGACTTTGGAAAACACTTAAATTCAACAGTGATGTTTATCCTAATTAGAAAGTAACATAACTAAGTGAAGTGTGGTTAATGGCAAGGCTAAATGGTCTGACTCACCCACAGTGATGACCAGACCCAGCTCTGCATCCTCCTCTGACTGCAGTGGGGATGAAATTGGGGAGGAGGACTGGACACTGTCACTGTCATTCTCACCATGGCCTATGCAAACACAGAGAGGAAATAACCAAATATCAAGCTCTGCTCTAAACTTCATTCAACTACTACCGCTTGTTTCAACACTACCTGTGCTGGAATTCTGCTCATTGCAATCGGACTGATGAACATTTCTGTCTGGAGACAGCGTCTGGATTGAGGTCCAGCTCTTGCTCTTAGTGGGGGTAGAGACCTTTCTTCTCCAGGAACTAGGAGATAGTTTGAGAGAGAAAGGAGATCTGCTGATACATTCTTTCTTAGGTGCTTTGGCAGGATTCGGTTGTGGTTCTGGAGAAGAAGACTTGCGTTTCCACCCCATGTTCAATCTGTCTCTGAGCCTGAAAAGACAGGTAAAGAAAAACTAGTGATGCAAACTAATGTCTTGCAACTAATCCTCAAAAGTATGTATTTAAGAAATTATTAAATAAATAAAACTACATTATTTAACATTTAGATAAACAAAACTAACATCTCAACACTCTTTTCTAGTTATGTCTCAAACCCAGCCTAGACAGCTCAGTAGTACAGAAACTCACCGGAACAGAGCCCATTAATACAATTAATAAATTATAAATACAGCAGTGTTTAGTTTATATTCAGAAAACGTTTTTTTCTGGTATACCAGAACAATGTACACAGTAAAATATACGTGTGTGATATACGTGTAACAGTAATAAATTCACTATTAAACAAGTGTAGAGAGATGGAGATCACAACAGTGGATCTGTATATTTGTTTCTTCAGATGTTAGCTTACTGGCTAACTGGAGTTAGCATTGCTCCCCTAAATAACACATACATATTGGAAATAGTTTATATTTGTGACACGGAAACATGTTTTTTGCTGTGTTCACATTTTATAACGTAAAAAATCCTCTTACCCACGAACAAGTGTTTGCAGCCATCGGTAGCTTTCTAATACACATTAGCCCGCCGCTTCACAACAAACGGCGGGTGTTGCGGTTATTTCCTTCCCTCAAAAACACAAGCGATGACAAAACGTTCCCACACCTCAGTAGATCCATCAAGCCGACTGCCCGTGTCCCTCTGCACAATACACCAACGATATTTCAGTAATATGCATTAATAGTTTCAATAATATAAATAGTGTTTTTCGAGAAAAAGTCGATGAAAATTTGACGGCGGCCAATTTTTCAGTAATGTGGAAGTCATTCTTAGTTCACTAATTTAACTAATTTAGTTAACTAATGAACCTTATAAGTGTTACTATTATTTTTATTATTATGCTTCTAACTATATTACATCAATATAGCCAGGGGTTTAAAAGAAAGAAAAGAAAAGAGACTTTAATGTCATTAACATTTTTTTTTTAGTTAGAGAACATAAATGGTCTTTAGCTTTCCTACTAAAATGAACAGATACATCGTTTTCTATTTCTTTGCTTACAGGAAAAAAGTACATTTATGTATGTAAAACTGAATTAGAATTATGATAACGCCTCATTTTTTACTTTATTATCCTAAAGGGAGGAGTCTATTTATGTTGGGTCTGTATATTTATTTCCAGCTGCCACTTGGGTTTCTCGCTCTTGTCTAGAGGTGGAGCAGAGCAAGACTTACTCTAGACTTTCATAAGCTGTGAAAAATCTTAAAATAAAAGGACTGCAAAGAAAATGCCCTCAACAACCAGCGAAAACATTGAGTGGCTCAACGGAAAACCTTTACTATCATTCAACCTGAAAGTTATATGCCAAGTGTAAACAATGGGCAGAAATCTACCAGTTCGTGATTTTACATCTGCTAAGCGAGAAAAATCTTTCCAAGCAAACGTTCGGGAGATTTGTCCGGCAGCAACGAGGCACTTGCCTCTTTGGAATATGGTGGTGACACCTGACACTGTACCCGAGTTCACCATCCCCTCACTGTGCCCGGCGAGACTCAAGGGATGCGGGAGGGAGAAGTCTGGAGTCGGGAGTGGACGGCGGCACACTATTCCCCGGTCTACGCACCCATCTTCGTTAGTCCGAGCACTGACGCGCTGCTGCCCGTTCTCAGAGGAGCACGACCTAAACTTGATGGACGATCTTCAGACTTACGCTTTGTCAGACCCGACCACCAGAGCTGCAATGTCATTACCTCATCTCAGCAAAATAACCACTCCGTACGGCTTTCTGACACTTGGTGAAAGTCCGTGCGTTTGCAGAAGCGAATCGTTGTTTTTTGAGGAAAATGGGTTTCAGGAATTTCTCAGAAAAGCAAAACGTGCACATTGTTTAACTACGCCTGTGAAGTCAAAGAACCAGTCTTACTATTCTTTTGGAAACGTGAAGGCCTGTGGAGACCCTGCTCCTCTACAGCTGCAAGATTCATGTGACTGTTCAGAACTAGTGAGACCTTCTCACCTAAACTATGGATTTTTACAAAAAGGATGGATAAAATGTTTACGTAAGGCTCCCTGGTCTCGGTGAAATGATTTTCCAAGGAAACTTGATATTAACTTTAAATAGCAACCATATATCTCACACTTATCTCAAACATCACAGATTAAACATCGGAACATTTCTTGTGTGACTTTGACTTGGACCAATATATTAAAACAAATGTAAAAACTGTGAAAGAAACTGATTATAACAACAGAACTGATCACGTCAGGAATCGCATTACAGCTGTCACAGAAGAATCTTTAAGTGAACAGTTCCAGAAAGAACCACATTTTTCTTATTGTGAAGGGCATTCGAATAGTCTGAAGAACATTTTGTGCATTTGAAACGTTCTGGAACCCTTATTAAGTGTTATTGGTCTAGTCTGGTCATAATTGTCTTGTTTATAATATGCAAATAAATGCTACACTTTAAATGCTGTCTGATATGTTGATGCATTACCAACAAATAAAAATAGCAAGTGTCTTGCAAAAGTTTCAAACCCCTTCATTTTTTTTTCACATTTTATGTTGCAGCCTTATGTTAAACTGCTTTAAATATTTTTTCCCACAGCAGTCTACACTCCATACAACATAATGACGAAGCAAAAAAACTTATTTGTGACAAATTTATTAAAGTTAAAAAACTGACATAAGAACATTGCATAAGTATTCATACACTTAACAAGGTACTTAGCTGAAGCGCCTTTACAGCTTTTTTGTGTATGATGTGACAAGCTTGCACATCAGCATTTGGCAATCTGCCATTCTTTACCCCACCTTTTTACCCCTCAAGCTTTGTCAGCTTGGATTGGGGGCAGATGCACATTTTCAGGTTTGTCCAGAAATCTATGATTGGGTTCAAGCCCAGGCTGTGGCTGGGCCAAACAAGGACATTTATAGAGGTGTCTATAAGCCACTCTTGCTGTGTACTTAGGCTCATTGTCCTGTCGGAAGGTAAACCTTCTGCCCAGTCTGAGGTTCTGAGTGTTCTGGACTAGGTTTTCATTAAGGCTATCTCTTTGTTTTCCTATGTGGACCTTTCCATCTACTCTGACGAGTCCCTCAGCCCCTGCAGCTGAAAAACAGCCACCTCCGTACTTTACTTTTGGGATGCTACTGTGCAGGTGATGAGCTCTCCTTCAAAAACGAATTGGAATTAAGGTTCATCAGACCAGAGAACCTTGTTTGTCACAATCTGAGCGTAGCTTGACACAGTCCTGTCTCTGAACTCTACTGGCAGTTCTTTTGACCTCAGGGCTTGGTTTTGGCTCTGATATGCATTTCCAGCTGTCAGACCTTTTATTGAGAGGTGTGTGCCTTTCCAAATCATACTCATTCAAATGAATTTGCCACAGGTTAACTCCACTCAAAGTGTAGTAACATCTAGAAGCAATATAAATGTTCCTGAGCTACATTTCAAGTGTCCCACAAAAGGGTATGAATACTTATGCAATGGAATCATTTCAGTTTTTTTATTTCTAACACATCTGCAAAGTTGTTACAAACTTTTTGTTTCATACAGTGTAGATTGATGTGGGGAACAAGGTATTTTAAAGCAGCTCAACATAAGGCTGCAACATAAAACATGGAAAAAAAAAAAAATGCAGGGGTTTGAATACTTTCCCAAGGCACTGTATATTCAAATACATGATTAGCACATATGGATCATCTATATGTATTTAATGAGACTCCTTATGTACAGTTATTAAGAAACAAATATTGTGTTAGATTAGGAAATTGTGAAGAATTTTTAAAACATAAAACCAAGGTATGCTGGAATGGAATGCTGAATATAACACAGCATTGTTAACCAAAGGAAAACCCAAGCAGAATTTAAACTTTAAGAATTTCCTTTCATCTCTTTGCGTCACAATATTATAACAATTAAGCTTAAATGCCATCGGTGCTTCGAACACTATAATGGATGCAATGAGTATTATATGGGGTTGTAAATGATATGGCATGGCAATATTTATGTGTCTCTCTAATGCAAAGATCAAACACAAAGGAGCAGTTTTAATAGCCTCTCTGAGTAATACTTAACCTGCACTTGCAAATCTGTCGCCTTTAAGTGCTCATGGGAATGAATGACAATCTGAAATCAGTGAGAAAATGCACTCAAGGTGGTTGAAAGTAATTGAAGTGTCAAGCAGGTACTTGCCCAGGCTCTCAAGAGAATAGATAAGAAAGAAATTAAATATGACTATAAGTGGGTTCAGATCTTGACTGCGTCTCAGGGTCTGTATGAATGTGCTGCATTATAGTCATGACCTTATGTGGGTAATTTAGAGATAAACTCTATGCAGCAAATAGTGGTTGGCTCCCATGACTATGTTGCCAGGTGTTTTATTATAAATCCTAAACACTGAACCTTTAAACTGGCTTACTGACTGACAAAGGCATAGAAATAAAGTAAAACTGTTCTGAATGAACATAAACACATGGAAACATATAAGCATGTAAAATGATGCAAAGGCAAAGTGGCGAAAAAGAGGTCATTAATCTCCCATTACTTATAGACTTCGCAAGTGTAATGAGTAAAAAGATGGTCTAAATCAAACTGAGCTATGTTTTTAATCTATAAGGAGTTGGTTTTATTTTTATGGATTGTTTATGCCTTGTTAAAGCTGCTGTATTTGCGTGGCTCACAAAATTCCTGCTTCAATCACACCAAAAAATATTAATATCAACTCTCTCAAAACTGGAGCCTGTCTTATTCAGCAAAAACATCTGGGAGATGAACCAAAGATTAATGTGTCTAGATGGCTTGAGGAAAAATATGCAAAATATGTGTGCAAGAGTCTGGGTGAAAAAAAATATTTGAAATATAAGAATGTATAAATATTACTCAAGTGATATAAATGACAAAATAGTAAATGATCAATGTCTTCGAAAAATTGGAATTACGAAAGCCAAGTCATTTTTTGCTGAGCTAAAATCTATATACTTCATCATCTGTAATATTTACATGTCTTTTCTCACACACACCCTGAAAGTAATCATGTTTATTTAGCCTAATATATTTTAAGCCAGCAGTACCGCTCTTTATCCACCAGGGGACGATATTCAATCAAACTCAACCTTCACTCCATTTACATCTGCAGCTGGTGTACTTACAAAAGAAACATCTGAAAGTACATATATACAAGGTCAGATATCATCTAGTGCTGTACAAGAGTATGTGTGTGTGCGCGTTCGGCCAACAAAACAGTCTTGGTTTCCCTGTGGATGCGTTTGAAAAGAGTCAGTGTGTCTCCGTCAATCCCGTCAAGTTTTTTTGCTCTCTCGCTCCCCACCGTCTCAATCACTGTTCTTTATTTCCCCCAGAAGCCAGTAGGTCCGCATCTTGCCTTTTCCCTTCATCTCCACATCTCCTCTCAGCTCCAGCTGGAAGCAGTTGAACTCCTGTAGCACATCTCGAGTGGCTGACGACACATGAATCTTCAGAGCTGCAGGATGACAGCATGTGAATGATTACAGCGTTACTGTATAAATCCTGATTATTTGTGTTCGCACAGCTCACTTCACAAGGTTGACTAATGTGTGTTGGCAAACATGATTTCCGTATGCTTTCCACCTGCAGGTATACTAAAGAGGCAATCGTTTTTATTGGCACACATTATTTGTATATTATAAAATATTTATTGTTACTTTAAATAAGCTTTTATTTTTTTCTTTTCATTTTACTTAAACTTATTTTAGTTAGTTGCCATCTAATCTATCGAAACCCACAGAATCAAAAAAAATTGCGAATTTATATCTTACAATTCTGACTTTTTTTCTCAGAATTGTGATGTGTGAACTAGCAATAGTTATAAAGTCAGTATTGCAAGATATAAACTCTCAAATCTGACTTTTTTTCTCAGAATTGCGAGATATAAACTCAATTCAGATTTTCTTTCTCAGAATTGCGAGTTTATATTTTGCAAATCTGACTTTTTTTTTCCTCAGAATTGCGAGATATAAACTCACAATTCAGATTTTTTTTCTCAGAATTGCGAGTTTATATTTTGCAAATCTGACTTTTTCTCAGAATTGCACGATATAAACGAAACTTCAAGATATAAAGTCAGAATTGTGAAACAAACTCGCAATTCTGAGAAATTAAGTCAGTATTGCGAGAGATAAACTCACAAATCTGACTTTTTTTTCAGAACTGCATGATATAAATTGCAATTCCGAGTTATAGTCAGAATTGTAAGACAAACTCTGAATTCTGATTAAATAAACTCGCAATTCTGAGGAATAAAGTCAGAATTCGGAGACATAAACTCACAATTCTGATTTTTTTTCTCAGAATTGCAAGTTTATATTTTGCAAATATAACTTTTTTCTCAGAAAAAAAGTTAAGTCAGAATTGTGAGATAAAAACAGTTTTTTCCCCCCAAAATTGGACTTATATCTATATTTAGGCCTATATTTCAGAATCAGAATTATGAGAAAAAAAAAGTCAGAATTGCAAGATACAAACTCAGTTGTAAGAAAAAAAGTCAGAATTGCAAGTTATCATCTGGCAATTCTGACTTTATTTCTCACAATTGAGTTTACATGATGCAATTCTGAGGAAAAAGTCAGAATTGTCAGTTTACATCTCGCAATTTTGATTTTATAACTTGCAATTTTGAGTTTATACCACAATTCAGAGAAAAAAAGTCAGAATTGAGAGTTTGTATTAGATAAAAAGTCGCAGGTTTTTATTTTTTATTCAGTGGCGGCAACAGGCTTCCCTACTAATTGGTTTAATTAACAAAAACATTTTTAAATGATTTCATTAACAACAAATTTTAAGATGTACTGTACTAAATATACAGTCTAGCAGGATCAAAATATTAAAAATGCACATAAGAAAAACTTCCATGTTTCAGTCAGAATTGTGACGGTCAAGACAGCCATATATTCTAATCTTCTCCTGTGAGAAATGAATTAGTGACGCTTAGGATTCATCCCTTTCCTGATTGCAATTTGTTTTGCTTTTGTCAAGTGTTATCTAACACCGATAGTTGTCATTTATCTGGCAGCGTTTATATGGGGAAATAGGTGGTGGGGGAAATAATTAAATTTGAATTACAACGGAATCTTTTCATCAACTTTTTTTTGTTTGGGCTTTGTGAATGATGGTGAAAGTCATTATGGAAATATGGTGTCGATAATACAGCGTGAAGATTCATCAATGTTGAAACACTGAAGCAGATGTTTAAAAAAGGCAAAAAATTTAGGGGGGAAAATATCAAAATATTTGATCATTAAATGGTACCCTGTTAAAAAAACAGCATATGCTGGTTAGGTATGTTTTAAAGCATGGCTGCTGGTTTAAGCTGGTCATATGCTGGTTCTAAACAACTAGCTCCTGCTCAGGACCATCTTAGGACCAGCACATAACCAGCTAAGGGCCAGCTTAAAGGAGAAGTCCACTTCCAGAACAAAAAATTACAGATAATGTACTCACCCCCTTGTCATCCAAGATGTTCATGTCTTTCTTTCTTTAGTCGTAAAGAAATTATGTTTTTGAGGAAAACATTTCAGGATTTTTCTCCATATAGTGGACTTCTGTGGTGTCCCAAGTTTGAACTTCCAAAATGCAGTTTAAACAATCTCAAATGTGGTTATAAACGATCCCAGCTGAGGAAGAAGGGTCTTATCTAGTGAAATGATATGTTATTTTCATAAAAATAATACAATTTATATACTTTTTAATGTCAAATGCTCGTCTCGTCTTGCTCTGCCTAAACATGCCATCTCATGTTCTTCCTCAACTTCAAAATTGTCCTACATCGCCATTTTACCTTTTGTTTGTTGAGGGTGTTTGATCTGTTTGTCTTGAACCAGAATACGTAGAGTTCAGGCAGAGCAAGAAAAGATGGGAGTTTGTGATTAAAAAGTATTTAAATTGTATTTGTATGAAAATAACCGATCGTTTCGCTAAATAAGACCCTTCTTCCTCGACTGGGATTGTTTAGAGCCCTTTGAAGCTGCATTTAAACTACATTTTGGAAGTTCAAACTCAGGGCACCATAGCAGTCCATTATATGGAGAAAAATACTGAAATGTTTTCCTCAAAAAACAATTTCTTTACGACTGAAGAAAGAAAGACATGAACATCTTGGATGACAAGGGGGTGAGTACATTATCTGTAAATTTTTGTTCTGGAAGTGGACTTCTCCTTTAAACCAGCTCAAACCATCAGCAGTGCTTCAAAACATACATAACCAGCATATGTTGTTTTTTCAACAGGGGAGCAAAAGGCTAATGCTAAAAATAAAAAAATTAATCACAGATTCAGTGGTCTGCAGCTAACTGACCTGAACTCTTGACCTGTACAATTACTATGGTTACAAGCACAAATTGCTATTTAGTGCAATTGGGAGCAGTAAGTACTTACGTTCTCCATTCGACTCCATACGAGAAGATGTGTTCACTGTATCTCCAAAAAGACAGTACCGAGGCATCTTCAGCCCAACTACACCTGCACACACAGGACCTGAAACACACACGGGAAATGCTGTGGAAACTATGCATGCTAATTTAAAACCTGCTCTCTTCCATAAGAGAATTCGACAATTATGTCTGTAACGGATAGAAAGCTTACATTAAGAGAGCTCATGACAACCAGAAGAATTCTTGTCAGTTTTCTGCTAATTAAAAGTCCATCAGAATGCGACTCAAGTAAGCTTTGAAGCCATCATTCTTACCACTGTGAATGCCGATTCGTAATTTCAACTGCTCATCAGCTCTGTGGCGAATCTTAAATGTTTTGACAGCCTCCAATAGAGCAAGGGACATGCGTGCGATTTCACGACCGTGCAGTTTCCCGTTCCGTACCGGCAATCCTGAAACCACCATGTAGGCATCGCCTATTGTCTCCACCTAATCCAATGGGAAACAAAACCACCACAGCACAAGGTGGAGATTCATATCAGCACAAAAAACACGTGTTACACATACAGATTTCAAGTAAAGTAACAAAAATGTAGTTAAAGTTAAAGATATTTCCTGTTAAATATATTAAAGGTTTTACATACTAAAGGTACTAAAGGTCTGATTTTTATTTAAATGACAAAATTTGTGATATGAAAATAGACTAAACTACAAGCAAAAATGCACATTATGTGATATAAAACACACTTTTCTATCAGTATTCGAAATGTATTTTAAATATGCAAATTAAGCATTTTTTGACCAAGGGACATTCAAGTGTCGTGGTACTCTCGTGGCAGAGTGGCGATGACTGACAGGGAAGAACAGAAATTCATTATTTTTAGTAAGTCGTTATTTTTTTCTTTGCACACAAAAAGTATTCTTGCAGCTTCGTAACATTATGGTTGAATCACTGATGTCACATGGACTATTATAGCAATGTCCTTACTACCTTTCTGGGCCTTGAACATGGTACTTGCATGGCTGTCTGTGCAGGGTCAGAAAGCTTTTCAGATTTCATCAAAAACATCTTAATTTGTGTTTGGAACAACATTAAGGTGAATTATTAATGACAGAATTTTCATTCAAGAAGACACACTTTATAAAACTGTCTTGGGCAAATATGTTGTTAGGTATGAGGTGTAAATACCTTGTAAACGTCAAAATTATCTATAATGGCATCAAAGCAGGTGTAGAGATCATTTAGGAGGGTGACGACCTATGGAAGAAACGTCCACTTAAAATCATTACAGAGTGCAACAGTAAAAACAAAGCAGAAATATTTTCAGGGTTAAATGTTAATATACCTGCATAGGTGTGCTTTCTGCTGACAAAGCTGTGAAGCCCACAATATCACTGAAGTAGATGGTGACAGAGTCAAAAGCTTCGGCCTGCACTGTCTCACCCCTCTTCAGCTGCTCTGCCACTGAACTAACACAACAGAAATGAGAGTAAGCCAAGTGTGTACATGATTTATTGATTATTATAGCTCATTTGTTTGCTGTGTATTATGTGAGTCAACTGACTGAGGGAGGATCTGGTACAGTAAAGCTTCTGCTTTGCGTTTCTCCTCCAGATAGGCTTGAGTCCTCTCCTCCACCAACTCCTCCAGATTATTAGCATACTGCTCCATGCGAGACAAGAGATTATCCAAGATATTACTTCTGTGCTCCCTGAGAAAGAGGATGAGAGATAAAGCAACATGATAAGATAAATAATAATACATACAAAATTTAAACAAAGTGATTGCTAGGTTGTGGCTACAATGTTAGCATGGTGACACTAATAGTCTGGATGCTTTGCAAGCACCGTAAGTGAACTCTAAGATGTTTTTAATCAGAAACAAGTAAACACACAAGTGAGCCAACACACCAAGAATTAGAGCGTAAAATGGGACGGACCTGTTCTGTTTGCGGAGTAAGACACTAATATGGCTAAACTCTGGTCTGTCTGATGGTTCTTCAGCCCAGCAACGCTGCATCAGCTGACCCAGCTCCTCACTGTGGGCCTGAGGGTTCACAGATGGGCGAAGATATGGCCATTCACCCAGAGCTACACGGTCCACAATCTCTATACACAAGGAAGAGAGAGGAAGAGAAAAAGAGAAATTTTGAGCTTAAGGGAACAGATCACCCAAAAAATTAAATTCTGTCATCAATTACTTACCCTCAAAATCCTGTTTTTATAATTTAGATAACCTTTTCCAGCATGTTTTCTCCAATATAGTGGACTTCAACAGGTTGAAGGTCCAAATTGCCGTTTCGATGCAGCTTCAAAGGGTTCAACACAATCTCAGCCAAAGAATACAGGTTTTATCTTTCAAAACAATTGGTCATTTTTCTTTAAAAAAAGAAAATTGTATATACTTTTATCTACAAATGCATGTCTTCGCACAAAAGTCATACATGGTTAGTTCTTCGTCTGTGTACGTCTGTTCAAAAAGGTAGGGTAGAATGTAAAACTCCATCTCATTTTCTCCTCCAACTTCAAAATTGCCCAGCATCGTCATTTTGCCTTTTTTGTAAAGGGTGTTTGACTTTCTTTGCTCGTTCACTTTGCAAACACTGGGTCAGTACTTCCGCCTATGTCACGCGTGTGTGATTACGCAATGTGTGTGCAAGACGAGCATTTGTGGCTGAAAGTTATATAAATTTGTATTTTTCTTAGAAAATGACATTGTTTTGCTAGACAAGCCTCTTACTCCTTGGCTGAGATCATGTAGAGCCCTTTGGCGCAGTATTGCAACTGCAATTTGGACCTTCAACCTGTTGGTCACCACTGAAGTCCACTATATGGAGAAAAATCCTGGAATGTTTTCCTCAAAAACCTTAATGTCTTTTTGACTGAAGAAGGAAAGATATGAACATCTCGGATGACACAGGTGTGAATAAATCATCAGGAAACTTTCATTCTGGAAGTGAACTAATCCTTTAACCAACGAGCAATATATTTGTTACAGCCATTTTTTAAATCTTTGTTAACTTTAGTCGTTAAAAACACAATTATAACTGTTCATTATTTGTTTATGTTAGCTCAGGTCTATTAAATAACAGATACAACTTCTGATTTTAATCAGAAGGGATTTTAAAAGGGTCATCGGATGCAAAGTTCACTTTTTCATGTTGTTTGAACATTAATGTGTGTTGGCAGTGTATGTACACATCTACACTATAATGATAAAAATCCATGCAGTGTTTTTTAATTAATCTGTAAAAATAATATCCCCTTTGTCAAATCGAGCCATTCTCAGATGCCTGTTGGTGTGGCGTCAAACAAACCAGACAGTAGAGTAGATTACCATCGGTGGACTCGAACTTGAAAAAAGGTTTGTATTGACATCCTGCCATGGTTGAAACAAGATACGCTCTAATGTTCATTCGTGTTTATTTCATGCTATAACTAGGAAAGAGCAAGAGATGTTTAGCTTCTGTGCCACTTGAACTGAGGCGCTACAGTGATCTGTCGCAACATTAAAGAGTCACAAAACAGTATTTGTTTGAATTTCTTAAAAAAATTTGAAAGCTGAGACTTTGTTTTATACCTAAAGTAACCTGCTCTTTCATTTGTCAGTGCATTGTCATGTTTCTCTTTGCTCCGCTATGCATTTTTCACTGAGTGAGATTGAGATTAATAAATTCTTTCTAATCAACAACTGATGTATTAAACTAAGATCCAGCCATGAATTTTCTTCTTTTAAACAATCTGTTTCACTTGGATGTCGCAATACAGATGAAAAGATTTCTTCCATTACGTCACAACTTTAATATCGGGCTGTACATAAAAGAAAGTCAGTCATTTTTGGATGAACTACTGCTCCTTTAAATCCAGCAGCATCAGCAGTCTGAAGACATTTTGCCTGTCAAAGTGCTTTCCTTCCTTTTCTCTCCACTATCAACTGCATCAGTGCATTTTCCATCAGTCTTATTCCCACAAACTCCCACAATGTTTTATCTCCATTTTCCATCCTCTTCCTGATCTCTCAGCTCTATTCATCAGGCTCTTACAGCTCTGAAAGCCTGGAAGAAACGCCTGTGGGCTGTAGCACTCTAGTAAAAACACCATTTCTCAGCTCCGTCAGAGGCTTTTCACGGACAATCTGGCCTGATAAGCAGCTCTTCAAAGCTCAGGACATCTTTACTGCTACACAATTTCTTTGTGTTTGCGTTTTGTATTTATATGGGCGCCTGTGGTGCCAGATTGACTGGTCGACCAGGAATACACTAGACTGATTGGTTCACCAGTCTCGAGCTGTAATATTCACCAACAGTAATCTTATTACCAAGGTGCCCAAATGCATGTGTGAAGACTGATATGATGATCTCGTCTATGTCAGTACTGATTATAGTGCTGAGATCACAAGCTCCAGGGACGCTGACAGCGCATGATCTGTGTTTGTGAGTGAAGCAGAAGTGTTTTCTTGACATAAAAACACACACACACGGCTCTGATCTGTATTCTGAATCACATGATTAAATCCATGAATTAGATTAGAAAGGGAAAGAGAGTGAAAGAGACAAGCATGGATGGATATGTGTGTGCGAGAGAGACAAAAAAACAAATGAACCATTTAATATCTCTGAAAATGATATAAAGTGACAGTGATTTAAACAGCTTTGCTTTTATTCGCATGGAAATTATAGATGCAACGGAGACATTTTAGAACGTTACTTCAGGGACGTTTTAGCATGTCGTGATATTTTCCGTATATTATAGCAACTAAAGACTCTTTAAAATCATACAGAATCAAATTGCAAAATTTGACACAAAGTAGCTTCTATGTATGAGCAAGAGCTCTTCACCCTCTAAGGGTTGTTCTCTGTAAACGAGAACCATAAGCACAGAATGCAGTGTGTGTGAGGATGTTGGCAGAAGACAAGATAATGTCAAGTGTCTTCCTCTTCAGACAAACTCACTGGCGGCGAAGTGAAAAGGCTAGTGGACTAGCAAATTAAGAGTGTGTCAGGGTGTTCTTATGCATACATACTGTATGTTTAAAGGATCATCTTTGATGTGTTTGTGCTAAAGAGAGGATGTGAGAATATACATGTGTATGTGCGTGAGGGCAGCTGTGAATGGCGTCTGGCTGTGTATTTGTTGACCTCTCTGAAGAACCTGGTTCATTAGCGCCTTTCATTCGTGTCACTGCGGAGGCTCTCAAGGGTAATTTGCGTGAGTGTTCTGAGTGCAGAGCCGTGCATCAATATTTGAAAGCGTTTTGGAAGGAGACGGAAACCCCAGTTTTTTATCCTCCTCAAATTGTTCTCAGACAATTAAGTATTTCAGACCCCAAATCTCAGAGAGAAGCAAAAACAATTAATTATATTAACTGAATAATTAAACGGAAAACACAAAAAACAGCATTTTCCACTGCATTAAGGATTTTAAGCTTAAAAATGACATGAAAGTATAATGAAAAATCAGTTAGTTTTACTTTTTTTATTTTACATGTTCTAAAGCCATATGATACCTTTGTGTGAGAAACAGGTGAAACAGAAACTAAATTTAAAGGCTGGAATACAATACACTAGATAAGATCTGAACAGATTTTAAAACAATAGGCGTCTTGCACTTAGTTGCTGATGTTGCCGAATTTAAAACTGACTCTGACTTACAGCGACTAGTGGCAGCTCCTCGAGGCTGTTAAAGACATAGTTGACCCAAAAATTAATTAATTAATTAATTACTCACCCTCTTGTTGTTTCAAACTTATAAGACCTTCTTTCATTTTGGAACGCAAATTATGATGTTTTTGATGAAATCCGAAAGCTTTCTGACCCTCCATAGACAGCAACTCTACTACCACGTTTAAGGCCCGGAAAGGTAGTAAGGACATTGTTAAAATAATGTGACAATAATGTGACATTAGTGGTTAGAAAAGGGTCAGAAAGTTTTCAGATTTCATTAAAAATATTTACTCACCCCCTTGTCATCCGAATGTTCATGTGTTTCTTTATTCAGTCGTAAAGAAATTGTTTTTTGAGGAAAACATTTCAGGATTTCTCTTCAAAATATAGTTTAAATGCAGCTTCAAAGTGCTCTAAATGATCCCAGTCGAGGAAGAAGGGTCTTATCTAGGGGAAAAATCTGTCATTGTCAAAAAAAACCTACAATTTATATACTTTTTAACCTCAAATGCTTGTCTTGTCTAGCTCTGTGAAAACTCTGTGTATTCCGGTTCATGATAGTTATGGTATGTTGAAAAACTCCCATCTTATTTTCTTCTCCAACTTCAAAATCATCCTACATCGCTGTTTTACCTTTTTTTTGTAAAGGGCATTTGATGATCTTTGCATGTTCACTTTGTAAACACTGGGTTGGTACTAACTGTATTGACCCGGAATACACAGAGTTCACGCAGAGCTAGACAAGACGAGCATTTGAGGTTAAAATAAATAAACTGTCAATTAAAAAAAAAAAAAATAACAGATCGTTTTGATAGATAAGACCCTTCTTCCTTGGCTGGGATCATTTAGGGCCCTTTAAAGCTGCATTTAATCTGCATTTTGGAAGTTCAAACTCGGGGCACCATAGATGTCCACTATATGGAGAGAAATCCTGAAATGTTTTCCTCAAAAAATAATTTCTTTACGACTGAAGAAAGAAAGACATGAACATCTTGGATTACAAGGGGGTGAATAAATTATCTGTCAATTTTTGTTCTGGAAGTGAATTTCTCCTTTAATTTGTGTTCAAAAGATGGAGGTTTTGACATGACATGAGGCTGAGTAATTAATGACAGAATTTTCATTTGTAGGTGAACTATCCCTCTAATCAATGAAAAAGTTGTATAGTGTATTCCAGTCTCAAGTTGTTATTCACTAAAAATTCTCAACATTGGTTCTAGATGTTCATGAGAGAAGTAACATGTCAGA
The DNA here is from genome assembly GCA_012976165.1 of Labeo catla. NCBI lineage: Eukaryota > Metazoa > Chordata > Actinopteri > Cypriniformes > Cyprinidae > Labeo > Labeo catla. The sequence continues at coordinate 43,705 of VONZ01000762.1, forward strand.
TTTAAAAACAAATCAAGTTCTTTTAAGTCAGATCTTTTGAAAGAAATTCAAAACTGAATGATTCATTCACTAATCGGACTGATCTTGTTTACTGACTCAGTGTTCTGGTCAACAGTTCACATGAGAAAAAGACAATCAGTGAACACCAACTTCATCTATTTTAACGATGTCCTTACTACCTTTCTGGGCCTTGAACTTGGTAGTTGCGTTGCTGTCTATGCAGGGTCAGAAAGCTCTCGGATTTCATCAAAAATATCTTAATTTGAGATCTGAAGAGGAACGAAGGTCTTATGGGTTTAGGACGACATGAGGCTGAGTAATTAATGACAGAATTTTCATTTTTGGGTGAACTATCCCTTTACGGTCAAAAACAGGATGGAGATGGGCAGATTTAGGCTAAACTTGTAATTTATGAGTTTTTTTTTGGCAAGATTTGCTCTCTGACCTTTGGGGCTAAGCAAGTCTCCCTCCAGGTAAAAGACTCCTCTCCGTAGAGCCACCTCTTGAAGGATAATGCCAAAACTGTAGACGTCGCCCTTCTGTGTGCCTCCTGGAGGAAAGCGCTCCATTCTTAACAGCTCTGGAGCCATCCACAGCTTACCTACACAGACACAGACAGGAGACTGGCAGTGAACAACAGAGACTGTGAGGTTTGCATGTATGCATGTTGTGGAAAATCGTCAAATTGACACGAAATGACAAAGCTGAAAGGTCACATGACTGACGTGCATAATAAGAGTGGGCGTCCTCCGTGTCTGACTCCGTCCTGATGCTGGACAGCCCATAGTCAGTGATCTTTAGCACAAAACGATTGTCAACCACACAGTTGGATGATTTCAGGTTGCCATGGGATACAATCACACTGTTGTGAAGGAAAGCCATGCCCTGAGGGAAGAAAAAGATTGGAAAGTATAAAAGAAAGCAAGAGGGTCGGGACAGAGCTCAATCAGAGAAAATGAATTTAATCACTTTTGGAAAGCTATCATGGAAAATAAATGCATTTTGAAGCACAGAGAGGGTCTCTACCTTTACTATGTCACTGACTAGTGAATATTTGAACATCCAGTCTAGTGTGATGCTCTCATTCTCCAAAATGTCCTGTACACAAATGCAAAAAAAAATCAGAGAAAAGTGCATATACATACATATACAGCACAGAAAGTATTTGGACTTCAAGGATTAGGTCACTTCCAGAATAAAAATGATAATTCTTGATAATTTACTCACCCCCATGTCATCCAAGATGCTCATGACTTTCTTTCTTCAGTCGGAAAGAGGAAAAACGTTCAAGGATTTGTCTCCATATCTTCCATATTTTCTCCAGGGTCTTATCTAGCAAAATGATCTGTCTTTTTTTTTAAAGTGTATATACTTTTTAACCACAAATGCTTATCTTGCGTCTAGGTCTGCGATGCACGTCTACAACTTCATGCATTACGTAATCGTGTGGTTGGTTCTTTATCTGTGTACTTCGATTCAAAAAGGCAGGGTTTTGTAAACACTGGGTCGGTACTTCCACCTACATCACGCATGATCTTTCCAATGTCATTATGTAATGCGTGAGGTCAAGCTAGTGAAAGATGAGCATTTGTGGTTAAAAAGTACATTTCATTTATTATTTTTTCAGAAAATGACTAATCGTTTCAGTAGATAAGACCCTTATTCCTCAGCTGGGATTGTGTAGAGCCCTTTAAAACTGCATTGAAACTGCAATTTGAACCTTTAACCCAGGACACATTGAAGTCCACTATATGGAGAAAAATCCTGGACTGTTTTCCTCAAATACCTTAATTTCTTTTCGACTGAAGAAAGAAAGACATCAACATTTTGGATGACACAGGGGTGAGTAAATTATCAGGAAATTTTATTCTGGAAGTGAACTAATCCTTCAATAATGTACAAATGCATTAGATTAAAAACAAAAAACATTAAAAAAAAAAAAAAAAAAAGTTCCTGAGAGAAATGGCCAAGAAAAAAGTATTTTGACAGCAGAAATTTAGCATGTTTGCAGATGCCATTTGGTTTGATATTTTAAACATAATACAGTAATTATTTTAAGCATCCAAATATCTTTTTGTGTATATTTTTGTACGTTAGATGTGGTAACGAGAAGAAAGCAGTCATTTCTAAAGGAATCCTCACGATTGGGAATTACATGTGAGGGTGAAAGATTCCCCCATGCAGATTTCACAACAGGTTCAAGATGACCAAAAGTAAATTATTTGGTTTGACAGTGACTTCTCTGTGAGCTGTGTATACATCACACTACCAACAACTAAAAATGAACCTTTTTAGACTGTGAAACTTCTACTAATGTGACTAAACCTTTAGACTGGTAACAGTTCCACCTTCAGGACATTTCCACAGTTTCATTTATAATTCAGCCAACCTGAGATCTTCCACAGCTACTAGGTACATGCACATGTTCACACTGATGCATGAGTGTGGCTCAGCACGTCATCAAAAGGATAGTTTTAGAATAATGGTTAAGTTTAGGGTTGGGGGAGAGATAACATCATGAATCATGAGTGTCTGTACCTGTAGGCTGCCTCGAGGGCAGTATTCTGTGACGATGCAGATGTTGGGTGGATCAATGCAGGCGCCGATAAAACGGGTCAAATGCTCGTTCTGTACATCTCTCATCTAAAGAACAAACACTCACTATTATTTTTTGAATTCACAGTATATCCTTACAAATATTTTAAAACACTACTACTATACTGAAAAAGACTGGTGTAGAAACAGTTTTTCTCACTCAGAAATTGCTATTAAATATCACAATTAATAAAAACTAAAATAGCATTTTCTATTTTACTTGTAATGATTCTAATTGGATTTGCAGAATAATTATTCAATACAGCAAAATAACAGCATGACACACTCACATGCTTCAGTTCGAACAACACTTTCCTCGTTAACTCCATGCGTTTTTTGTTGATGTATTTAATGGCCACAATGTTTCCCTGGAGAGAAAACAAGCACACATACAAACATTGGGTCTCATGTTTTATAAGAACAGACGTAATAGTTTTTATACTGTACAAACTGTATTTTTAATCCCCTTACCCTAAACCTACCCCTCACGAAAAAAAAACTAAAAACTTTCTGCTAGATTTTCAAGAACATTCAGTATGATTATTAGCTTGTTTCCTCATGGGGACCAAAAAATGTCCCCACAAGGACAAGTATTTTGAATATTGCTATTTTAGTGGGACATTTTGTCCCCATAACGTAGCGTATACCTGAACCACACACACAAATGCTATCTTTGCAATTATATTTGCAATTTCTACATGCATATAAACGATTACACTTTACAACAATTAAAGCTTTAAGTGAGCCAATAAAAAAATACTGTTAAAGGGGACATCAGATGCCCATTTTCCATAAAATGGTATGATTCTTTAGGGTACATACATTGGTTAAAATTTCTCAGTGGCCATGTAAAACAACACTCTTTTGACCTTGTCAAAAACAGCTCTGTCTAAAACAACCCGTTTCAGTGCATGTCTCTTTAAATGATAATGAGCTATTGTTTACCCCACCTTTATTGTATTTGGTGGCACATTACCATCAAAAACTGTCAGGAGAAAATGAAGACTCCTATGTTCACTTTTAAATCTAACGGCGCATGACGTCAAACTGCTCTGAAAATCAAAACAGCTTCATAATTAAGACTGTTCCGGTTTTTGGGGGATAAAAAAAAAAAAGAAGTGAATGGGTTTTTATCATTGTAGGGTGGTACGTCGACACACTGCTAATACATTTATATGCGAATTTTGCATCCGATGTCCCCTTTGAAGAATCAGGTTAATGTTAATTACTATTTACACTAATACATTTTTAAAATTTCAACTTTAACATTACTGAATGTATCATGAACTAACTGCCAATGAACATTTTTCAATTATTATTAATAAATAAATACACTCTTTAAATAATGTTGTTCATTGTTAGTTCAGAATACCAACAATATTAATAAACTGGAACTTACTGTAAAAGGTTACAATGTAAACATTTACACCAGAGCTTGTCAGAATGATACCTTAAAGTAGCCAGTCTTCGCAAACACCTGGAAATTACCATCAGCTGTCAGCAGTGATCCATAGTTTGAACCTCTCTGTAAAGAATGAGAGAAATAAAGTGATTTGGTGATGATAATTAAATAAATAAATAAATAAATAAAATAAAATTAGTATTTCACTGAAAATCAAAGAGCTAGAGAAAGCATTTAAATATGAGTGTGCATTATGTAGTATGTACTATATCTATGTTTTACTAGAGAGAGTGTGAGTTTGCTGCCGGTGCTCCTCATGGCCTTTTCCAGATTGCTCATCTGAATGTCCTCCCAAGCGATCCTCCATAACTGAGCGACCAACTCCTTCTCCAGCTTCAGCTTTCTGTGTGTGTACATACAGTATATGTTTTAGATGCAGCTGTACATTACTGGTCAGATATCAGAATCATCTAGCTAGCGCTCACCTGTATATAAACACAGTCACAGTGAAGATGATGACAAGGATGAGGAAAAGCACAATGGAAATCATCTGGTGCATTGCAATAGTTCCTAAAAGGAAAAAGGGAATTGGACAGATAGTGAGAGGCGGGTAAGCAGTTGGACTGCAGAAAGAGTGTACGATACCCACGTGCACGACAGGCAGGGTTGTCGTTCTTAAAGCCGCAGAGGGGCACATCCCAGGGAATGTTGCCACCTGGCCACTGAATGGCCATCCCTGAAAGAATCTTCATTTGCTTCTGAGTGCCATTATACACTGCCACGATCTGCAGCACAACATGTAAGCAAAAAAAAGATTCTATAATAAAATCAACATGTAAATAAAACAACACTGTCATCTAACTGAACCTTGACCCCTTGACGTCAACATGCGTAAATAAAAATCGGCCCATAATGCGATTTCTTTATACTCATAGAAAGCAAAAGTGAGATAATGGTGGCAGGAATTTAAGAAAAATAATGGCAGAATTTAAGAAAAAAAAATGACAAGGACAAGATTCATTCAGAGAGCAGCTGAGATCTTTAATATCTATTCATCATCTACCCTGTACCCGCTCACACACACAAACAAAAAACATTCCCTGACTGAATATGTATCCTATAATTAACACCCTACAGCCTGGCCTCCCAATTACCAATCAAGTGTCTTTCAGAAAGCAGATTTTGTGTGTTTGTGTGGGGGGGGCTTTGGTTTTTAAATGTATGCCACCAAGCTGCCACTTAGTTTTCAGATTCAGGTGTTAAATTTTAATTCATTAGCCAGTAACAAAGGCAAAACTGTTTGGATGGCACACACACATAACTGCTGCAAGAAAAATGAGACTGAATTTCATCTGTGTATTACCGACGAACAGAAGCATCATTGCTATTTAAAGTAAGGTGGCACAAAGTGTTTGTCTAAATCCATGAATAAAAATAAATTAAGAATAATAATGAATATTTTTTTAAATAAAAATATGGTGCCCCAGTGGTTAATTAAAAATGCAAATTACCCCTACTAAAATACCTAATTTAAGAATAACAATAACAAAATGACAAAACTGTGAGACAAAGTATGTATGTGATTATCACTGACCTGAAACTTGCCGCTGTTCATGTCAGTCATGTCCCACAGGGCGAAATCAGTCTCTCTGTCTCCATTCTCATCAATCTGCACCAGACCAGTGACACCTGGGAAAACCAAGTGACAAACTATGTGTTATAGAGCTCAACTGCAACAATATCACACCAGAACACCAAAAAAAAAAAACATTAGTTTAGATTAAGTGTAAACTTGGATCTACTCAAAGTTCATGACCTGTCATAATTTACAGCTGAGTCAAAAGTTTACATACACCTTGCAGAATCTGCTAAATGTTAATTATTTTACCAAATTAAGAGGGATCATACAAAATGCATGTTATCTTTTATTTAGTACTGACCTGAATAAGATACTTCACATAAAAGATGTTTACATATAGTCCACAAGAGAAAATAATAATTGAATTGATAAAAATTACCCCACTCAAAAGTTTACATACACTTGATTCTTAATACTGTGAAAACACTGTGACTTGATTCTTAATACAATACTTTTGGTTTTTCAGCATTTTTGTGTATTTGAATCCTTTTCGACAATGACTGTATTATTTTGAGATCCATCTTTTGACACTGAGGACAACTGAGGGACGAGCATTTGAGTTTAAAAAATATTTAAATGTTTTTTTTTTTAATGAAAAGAACCGATCGTTTCGCTACATAAGACCCTTCTTCCTCGCGTTTGAAGCCGCATTTAAACTGAATTTTGGAAGTTCAAACTTGGGGCACCATATCAGTCCATTATATGGAGAAAACCTGAAATGTTTTCCTCAGAAAACATCAGGTGCGAGGGTCCTCAGAGGGTCAGGTGCGAGCTGTAATTTCCTGTGGAGGCCACTCACCTCTTTAAATGGGCTACAGATAGAGGCCGAGTCCAGCTCGGAGGAAACACGGAGTGACATTTAGACTGATATGAAAAGCTTAAGCTTTATCAGACTGGAAATGTCAAAGCCATTGGAGAGAGAGGGAGAAAGGAAGAGAGAGATGTCCTCACATCGGTTGATGATAAGGATAGCTTTAATAAGCCCATATGAGTTATAAAAGGAATGGACGCACACATAGACAGTTAGTGAACCATGACCGCCCATCTTGTGCAAATTGTATTCAGTGTGAAGAATGGTTGGACAAAGGGAAATATCTCTGAACATTGACACTTAACATCTCCAGCCAACATTTTCTCAGAAGGCACGCATACAGGATATTAAATTCAGCTCATACATTTTACATTACACACAGAAACACTGCAAAGAACACGGATAGACAGGGAGAGTGTGTTTGCACCATGTAATCAAAGGAACGTAATGAGTGTAAGTGTAATGTTAGTTTGAGTCATCAGAACTGAAGGCAGGTCATTTATTGTAGTGTTATGACTACCTCAGCTGGAAGAACCGGAAACCACTTAAGCACAGCATACCAGGATGAAAATGTAAATGGCAGATTGATGCTGAAAGCAGGAAAACAAGACTCTAAAAAACATTTGAATAAAGTAAACGAGAACATTTCCTATCTCCTATAATGTTGATGTCTGTATTTATGCCTTGTATATACACTACCAGTCAAAAGTTTTTTTTAACAGTTTTAATGTTTTTTTTTTTTTAAGAATTCTCTTCTGCTCACCAATCCTGCATTTATTTGATCCAAACTACAGCAGAAGCTGCAATATTGTGAAATATTTTTACTATATAAGGAAACTGCTTTCTATTTGAATATATTTTAAAATGTAATTTATTCCTGTGATTAAAGCTACATTTTCAGCATTATTACTCCAGTGTCACATGATCCATCAGAAATCATACTAATATGCTGATTTGCTGTTCAAGCAACATTTATTATTATAATTGTTGTTGTTATCAATATTTAAAACAGCTGACTACATTTTTTCAGGATTCTTTGATGAATAGAAAGATCCAAAGATCAGCATTTATCTGAAATAAAAAGCTTTTGTAACATTATACATTATACCATTCAATTTTAGATCCCATTTATTTTAGAAAAGAAATTATTCTATTTTAGATAAATGCCGTTCTTCTGAACTTTCTTTTCAAAGAAACCTGAAAAAAGCTCAGCTGTTTTCAACATAATAATAATAATAATAATAATAATAAATGTTTTTTTGAGCATAAAATCAGAATATTAGAATGATTTCTGAAGGATCATGTGACTGGAGTAATGATGCAAAAAAAAATTAGCTTTGAAATAACAGGAATAAATTACATTTTAAAATATAATACAATAGAAAATAGTTATTTTAAATAGTTATTTTTTAAATAGTTATTTCAAAATTTTACCGTTTTCGCTGTATTTTGGATCAAATAAATGCAGGCATTAGAAATCTTACTGTTCAAAAACTTTTGACTGGTAGTGTAATTGAGGTTTTGTATAAATTGTGAGAATGACTTGTGATAGAACTGGAAGCATCAGTGAACACACTGAAAATCTAACCAATTAACCAATCAGTAATATTTGGCATCTTGTAACAGAATTTTTCAGAAAGTGTATTTTTTTTTTTATCTTTTTGGAGTTCTTTTAAAAGCATAAACTTAAGTTTTTGCTTTTACTAGTTATTTTTAATAGTCTGTGGTAATATATATTTTTATAGTACAAAGTCTCTTAATCAATATTGGGTCATAAAAGCTTCATGCAAGAATTAGAATGGAATATAAATATATCACAGTATTTCACATTAACTACTGATTTATCACAATATTACAAAACTAAATGGTATGGTACTTTAACAACACATAGTTATTAGTTTTAACCTGTGTTACATTACTATCACAGGTTAAAAATAAAAATAAAAAAATAGCAAAACAAGAAAAGAGATTCAGTTCTAACAAACCATTAAAGGTGCATGAAATGACCTGGAAGATATTACTGATTTGACCCACTGAGTCAGTCCCTTTCTGAGTCAGCTGTGCAAACTGCCACAATATAACTGAACTATGCACTCAATCAATAGAACTGAAAAGGATTTCATTATCTAAAGTACAAAGTACAAAGTCTCTCAATCAATATTGGGTCATAAAAGCTTCATGCAAGAATTAGAATGGAATATAAATATATCACAGTATTTCACATCAACTACTGATTTATCATAATATTACAAAACTAAATGGTATGGTACTTTAACAACACATAGTTATTAGTTTTAACCTGTGTTACATTACTATCACAGGTTAAAAAAAAGAATAAAAAATAGCAAAACAAGAAAAGAGATTCAGTTCTAACAAACCATTAAAGGTGCATGAAATTAACTGGAAGATATTACTGATTTGACCCACTGAGTCAGTCCCTTTCTGAGTCAGCTGTGCAAACTGCCACAATATAACTGAACTATGCACTCAATCAATAGAACTGAAAAGGATTTCATTATCTTTACAATAAAGAGGATGAATGGCTTCAGAAGTCAACTATAGAATTTCTACTTCTCTTTCCAAATGTCATATAAAAGGCAGAACAAGTATGTAGAACATTCTGTGCTTCCCTTCTATTCAACAACGTTAAACCGCTGTAAAACCCTTGTGCGCCCAAGTTTGTAAGTGCAGTCTTTAGCAGACAGGATTACGAGATATAACTGTACTAGCTGGATCAGGAGTAGCTTAGTATTTTCAATATTTGGGGCAGCTGCTGTTACAGATGTCTGAATGAGCGTCTTCATTTTACAGAAATCTAATTGCAATCAGCAGGCAAAAAAGTCATTCTAATAAATATGAATGTCACATCCTGCACAGAACAGCTCTTCTGCAAGAGATGTTTTGCTCTTACAGCACGAATAAGAATGTCTAAGCAAAATTAGTTTTTTACTAGTAATGTGAAGAAAAAAAAAATCTCTCCAACCAAATCAGTCTCATTGTGAGGAAAATAACATTGAAAACAGGTTAAAAATAACCTCAAAAAAACATTCACCAATTAGCAATTACGAATGCTTAGTTTTAGTCAGAGATGTGGCTGATATGGTTTACTAATTTTTTAGACTGTAAACTCCGGAATGAGGCAAAATTGCATGATAATTCACTCACCAGCATGTCATCCAAGATGTTCATGTCTTTCTTTCTTCAGTCGAAAAGAAATTAAGGTTTTTGTGTAAAACATTCCAGGATTTTTCTCCATATAATGGACTTCAATGGTGCCCAATGGGTTGAAGGTCCAAACTGAAAGTTCACTGAAGCTTCAAAGGGCTCTACACAATCCCCGCCGAGGAATGAGGGTCTTATCTAATGAAACAATCGGTAATTTTATAAAAAAAAAAAAAAAATGGATATACTTTTTAACCACAAATGCTCATCTTGCACTAGCTCTGCGAGGTGCATCACGTTGGAAAAGTCACACACAGTTAGTTCTTCGTCTGTGTACTCTGGTTCAAAAAGGCGGGGGTGAAAAATTCCATCTCATTTTCTCCTCCAACTTCCAAAAAAAAATTAACATTTTTTTTTTTTTTTTAAAATAACTGATCATTTCACTAGAAAAGACCCTTATTTCTCAGTGTAGAGCCCTTTGAAGCTGCACTGAAACTGCAATTTGGACCTTCAACCTGTTGGCCATCACTGAAGTCATGATATGGAGAAAAATCCTGAAACGTTTTCCTCAAAAACCTTCATTTCCTTTCAACTGTAGAAAGAAAGACATGAACATCATGGATGACTTAGGGGTGAGTAAATTATTACGAACGACATTTTTATACTGGAAGTAAAGTAATCCAAGATATGTCAAGATATGTCACTCATCAATGAGGCAGACAGGCCTATATTACCCTTACGTGTCTCTCTAAAATACTCAATTCTGATTGGTCAATGGCACACATGATCAAAAAGTGCTGCAGAGAAACAGCTACATTGATTGAGCAGTGTGGTTAAAACAGGTTCATTTACTCTGGGAAATCTTTTTAGGCCAGCTGTCCACGTATTGCATAGTATTTTTTCTGTTTGTGTTTTACCAGTCTGATTATTTATGCATACTGTAAATTAATAAAATTATCCAGATGCTACTGAGTTTTAATTAATCATTTAATTTTTTCCACCATTTTTACAGAAAGATTGTCTCTAACGCTCCTCAAATTGACTCTAAACTTCTTTCTTATATATTTTAGAAAGGAACAAGATTTTATATGAACAGCTACAAATGCAGGGTTACCAAGTCTGAGAAGGCAGCATTATAGATTACTGAAATCTGTTCACACACAAGGGGTTTCTGAGAAACACTGTTAAAAAGTGGACTGGACCACAGGAGAACAAGAGCAGGAAAACCTGGTGTGCATGAATGAGTCTGGCTCATGTGGTGGTCTATCACTTTCAGACCACTAGCTCTGGTCAAACGTTTCCAGAAACACACCTAGCTCTGTGTGGGTGGGCAAACCAACCATATGTAACCTGTCTATTTGAAGCAGATCCCATGGCAACAGGACACCTGTGGATTTTAGAATAATGTGAGGGAAGTCAAATATTGTAGATTGGGATCAGATATATGGTGATGGGAGGAATGCATGAGTGTATGGTTGGATGATAATAGGAGAATTAAGTTTATCTTGTAAAATAAAAATAATAAAAATAAAAAAAGGCAGAGGCTATTTGCACTAAGAGTAAATAGCGATAGAGGCTTTTTACACAGTGTAAACAGCAATTAGATGCTATTTACACAAAGTGAAAATAACATTTTCTTAGTGATAGATGCTATTAGATGCTATTATTATATAGATGCAATAGATTCTATTTACACTAAGTGAAAATAGCAGTATTTTTTATGCTATTTACACAGACTATTTACACTCTTAAAATAGGATTTTCTGTTTATGTTGACAGGCAAGGTGCTGTATGAAGGATGTGATATGACAAGGAACAATGGACACTACATGACTAATGAAAACCTTAACAATTGTGAAAAAGGAACCTTGGGGCTCCATGTCCTTTAGACACTTCATCGCCATTCATTCAGTTATGAGAAGGAGGGAAGGGGAAAGAACAGGTCGAAGGACAGAGATACGACAAATGCAGGAATGAAAGGCATAATATGGAGAGAGAGAGAGAGAGAGAGAGAGAGAGAGAGAGAGACAGAACGTCTCTACTGAGTTACTAGGAAGGCACAAAGCTGCCAAAAGTCATACAAACTATGAATTAAAGAACGAATAAGTAAATACAGGAACAAATGAGACTGGGTAAAGTCTCATGAGAGAGAACCTGCATTTACAAAAGAACATATGAAGGCAACCGTTTCTACATTAAATCAATGCTAAGGCATAGTCAGCTTGCAGTATAAAGCTGTAGGATTTCACATGATGGTTTGGCATGAACTATCATATTAGGGTTGTAATTAGCCTCATTAATATGTATTTTGGCTAGAAGTGTGTCTGTGTGGGCGTCTGCGCACATATGCGACCGCTTTCCTTGTTCTGAACCTTATAGAAGTCAAATCATAATTCAGGAAAGTGCGTCACCAGCTGTTTGTAGAGGGCCTGCAATGCCAGACTTTTTGCTGCAGGGCATATTATTACATATTCTGTTTAATTGATAGAAACCAAACTGGACCTGGCACTGGCACAGGCCTGTTTCTCTTTCTCTTAATGATTAATTAAATTGCGATGTACACAAGACCTAAAGGGTAAGGGTTTTTAAGTGCCTCCCAGAAAATAATCTCTTTTTATTCTATTCCTATTTTATATTATATTCTTATTATATTTTTTTCTGTTCCTATTATAATTACAAACAAGTATAAGTAAGGAATATCTGCAAATAATTAAAACATATTTGCATCATATTTGCATCAAAAAGCATCATGTTAAAAAAAAAAGCAGCACAATTTTACCCATGGAAACACTCAAGAAATCATTTTGCGGTTCCACACTGACATTTTTTTCTTTTATATCACTGAGCTGAACACACAAAATATTACTAACAGACAAAAAAAATCTTAACCAACCTTAACCGAACCCACATGTAACACCTGGCCACAGTGGGAAGATAAAAAGAATCTTTTTTTGATAAATTGAGCATTTATCTTCTTTTACAGCCCCTGACCCTCAACCAGGAACATTAACATAACTCTTTTCTCAGTAATTCCTATTGACCAGGGCTGCATTCTCCGAAACTACCTTAACACTACGTTGTTCTTAAGTTGTACCTTAAGAAGTACCTTATCGTTAATACGTGTTTTCCGAAAACTTCTTAGTTAAGTATACCTTCTGTAAGTCATACGTTCGTAAGGTTGGTCTGGAGCGCTCTTAGCTATACCTTATCGCTGCTGACGGTTCATACCGCTAGTGGCCACCACTACGCAAAAAGCTTTTTTACATCGCAGTTTAATTACACATAGAAAATTTTATATGAACATTTAATATAAAATCTGATTTAGTATTAAAATTACAATTTTACTTTACTTTAAAATTTTACACATAAAATACTTAAGTTGTTATAGCCTACACCCAGTGTATGGAAGTGTTTTCATTAATAAAGTTTCCATACACTAATGGTTGTTAGCTTTTTTTAATTACTATCCTAAGGCACATCAGCTGGTGAACCATTTGACAGAAAAGGCTTAGGAGTCTATATAAAGAAAGATGAGTTTACACAAACTTTATAGCTATGGCAGCACTGGCAAAATTGTGCCATTTTTTACGGATCACGTCCCACTGTCTCAATGGGCAGGAACCAGACACTGCCAATTTCATGGCTATGCTTTCCCAGATTTCTTGTTTTTTTTTGTTGGAGACCGTTGTGCGGAAACTAGCGAATAATACACCTTTGTGGTGTTCCACCTCATCCAGCAGTATAGACATTTCGGAAGCAGTGAAGCTGGGCGATCTCTTTTTGCGGACTTTTTTTCCCGACATAGTGAATGTCGGTATGTCTCTCATGTTTGCGCTTTGATTGAGGAAATCATCCAATTACACAAATGAGCGATTTACGCCAATAATGTGATACGGCTGGTGGATAATCAGCATACGTTGTGGAGAACATTAACACGCTTATGGCCGTGAGGGTTTGGGATTGCACACTTGCTAAATTATAAACACATACTCATATTTATTTCTGCATGTACATATTTCAATGAGCCCCGATAAATGCAGTTTGTACTATTTCTAAAACGCTTCTTTATAAAGAACATTGTTTTCTCAATACTTTACCTATACCGCTGTGAAGGAAAGAGCGCACAATCGATCATCGAGGCATCGATATCAACCTATTCAGCACCTCCACCATGGACAGCACCTGCTAAGGTCGAACTTAAGAAGGTTTACCTTAAGCAACATCCTAAGGTATAGTTCGGAGAACACACGTAGGAAATGTATACCTGTAGTTAAGGTATACCTTTTGAGTCTTCGTAGCGCGCTAAGAGACAACGTTATCGGAGAACGCAGCCCAGAGTATTAGACCAGAGAGACATTTGTGCAGCATGTGACCTCTACAGAAGACAGCAGAAAAGGCCACAAATGACAGCCATGAATAAGTCCCATGCTGCTTTTGAGAGCTTCTTAAATCTTATTAAAATGAATCAGCCTAACATAACACATTTTTAGCATTGGGATTCCCAATCTACATATATATGTCTATGTTTGCGCGAATCATTCATGATCCAGCTTCACTTACAGCAGAAGTGAGTATAAGGGTTTTTTTTGAATCTTTGCAATCGCCTTTCCTAATAATGTGCTAGTTAGTAAGTTTAGTGGCTAAACGCAACTAAATGCGGCTAAAGTAAACAGGCTCGTCTCTCAAAAGAGAGAAGAGAGGGGCGGGGCGAGCAGAGCTTATTTGCATTTAAAGCAGCCTCGACCAGAATGAGATGATTTTTGCAGAGCTGATTTTGACAAGGTAAAAAGGGTGATGTTTTACACAACCATTGAGAATTTTTAACCAAAGTATATTATAGACTTTTCATTAAGACCCTAAAGAATCATATCAACTTGTGGAAAATGGGCATCCGATGACCCCTTTAAAAAAAAAAAAATAGAAGTAGAAGAGATGTGGTCCTGATCAAGAGATAAAAGAACATCATCATGATGTTATTATTTCTTACTCATACAGCACGCACTGCAGTAAGCTTAAATAAAAGAAGATGTGTCCCAATTCCCAATAAAAATAAAAAATAAAAATATTTATGGAACATTTATATTTAGTAATATTATTAAAGGGCACCCATTATGTTAATTTTTACAAGATGTAATATTGGTCATGTGCGTCCCCAGAATTTGTCTGTAAAGTTACAGCTCAATTATTTATGATAAATAATTTCTGGAAAATGTCATTTTTTGGGTGTCTAAAAAAGAGGTATTTTGGTGTGTATCACTTTAAATGCAAATGAGCTGTATATTCCCCCCCCTCCGTCTTCAGAAGAGGGTGTAACATATGTTGTACATCTCTGCTATGCACACCTACATCAATAAACAGTTGTTAGAAGCAAAACATGGAAAAATGGAAAGCCAAACACTTTCTGTGCTGATCATTTAAAATACTTCGAAAATGTACGCACACAAATACAAAGATCTTGCAAGAAATTCTAGATGGCGCAGTCCGATAGTATTAACTCAATCTGACATAATTTTCATATGACACCGCTGATTGGTTCTCTCTTCTGTATCGGTAGCCAATGAGCTCACTGCTAAACATTCAAATTAGGGCTGCCCCCGAATAGTCGACGTGAAGAGGCTTGGTTGACCAAAATTTTATTAGTCATTTAGGTCGCAGAAAAAAACAAAAGAATAAATAAATAAATCCACAGGAAGTGCCGAAGTCACTCAGTCCGTGACGAACAGAAGGTTAACGGCTGGTCTATTTGGTAATACAGTACATTGGGCAGGACATACAAACACGCACCTATCATGCATCGACCTCAAATATGGCTTTTCATCTGAAAGATGTATGTAGTAGCAACTTTACATGGCCGCTCAATCTAATGCTAACCTAGAAAAATGTGCTACTGAAGTGTGTGCGCGGAGTGTGGAAACTGAATAACAGCGCGTTCACTGCATGACAGATGGAGCCGCCAGTGTGGTCACTTGCTTTTAAAATACTCTGTCATTTTTGGTCATACAGATAAAAGTAATACATCTTTCGAATCTGTAAAGACTCTACATATACTTACGAAACATTGTGCTTTTGTAAAATAAAGCAAGCAAACAGGATGCGCTTTCTGCCGTCTCAGTCTCTGTGAACTTGAGTCCAAAACCTTCGAAACTCTGTGTATACTTTCCTTACAGACATGAAAAATATATCTACAGAGAGTAAAATGTCTACTTTTAGATGAACCAATTTAAATAGAAAACAAATATTCTATGTAATCAGTATGAAACATGCATACAGGTGCGGAGATGACAAGTCAGTGTCGCCGACTTCATCTCTTAAGCAGAAAACAAAGAAAGCACTAGTTTATCAATGAATTATTAAAACATTAATGCAGTCTCCTTGCCGTTTTTCCTTGACGCATTCATAAGCATTACTTCTGCCAGTGTGCTGTGGCATCTTTTATGTGCACTTTAGCGCGTGTTAGGCTATGTAGCCAATTAAAGGCTCATTATTGTGATTTAAATGGTTTATTAATAAATGTGCGATTAGTCGACTAATGCTTAAAATGAACGACTACTAGTCGACCAGAAAAATCTTTAGTCGAGGGCAGCCCTAATTCTAATACCATTTGAACATTTGTTTGCTGTAGCAGTTTGCAAGGCACTTCAGAAACCCTCCACCTTCCCTAGCTCCACCTGCATAGATCTGCTACGGGGTAATCATGTATGCTATGGGGGTTATTCATAAATCTTCTATGTACAGCAGCAGTATTTCTTACATGCTAACAGCAGCAGCATAGCAGATCTAGACCAAAATCTAGACCAAACCTAGACCAATTAAAATGTTAGCTAAGCACTATAACGACATGACATTTACAAAGCAAATCTAAACGCATTTAGCTAGATTTTGAGGTGCATTACCTTGAAAAATAAAAGTAATCCACTGCAGCTGATGTTACAGCTGCTCGAGCATGGAGAAAATGGAGGACAGTATACAACCTAAGACAATTTGCTGAGGGCAAAAACTATGGCTGTCAGTCAGCCGCTGTGGGTGGGTCCTAAACAACGTGATGTCAAATTGCCTAGAGAATCAAAACAGCATGCCTAGTGAGACTGATTTGGTTTAATAGAGATTAAAAAATAAGGAGTGGGTGGATTTTTATCATTGTAGGGTGGTTGTGTTCACACAATGCCAACACACACTTATGTCCAAACACTATGTAAAAGTGGATTTTGCATCATTTATTTATTCATTTAATTTACTTGCTTTCTATGAAAGACAAATCCTTAGCTCAGGTTATGGATTTTAGGTTTCAGTTAGATCATGTGCTCACCATAATGGGTCCGGTTCCACATTCTCTTTGTGACAGACTCTCCTGAAGGTCGACCATGTCCTTCTGCAAGACTTTCATTTAGAGCATTGCAGTACAACATCAGCCCATCATAGAAACCACCTGAGATGATGTTCATCTGAAAGAATGAAACACACAAGTGAATACAAAGATGAACAAATTTATAATCATCACTATGAGGCTCCTAATAGATTCCTATACGTTCCTAATCAGCATTACAAATCAGCGTTCAACATCCAAAATCCATCATACGCCTACTGATGGACATTTTAGGTGATTTTCTCCACACAAATTGTACTTAGAACATCTTATTACTCTGATTTTCTGAATATACCTGATCTGATCTGAAACCTTAATCAAACATTTGTCATAAATGAAAAATGAAAGTCAGACTGCGTGAGGCACTGGGTAAAGTGCTTCATCTCTTAATCTTTTGTCTCGACCCATTCTGACCATTTTACCCCCGCAGAGATTCATTTACATGCAAATGAACAGAACTGATGAGGGACTTGCTTTTTTTTTTTAAGGCACAGCCACTGAAAAAGTGTTTTTCCTTTTCATATTTCGCTTCACTCAAGCCCCCTGTCACTTTCAAACTGTAAACTGGGACCCAGAAAAACACTTAAAGATGATCTCAGACCTCTCAATTAGAATCTACGCTGAGGGGAAAATCCAAAAAACCTCAGACAAATTAAGAGAGACGTGTTCGTACAGCTTGTTCGTTTGGTAGAGAACAGTGATAAACATACAGATTTCCTCTCAGAAGCACATCCGATGTTAAACACCCCATGAAATGGCTCAACAAGCCCTGTTTTATCTGTGTCAGAGTGTTTTATTTTCTGGGCCTCACAAATACTTGGAGATATATAATTACGTTCAACATTTACCGATGCAGCACGATTTTTCGAAGAAAGAGAGCAAAAGGGCATTGTAGCCTGTTTCTTTGCACATTATTAAGTGAATAGAGGACTATCACAGAAAGAGCTGTAAACATACATAATGCATTTTGACTAGAAAAAAAAACACATTAATTTAATCACTGTGTGTCCCTTTAAGCTTCTTTATGAGAGAACCCTGGCTGTAATGGAGGCATATAGAGTTTCTAACAAGATAGAAATAAGTAGTAATTGCAATGGAAGATAAAAAAGATGGAGAGCACAGTAGAATCTTGGTAGAAAAGCATAAAAACGATAAATCACTTCAAAATGATCTCTCTTACCAAAGAATCCTCCACTGTGAAGTTGAACATCCGTTTGGCATCCGCTTTTAGATCACTGACAAATTCCTTGTACTCCTGATTCTGCGGCTCTAGGTAGGTCAGAATCTTCACACTCTGAAATATACAAAATTTAAACAATTTGTCCTAGGAGGAAACTGTTTTCTGTTTTAATATTTTCAATTTTTCATTATTGCAGACTTCAGTATCATAAGATCCTTCAGAAATCATTCTAAGATGCTAATTTGGTGCTCAAGAAACACTTGTGCTTCTTAATATGTTTGTATAAACCATACTTTTTTCATGACTAAAAACTTTAGAAGAACAGCATTTTTTTAAAATTGAATTTTTGTAACAATTTAAACTGTCTTAAACTTCAACTTCAACTTCTGTAACTGTCACTTCTGATCAATTTAAAACACCCTTGTGGCCCTTACTGGCCCTTCAACTTTTGATTGGTAGTTTATATTGTAAAACACATCAAAAATGTTCTTATATATAAATAAAGCATGGAAATTTAGTTTCTAATGGCCATCTTGTTGGCCAGTTCTGAGTTTTAAGTTGTGGAACATGCAACAGACTCCTGCAATCTGATATACAATATCATTCAAAAGTTTAGGATCAGTAAGATATTTAATGTTTTTTAAAGAAGTCTATTCTGCCCATTAAGGCTGTGTTTGTTTGATTAAAAATACAGAAAAAACAATAATATTGTGAAACATTACTGCAATTTAAAAGTGGTGTTCTATTTTAATATAATTTAAAACAGAATTTATTCCTGTGATGCAAAGCTGAATTTTCAGCATCATTACTCCAGTCTTTAGTGATCCTTCAAAAATCATTTTAATATGCTGATTTATTATCAAAGTGCGTCTGTATCGTTGTGCTTTTTTTAAGGTTCCTTTGATGATTAATTTTTCATTTTTTTCTTTGCTTAAAAGAAATTAATACTTTCATTCAGCAAGGATGTGTTTTTATTCTTCAAAGAATCCTGGAGGAAAAAAAAAAAAAAAAAACTATCACAGGTTCCAAAAAAAAAAAACAAAAATTAGGCAGCACAACTGTTTCCAAAATTAAATCAGCATATTAGAATGGTTTCTGGATCATGTGACACTGAAGACTGGATTAAATTTTATATTAAAGTATATTAAAAAAAAACAACTGTTACTTTAAATGGCAATCATATTTCATAATATTACTTTTTTCTGTATTTTTGATCAAATAAATGGAACTTTGATGAGCATAAGAGAGTTCTTTAAAAACATGAGAAATCTTACTGATGCCAAACTTTTGAACAGCAGTGTACTTTACTGGGACTGTAAAACATTCCATCTGACACCTGAATCAGCTCTTTAAAACATTAAAAAATTGTGCTTGACTACATAGTGCATTTGGATACATGCATAGTTATTATGCTCATCTTCATCATTTGATAAATACCTGCTGACATAATCACATTCCCAGATAAATCACAAATAAGATGAACTGCTAATATTCACAAAATCCTAAAAACCCAATAAACATTTAACACCTTTTCCTGACAGACTTAAGTATCTCTTATAATTCCCAACTTAAATATGAATAGTAAAATTAACAATAAGCACAATTATTCAACATCGTCTGTCTGCATGCTGTGTGCAAACAAAATCTTTAATCTACCAAAGCTAAGCTCCAATGAGCGTCAGCATGTCCTGTATCTAACTGTGCGTGGGTTCATCAGTGGGTACTGAGTGTTGGACTTTTTCCTCACAGTCTGGAGAGAAACTCTTCCACTCTCAAAACAGGCTGCTGTTATCACAGTAGGAGCTGGTGACTGCAGTTCTGTGACACCAACCAAAGCTAGAGTGACCTGCAGAGCATTTGATAAGAATACGGCTCAGATTTTGAGCCCCCTGAGGCATAACAGTGATTGTTTGGTGTTAGAGAGTGTTTAAATGAAGCGCATTGTTATTATGTCACCAGACACACTAAAAGCAAGGCTTTTGTTAAGGTTTAAGAGACGAGACAGCAATTTGGATGTAACAGCTTCATAAAGATCCATAACTATCTCTCTCCTCCATCATTATCCCCTTACATAATCATTATCATCTTATTTTAAATAATAACATCACTAATATTATTATTTATATTTTGGTAACAACAACAAAACCAAACCTGCAGAGAAACTAAGAAAGCTGATTGTGTGTGTGTGTGTATTATGGGACGCTTTACTGTCCAGACCAAGGGCTTACCGGAAAAATTTAATAAGGACAGTTAATAACAACAGCCATCTCCATAAAGAGCAAGACAGACAAACTGACTTACTTCAGTACGATGGCGTTTTAGTGGCATGTTTAAAAAAAAATAAAAAAATCTACAATTACAAGATTAAAGTCATAATATTTCAAGAATAAAGTCACAATTACTAGATTAGTTGAAATATTATGAGAATAAAGTCGAAATACTAAGAAAATAAAGTCAAAATGTTTTGAGAATGAAGTCGAAATTACGAGAATAAAGTTGAAATACAGCAAAAATTAAGGAGAAATGTTTTGAGCCAAAGTCAAAATGATTCAAGAATAAAGTTGAAATGTTTCAAGAATAAAGTCGAAATACTACGAAAATAAAGTCGAAATTACGGGAATAAAGTCGAAATATTACGAGAATAAAGTTGAAATACTACAAAAATAAAGTTGAAATGTTTCGAGAATAAAATCGAAATGTTGAGAATAAAGTCGAAATTAAGAGAATAAAGTCGAAATATTACAAGAACAAAGTCGAAATGTTTCAAGAATAAAACTGAAATGTTTTGAGAATAAAGTCAAAATTACGAGAATAAAGTCGAAATATTACGAGAATAAATTTGAAGTGCTACAAAAATAAAGTTGGAATGTTTTAAAAATAAAATCGAAATGTTTCGAGAATGATTAAATATTTATTGCATTTATAATGTATTGTATATTTTAAACAAAACAAAAACCTTATTGCTACTTGTCCATCATTCCCTCTCATGTTTTATAAAAAGCTTTAATCACCTGGAAGGCCTCCTTTGCAAAGACATCATCTGGGTCTCCCCTGGCCCATGGCTGAGAAGGCCTGGACTGCAAACTGTGTCCAAAGATGTCAATGTAGAAGAAGACATATTCCTCCTTAGGGAGACCTGCCTTGTGGAAGTGCACCATCAACTGCCGGAAAACATCCGGAGAACAGCATACAAACACCACTGCAATAAGAAAGAGAAAGAAAACAAAGAATATGAAAGACGACATAAGAAAAACTTTAGTCTCTTTATCATTCATATCTGCCTGTCCTTTACGAGACAGAAGCCCAAACATATCGTGTTTGTACCCCCATTAGCACTTTTACCAGAAATGACTTGGTAATCAATACCATAATGTGATTACCACAACATAACGTGTCAATGTAACACATCCAGACAGAAATTAGCACGTGTGTGGATTTTTGCTCATGCGTGTAAATGTGTCTGTGCGGTGCATTAATGCATTTACGGCCCTGAATGTGTCTGGACTGTCTGTTCTATGCTTTTAGCTTCACACGTCATACTGTACATGTTTTTCATGATTCACTCACACTGCATAATATAGTTTTCCTAAACAGTATTTTTGTCTTGTTTTCCAAAAAATATCTTAAAAACAACATATTTTAAAAGATAAATTTATGCAAAATTGCATGAAATACTAAGAATTTTTTTCAGAAAATATATGTTTAAATTAATTTTTACATTTATTTAGTTAAAATGTTTTGTTAGGTTGCGCTAATAGGATTGGTAAAAAAATATATATATATATATATTTTTTTTTTTTTCCCAGAGAATCTCAATCTAATATCATATGCAGTTTTGCTTTTCAAGTATTTGTTTAAAAGATGTTTTTATTGGAAAACCAGACAAATACTGATAAAGAAAATGATTTTTTGCTGTGTAAACATAACCGGGAAAAACATTCTCATTTTGTTGAGCTAAACAGGATGTTTCATAAGAATGATAAGGAATAGATTTTATATGAAACGGATGTTGAGCTTCTCCTCAGCATTTCAGATAGCAAAAACATGCAGGCGAGAGAAGCAACTACCAGTAAGGAGAGAAAGAGATCCGGACATGAAAACAAAATGCTTCATTAACTCTGATCAAATGAGTGAAGTGATCATAGAGACAGCGAGAGAAAGCGATACAACTTGACTCCAGACCAGACAGTCATTTGCAGAGTGAGGGTAATTGCAGGAGACCTATACTAACAGACATGTTGTGTGTGTATGTGTGCGTGTGCGTCTGCTGCTCAGTGACAAAATGTGATTTCAGTATGTGGATAATAATGAACTCAAGCTGAGAAATGCATTTAGAATTTTAGAAGAGTGCTGTAAATGAACATCTATCTATAAGCATCTCTGCCAATATAATGGAATATGAGTGAAGTATAAGGGGAATATCCATCCATCCATCCATCCATCCGAGACTTTAAACAAAAAGACAAGACAACAGAAATGAACAAAAGATATAAGATATAAGGCAGAATGTACACAGAAAACCAAGACAAATTAATAAAAAAAAAACCTAAAACTTTGTGGGAATCTAAAACAACAGTAAACGTCCCCTGAGAGCAAACCTGTGAAGGTCAGAAAGGAGGACATGATCTAGACGGAGACAGACAGGCAGTCAATCTGTCTGTCTGTCTCTCACTCTGTCTTTGCAGATCTGAGTAGTGAGGGAGCACAATGTCAATGAAAGGCAAAACTTAGGTCCTGCAAATGTGTGCATAATTTGAAATCTGAACCAGTGTGCTAAACAGATATCAACAATTTGAGAGCTTTTTAGTCCTAAACATCTCTACAATTCAGTACATACACGCTTAAAAATAAAGGTGCTTTAAAAGGTTCTTCACAGCGATGCAATAGAAGAACCATTTTTGGTTCCACAAAGAACCAATCAGTCCAAGGTTCTTTAAAAAAAAACCATCCCTCTCTTATCTTTTTATAATCTGAAGAACCTTCTTTCGCCACAAAGAACCTTTTGTGAAACAGAAAGGTTCTTCAGATGTTAAAGGTTCTTTATGGAACCATTTAGACAAAAACGGTTCTTCTATGGCATCGTGAAGCACCTTTATTTTTAAGAGTGTATGAAATAAACACAAACACTGGCTTCTAACTGGTCTAAACTGGTTATTAGCTGGTTCAAGCTGCTGGATATTTTGAATCAACAACAAACCAGCTACCAGCTGGTCATACCAAATTAAAAGGAAAGTTCACACAAGACAATTCTGTCACCTTTTACTCCACCTCATGTCATTCCAAACCTGTCTGTCCCTTAGGAAAATTAATCATGGTTTTATTATAGTAAAAGTGCAGTAACCTTGTTTTTTTTGGCATGTTGATTACCATTTGTAAAACCACAGTCTTACTACAAATACCATGGTTAAACTATGGTTGGAATACCAAAACCATGGTTAATTTGTAATTATCACAGTTTAAGTACAGGAACCATGTTTTTTTTTTTTTTGGTTTTATTTGCAGCGCACTCAAAGGGCAGGATTTCCATCCAATAAATGTGTGTAACCCCAAATCATAGTTAATTCAATAAATTCATGAAATAAAACGTAATTGAGTTGGGACAACTCGATTTGATCAAATATAGTTAAATGGAATGGAATGGATTTGTTTATGAAGTGACTATTTATGCTTGTTGAACTCAAACTAAAACTTTTAACTGGAAAATAAAAAGCTAGGCAGAAATTCTTCTGCACTCAAAAATGATACATTGGATTTACTTAACTTTAGCCAATAATCAACTTGTTAGGCATTAGCCATAAGATGGCTTTGTTACACCCATGGTATGCCCAAAGTAGTTATTTTATTATTAAAACAACTTTTAATCATGTTAGCAGGTCCTCAACCCAAGCACATGCTCTACACTTCACCACAACGGTAACCCCCCAAAACACTAACATACCAGAAACTGTTTTAAATACAAACGTAAAAGAACATTAATCATTAACAAGTCTCCCGATTTTATCGTCTTAATAAAAAAAAAAAGCATAAAATAACATTTTACTTCAACATTTACTCTCCTTATCCAGCCCTGTGCAAAGCACGATGGAAAGGGGAAATCCACTTTCTAGTTACACAAGTAAAATAATTTATGTACTCTCAACTCAAATGAAAGTAAAGTGATTGTAAAAACTTGTGTTGGATTAACTTAATTTACTTAAGTAAAGTGAACAAGCGTGAAATGTTATTTTTGCTCTGCTTAATTGAAACAAGTTCTTTGAAAATGAAAATATTGAGTTGAACCAAAATTCAACAGTTTCAAGTCAGTTTAAAGGGTCATGAAACCCCCATTTCAGCACTGGTTAGTTCTCACCACAGTTTTGAAAAATGCTGCAAAAGTGGGCGTGGTGCACTTCGGAGCCGAGGGGGAAGAGGGGAGAGAGTCAACTTCGGGTTCAGACGATTTAGACAGTTTCATTTCGCTCCCATTGAGTTAACAACACAAATAAATGCACAGCCATTTGCACTCTGCAGCGAAAACACACATATATATATATATGAATGCGCTGTTGCACCTCTATTAATTTTAAGTCTTATTTTGCAGTGTTTATAATCCTTTGATGGGTTGCATCAAGGAGTTGTAAAAACCGCCATTACGCTCACCTTATAAATGAATCGCGTTTGTGCCGAACTCTTACAAAGCAAACAAAAACAAACACTCGATCCATGAACATTTCTCTCAGTTAATATATGCAATCTCACAGTTTGAAGCATCTGTCACAGCAAATCAACACGCGCTGTCGTGAATAATTAAGCAAAGCGTCTTCTCATAGGATAAGAACACGCAGCCTCATGAATAATAATGAGACACCAACACGTCATCGAAGTACTATAGTCCACTGCCACATCACAAACTGTGATGTCAACACAATGTAGATTTTAAACCCGGAAGATGAAAATAGAGCAAAAAAGTTCAAAATTAACCAGTTTTCTTCAACATTTAAAATTAAAAGATGCTAACACTGTCATCTATAATGTGCAACACGAACACCTCTGCTAAAATCTCAGAAAAAGTAGTCCGGGGTTTCATGACCCTTTAACGCAATGCAATAGTTTAAATGGGTAACCTAACACAATGGTGTTGCATGAAAATGATTTTTAAATACATTTTTTTGAGTGTAAAAGCATGGTTAATTTTCATAAGCGGTGAAACAAATGTAGATATTTTTTTTTGGTCCATACAATGCAAGTCTTTTCAACATTCTTCAAAATATCTTCTATTGTGTCGTGCAGGAGTCATATAGGTTTGGAACAACATGAAGCATGTTTGGGGTTAACTATCCCTTTAACCTGGTTAAGATTGTTTTTGGAACATGGTTTCTGATTAACAAGCTACTTAAACCAGATAAAATTGCTAAGATGTAGATACCATTTGAATTTTCTTTAGGGTCAGTAACTTAGGTTAAATACAACATACATCTTAAAGGGATAATTCATCTTAAAGGGATAATTAAGTGAATTAATTATCTTAAAAGGATAATTAAGTGAAAGGGATAATTAAGTGAAATGTGAATGGCAGTGGAGACTGACATGGAAGAGAAGAAATTGTTGAAATGAAATCATTATTTTTTTATTTTCTTCTTATAGCTTCATAACATTATAGTTAAACCACTGATGTCACATGGACTATTTTAACAATGTTCTTACTACCTTTCTGGGCATGGGAACGTTTCAGTTGCAGGGTCAGAAAGCTCCCCGGATTTCATCAAAAATACCTTTAACAAAAGTCTTAGTGTTTGGAACGACATGAGGGTGAGTAATTAATGACAGGATTTTCATTTTTGGCTGAACTATCCCATTAAAGTCTGTTTGAAACTGTGTGTCACAACATCTTGAATGCTACCCTCTAACTCCAGCAGAAAAAAAAAAACACTTCTGGACAGAGATTTGATCTGAAAAACACACACAGAGCACTCTGCAGGCTACTGAAGCAACACACAACTGCAAAGTAAAACGGAGAACATACAGGAGGATAAAAAGTCCTACTGTGAGTGAGTCAGAGGTTCAGTTCTTTGTGTCTAAAGTCAATATTGAACTACCGCAGAACCAGACCTTTACCTGCCCACATGACTCTTGCCATTACAAAACCCAGCTGTCTATCACTCCGACAAGAAAGAAACAAAGAGAAAGAATAAAGAAAAAACTAGGATGTGCACCCAGCTGATGCCAACGATGCAAATTTAATCAGGACTTTCTAACTTCCCCAGTTCATGACAGACCCACAAGAGAGACTAAATCAACCTTATTTTTGCTATGATTACGAAGGCATGTCCATAGGATAAATGCAATTTTGTTCGGGAAAGGAGTACATCAGGTGTGAGAGCAACCTGTCATTGAGATAAAACAGGCCATTACACACTCAAATGCACATCATTATCAGATAAAGCCCTTGAGAGCTGTGCTGGCAGATATCCAACCTAAGGGAGGAAAACGCTATTTTCAACGCTGTTAAACATTAACTAGCATTGAGCAAATGAGTTCTCTGCTTTTCTCAGACGCACACGTAACATTCCTCAACATGTTTTCCCTGGACAGGAGTGACAGAACATGAGTGGGTGTTTTTGTGGACCAAATAGTGTTTAACATTTGCATAACCAGCAGAGTTCAGTGTACAAATAGAACTAGTAGGCTGCTTTAGTAAGAAAGGGTCTACTAAAAATATACTGTGAATGCGTAGTTGACATGACATTTGAAGCAGCATGACATGTTATACTTTATCTAAAACACTTTTTTAAACAGCAACAGACCTCAAATGAATCAAGGACGGGGCATTTTAAATTCACAGATGTCCGTACTACCTTTCTGGGCCTTGAACGTGGTAGTTGCGTTGCTGTCTATGCAGGCTCAGAAAGCGCTCGGATTTCATCCAAAATATCTTAATTTGTGTTCTGAAGATGAATGAAGGTCTTACAGGTTTGGAATGACACAATTTAGATTTTTGGGTGAACTAACTCATTAAACTTTCTAAATATGGGCTCCTATTCTTATGTAAAAAAATGTAATTGTATATATAGACAAAAGAATTGCCTATCAATTCAAAACCCTGCACTCCATTATACCACCACACCAACTAGACCATGTGTAAGAGTGAGTCTGCCCTCCCAACAAGAGCTAATCACAGCCCTGCTTGCATGGAATCAGATGAGGAGGTACGTTGTAATTGCAATCGAGAAAAACGGCCGCACACTGCGCTCGAACGATAATGATGGGCTCAGCTCAGAAAATGCAATGTCGTTCTCTAATACAAACATGCTACAATTACACTGACAGCCAGAATCACAGTAAAAGTGCACATTTTTCTGTGTTGCATTCAAGGAAACCCAGATTGGTGGCATTCTCTGAAAATAACACCATTAAGAATTTCACGTTCACATGTAAATCAACATATGCTGTACTCTTGCTGCTTGTTTTATTCCGTCTTGTCTATTTGTAATTTTAAACCACTGTCTCTCAGTGTATGTGTAAATGTTTGATCGATCACAGACTCTAATCTATACCATGTAAACGCATGTCATGTTAAAGCTGTTCCACCCTTCCCTTTAACCCATAATTAAAGTGCTTCAGTACATTATTATAAAGAATATCGACACTACAGTTGCAGGCACACCACTCAGGGCTCCAAAAAAAATGATTAGAGCAATTACAACAGGAAATAGCAGCAGTTCTATTGATCTGGATGGAATCCTTGACGCCTATTTTCTGACGTATCTGTTGACCATGAAAGGGGAGCAGACCGGGACGTGGATGGGCTTCATCCATGCTCACTTATTCAGCTATTTGTTGAAAAGGTAATCCATCTAGGCCTGAGTGGTCTCACAGAAGATGAAAGAATTGCAGTGATGTGTTCAGATTCACTTTACAAGCATCCAGAATCTTAGAGAGAAGAAAAAGTCGATTATCACAATGATGTCAATTCTACAGCATCAGACGGGGCGGAGAGGAAGTAAAGGAAAGCTTAAACCACAACTCTCACAAGAGCTTTCTGCTTGGCTCCGCACAAAAATACAAATGAGATGGAAGGGCCTGATGGGGTTTAAAGGGACTGCATCAGCATTTATTTTACATTTATGGATATATATGAATGCTAATGTATTATTTATTAATATGAAATGGCACATCAGAAGTATATCTTATGACCCAGAGACTTATACAGTATATAGAAATAAGTTTAAAAAGTTAAAACTAAAATTTTGTTGACTTTAGGTTATTTTTGAGGTGTAGTGTAATCTAAACATTGACAAAATTCACTTTTAGAATTAAGGGTGGGCGATATGACCAAAATCTTGTATCATGATATGAGTACTTTTATTTCACGGTAACTATTTATAACACAATATAGTTATTTTTGCTTTGAATAAGGTCTTCATGATATCAGAAATTTAATATTCCTGTCACCAGTAGGGCTGCCCTCTAATAGCCAACAAGAAAAGGTTTGGTCGACCTAATATTGTATTAGTCGCAGAAAAAAACAAAACAAGTGGCTAAGTTACACAGTCCGTGACGGACATAACGCTGGCGGCTGGTCTACGTGGTAAAATAGTGCATCGCAGGACATCCAAACACTCATCCATCATTCATCGACCTCAAATAAGGCTCTTCATCCAAAGGATCTAAGTAGTAGCAACTTTACATGGCCACTCAGTCTAATGTTAATCTAGAGAAATGTGTTCAAGTGTCTTTGTGGAGTGTGGAAGCTGAACATTAGTGCGCTTACTGCATGATAGATGGAGGCGCCGGAGCGGTCACTTGCTCTTAAAATACTCCAAAAAGAGTAATACATCTTTCGAATCTGTAAAGACTCCGTTTATTTGTGTGCACTCACAATAACAACGAAATGTTGTGCTTTTGTAAAATAATTCAAGCAAACAGGATGTGCGTTCTACCGCCTCGGTCCTCAGAAAAAAAATTTCTTTACGTCTGAAGAAAAAAAGACATGAACATCTTGGATGACAAGGGGGTGAGTACATTATCTGTAAATTTTTGTTCTGGAAGTGAACTTCTTTAATATAAAATGTACTGTTTGACTGTAAGCCACTAAAAACAGGTTCAGGCATTGATTGTAAAAATAAGCTATAATAATAATTTTTGTCTGTTGAGTCAAGTCTGTCATGTTTCTCTTCTAATGCTGTTTAACATAAGCCAGTAGGGTTACAAATTCTATTAGCGCAGGAATCTGTGATGTAAGGGAGGTCTGCCTAACATTACCTCATTCTAGAGGATGTGAGGTCAGTCTTTAACTGAAACGAACCTTATGCTCTGCTGTCATAAAGAGGACATCATGACTTGAGTATTCTGTTCACGAGGGGGTAGATTCAAGGCCAATATAAAGACAAGCTTTCACCTCTGTGAATGATGCTTTTGAAATGTTTGGGTGTAAGTCTGGAGGTGTTCAGTTACTCCGCATTACATTCAAAGGTCAGAATTGATGGGAAATATCGACCTGAAATATCAAAATACAGCACATTCCTCCAGTCAGCAGAGAAGCAGTTCTGGGTTTATAAAAGTGTGTGTAATGATTGCACAAATTTGTGTAGTTTTCTTCCCATCCTTCTCTACCCCTCAGTTCAGATTAATTTTTAAGCTGATCCAGATGGATGGAAAAGCAGGGAGAAGCAGAGCACGGCCTTGTGGGTAGTTTAGTTCAGCATGGCCGCTCTTGCGCTCTGCAACCATGACGACAAAAGGGCACGAAGCTCCAGTCACAAAGATTGCCAATTTAGTCAAAAAGATGATAAGGCAGAGATGCTGCCATTTCATCAGGAGAGGAATTCTTGCAAACAATTCCATAATATGAGCTCATGCAGTTCTCTTTGTCCTTGATCAGAATTCAAGATTTTCAAAATCTGAGTCAGTGGCATGAAAACCAGATCTTCTTGTTGACACTCTGGAGCCGAGGTCCTCTTTGATGCTGGTTTCCACCATGTGCAAAATCAGGTGTGATTGAAGTGATTGGGTACATGGAAAAATTAAACCAGAGAAGCACAGTCCTCATCAACAGAGCAGCTTTGAAGTGTGTGTCTGTGTGTGTGAGAAAGAGAGATTGATGTTGAAGCACCTGCTGACTTCTGGCTGTTAACAGCCTTGCTGTGCTGGAGATTTTATCCAGAAGCAAAGCAGCAGCTAAGTGCACATTACTCCAGCACAGAGAAAGAGAAGTCTGAAATGTTATGAATGAGTGTGCATTTGTTGATAGGTTTGTGTAATGATGTGAGCAAATAACAATACAAAAAAATTAATGTTCCGACTACTGAATGGCCATTTAGATGGTAGTAATTATGTAATTAGTCGCACGTTGTGGTCTCCAGCTAAAGATGTCTAAATGCCTCAATGTCCCGGCAGAGAGTGCAAGTCCACTTTCATCGACATTTACAAGCTGGGTGTTTTCCAAACTGCCTTGTCCTGATAATATCGATTTGTTCTTGGATTTCTTGGAAAAAAAACATGCTCACATCATCAGCAGTCAAATACGCAGTTCACAGTTTTATAAATCTAGAACTGTGCTTTCAGAAGACAAGCATCTCCAAACGAGAGAGCACTCACATGGAAAACTCCAGTAGAGGAGCAGGAATACATTAGAGATTCCACTCTTACGGCAGGCGGTGTGTCTCCATGTGTTGTCTTCCTGCTGCTGATGATGAGAGGATGTTTTTACAGGGTTGAGGGGAAAGAGGCAGGAGGTGAGGAAGGGCATTTCCGCTCTTCTGAGATCTCCGGAAAAGGTTACGGCTCCACAGGTAATCACAACATGTTAATCAGTCAGTAAGACCCAAAAACATTTCCCAAAAGGTAATTTAAGGACACACTGATATGATTATTTTCATGTTGTGGCTTATGCCTGATGGCCAGTTCTGTACTATTTTGTCTAAATCACTTGGGAATTTAGGTTTCACAACATTGTAATGTGTAGTAAGCAAAATTAAAACTCTCATATCATTTTTAATCTGGCCAAGGATAACATTTAACAAACTTATTACTGTTTTTAAAGATTAACTTTAAAATGACTATGATTTTGAGATCCATCTTTTCACACTGAGGTCAACTGAGGGACTCATATGCAACTATTAAAGAAGGTTCAAACGCTCACTGATGCTTCAGAAGGAAAAACGATGCATTAAGACCCAGGGGCGAAAACTTTTGAACAGAATGAAGATGTGTACATTTTTCTTTTTCTGTCTAAATATCTTTCTTTTTTCTATTTAGTACTGCCCTTCAGAAGCTACAGAAGATATTTACATGTTTCCCAAATGACAAAAGTTAAATTTACCCTGATCTTTAAATGAAAAAGTTTTCACCCCCAGGCTCCTAATGCTTTGCGTTTCCTTCTGAAGCATCAGCGAGTGTTTGAATCTTCTGTAATAGTTGCATACGAGTCCCTCAGTTGTCCTCGGTGTGAAAAGATGGATCTCAACATCACACAGTCCTTGTTGGAAAGGGTTCAAATACACAAAAATGCTGAAAAACCAAAGAATGTGGGACCTGAACGAATTTTCTAAAGAACAGCGGGCAGTTCAGGAAAAAAAGGGACTCATGAACAACTATCACTAAACAAACAAACAAACAAAAAAACATCTGTGGATGGAACACAGCATTAAAAATCAAGTGTATGTAAACCTTCGAACGGGGTCATATTTAAAAATTCAACTATTATTTTCTTATATTATATGTGAAATATCTTATTCAGGTCAGCACTACAAAAAAATAACATGCATTTTGTATGATCCCTCTTATTTAGGTAAAATAATTTACATTTTGCAGATTCTGTAAGGTGTATGTAAACTTTTGACTTCAATTCTAATATGTATTCTAAAACAGACCCTAATCTGACCCCTTTACATTCGCCATCTTTTGTCTGTCCTCCAGAAAGACCAAAGAAATTTAGTTGGACTTTATTGCTGGTGTTTTATGAGCACAATGTTTTACATCATGAGGCTGATTGTATTTTTCACTTTATGGAGGATCGTAAAAGTGGGATATTGCTGATACCATCTCCTGAAAACACATCCGGATGTGCTTACAGGATTCTGTGTCATTGAAGGGTTTTATAACATACACGCAGCCTCAACCTGAGACATTATCCTGCAGCTGCTTCATTCATTTGACTTTTAATGTGTTAGTACAACATAACATTACTTACTAACTGTTCATTCAGTGACTCGAAGCATCCAGTGACTAATGACGAACCATTCAAATCAACCACTTAGAATTAACTTACTGAATGAATGCAAACTCTGTATTTGCAGGAAATGCCAACAGATCAGATAATGTGTGCGAAAATTTCTTGCATGCTCACCGGGGTCATGACCTTTGTTAATAAATGTTGTTTGGTTGACATTTTTATGTCCCTTTGGGACTGTGTAGTAAGTTCATTTTACCCATTAAAAACTTCTGAACAGATACAGGTTTCCTAAGTTCCCCTTTGTGGAAGAAGCATTAATCTGAAGCTGAGGTCAGAGCACTGAGGAATATTTAACTGCAGAGACAATAACGGGGATAAATTTTGTAATGCGCTACACAGTGACTATAAAACTGAATCGCCTGCTGTTGGTCAGCTCAAGTGCTCTGACATATTGAGATGTGGGACTCATAAAAGACAGTTTGTGTCTGGCCTGAATCACG
Source organism: Labeo catla (assembly GCA_012976165.1). Lineage (NCBI taxonomy): Eukaryota > Metazoa > Chordata > Actinopteri > Cypriniformes > Cyprinidae > Labeo > Labeo catla. Next base: position 76,509 of record VONZ01000762.1, read on the forward strand.
CATATTAAAATATTAAAAAACTACATAAAAAAGGTTATATAGTAGATACGCCATCTTTGTAGTTAATTCATGGCCGAGAAAAGCAAGATGAATCGGCAAATTAACAATGACTTCATGCTCTAAACATTTTCTACTGTCCCCCATCTCTCCAACCTTCTCCTTCACTCAATATCAGTCATGATTTCTGTGATATTATGCACATGAATTAAACCCAATTTGAGCAGCTGATGCAATTCAATCTGAATCATGTAGTGAACCACAAATAAAGCTTCTGGGGAAAAAATATGCTGTCACATACAGGTCACTCAATAAGACCTTCGCATGCACTCTTACAATTCCTTGTGGCAGAAGAAGCTTCTAACTTTTATTTGATATACTGAGAGCATCATAGCTTTCAATAAACAATATACGTACAACTGTTCTGCAAGCACTTAAAGGCAAAGTTCATCCAAAAATAAAAATGCCAGGATTTCCTGAACCTCATGTCATTTCAAATCTGTATGACTAGAGAAAAGAATTAACACAACAACATTAAATCCTATTGACTTTCATTATATGGACCAAAAACACTATCTCCTTTTGTATTCTTTAGAAGATAAAGTCATATAGGAAGCAATTTGGCTTCCACAGATTTCTCTCAAAACCAGCACAGAAAATGCACAAAATGTTTGCAGATACTGTCTGGGACACCCAATAACTATAAATACCCACAGATCTCTTATTCTTTCTTTTCTCTGCAATGTTGCAATTATTTCCTACTCTAGCTCTTCTTGTACTCTCGAAATTCAGCATTGTGGCACAGCTTTTATAATGGTCTCCTCATAGTAGAATGTTCTCCTCATTTGTGCGTCACAAAATTGACCTCTAACCTCAGTGACATATCTAGGAGTCAGTTGGTATGGAAACGTCTCAAGTGAGGCTAAGTGGATTTTAAAATGACTATCTCAGAAGCACTGGACATGCATTAACACGAGAACAGACACCCAATTAGATGCAGACTGTACTAGCAAAGCAAGACAAACAAGCCACTCACCTCTTCCATCATCTTGGATCTTGTGCAGGAGCTCGGAATAATTAACAGGCCCTTTGTTCTCTTCGAACACCAGGTCCATGGTGGTGATGTTGTCCTCATGCATCTCAGTGTAAAGCCCTTCCAGGGCAAAGTAGCAAGCTCTTTGTCCCATTTTGGTATCACTGAACATCAGCAGGCTGTGTTGGTGCCATCCAAAATGCTTGTAGAGGTGAAGCGCATACTCGCCTAGTTTCTTATGTGTTGGGCCAGTGTTGGTAATGGAGGTGTACATATCCATCTGCACGAAAGCTACCGCAGGGGCACCTGCCGTGATCATAGGGAGGCCCCAATGTGCGGTGAACAGCCCAACAGGTGAGGAGGTATAGTCGCAGCCGGGACCTATGAAGGCCCACGGGTTGTGTTCAAATTTCAAGTCTACAGCCATGAGGGGGGCGATGGACTCTGAACAGATGCCGTCCACGTCCTCGCTGTTCGCGAAGATGTGCCGGACGTGGTGCCGAGGCAGCAAGGTAGGGTCAGCATTGACGCGAGCGATGGCACGCTCCAGCGCGGGTCCCACACGAGGCCATGCCCAGGGGTAGAACGTATTGTGCTGAGGCAGTATGACGGCCAGGATGATGTCATCGGTGTGGTTGTGCACAGGTCTGCTGGACCCCTGGTGTCTACTGGTCTTGGTCGAGATCGGCAGGGTCCCACAGCACAGCAGGATCACAGGCAGCAGAAACCATCTGCCTCCGCCGAACCAGAGCAACAGACTCATATCACTGGAGCTCAAGTGTCCAACTATTCAGGAACACTGGACACACAAAGGTTAATCATATGAGATCCCATTGGAAATGCTATTAGGGAATGTAATGCTTAGTTCACCCAAAAATGACCTTATAAGACCTTTGCTCATCTTCAGAACACAAATTAAGATATTTTTGATGAAATCCAAGAGCATTCTGACCCTGCAACGCAACTGACACGTTCAAGGTCCAGAAACGTAGCAAGTACATGATTACATAGTCCATGTGACATCAGTGGTTCAACCGTAATGTTATGAAGCTACGAGAATACTTTGTGCGCAAAGAAAACAAACATACAACTTTATTCAACAATTTCTTCTATTTTGTGTCAGTCTTCGATGAGCATCCACTAGAGCAGTGTTTCCCAACCCTGTTCCTGGAGGCACACCAACACTACACATTTTCCAACTTTTCCTGATCAAACACACCTGAATCAACTCATCATCTCATTAGTAGAGACTTGAGGAACAGAAATATAAGGGAGACATCCAAAATGTGCACTGTTGGTGTGCCTCCAGGAACAGGGTTGGGAAACACTGCACTAGAGTACCACAGTGCATCATGGTCATGGTACTGTTGTGAACGTGTCGAAGACTGACATGGAAGAGAAGAAATTGTTTAATAAAATTTGCTCTTAATTTGTGTTTCAAAGATGAACAAAGAGGTTACGGGTTTGGAACGACATGAGAGAATATTATTTTTTTTGGGGAACTATTATTTTAAAGACTATTTTTGTATGTGAAAACACTTTAAATACTCATTGAAAAGGTATTAAAAAAGAAAGGGGTATTGAAAGTTTTTTTTTTGGATACTCTTCTGTTTGACAAACCCATTCACTCATTCACAAACCCATTCACATACTTGGGTCAGAAAAGGTGTAGCCTATTTCTAAATGTACTAATCTTACTTTTCATTCTTTTCTTAGTTCTTAGTCTTGAACCTTGTTTTTTTTAAGCATGAGTGCAAATCACACAACTTGTCCACATTAGCTGCTACCAAGTCATAAAGTTGCGCCAAAATCTCAAGGAGTCTTGGAGTTTTTTCGCAAGCTGTTGTTATTGGCTAATAAAAACCTGGACGAAGAACTAAGCCACCATGAGCAAAGTTGACAAATTTCAAATAACTATTTTGGGGGGTCTTGCGGCAACCAAGCAAATACCATTGAGATGAAAGGGAATGCTAAAAAATAGCTAATAGCACTCTTACAATAAGGTTTCACTGTCAACAGCAATTTTATAATACTTAATTAACATAAGTTACAGTTGCAATCAAAATTATTCAGCCCCCCAGAGAACTGCAATACTTACAAATACAAACTTTTCTGAAGATCCAGGACTTCATTAAAAGTGCATCTACAACAGTTTACTGGCATATTAAAAGTTATAACATCGATATATAATGCAATGTTTTTAAGTTATTGGATTTTTTAACAACACAGCTTTGTTATAATTATTCAACATTGTTGTTTTAAGTCACTTATGCTGTTTTAAGTTACACATACATACGTTTAGCCCATGCATGTGCTAAGTTTGAGTAGCAAGTATATGGTAAAGTTAACAGAGTCTCCAGATTTAATTCTCGTTGAAAATACTGAATCTGAAAAAAGCTGTGGCAAAGTGAAAACCTAAGATTATCAGTGATCTGAAAGCTTCACTGATCAGGAAATCAATGGTATCAAAATTCATTATTAAATCCATGATTATCATGATTTTCAGGTGAGGAATGGGCCAAGCAGAGAAGTGGCAGAAGCTTTTAAACACTTCCAATCAGCGTTTATTGGTGGTTTTAAAGAATAAAAGATTCTGCACCAAATTTTACTTTTGGGGGCTGAATAATTTTAAACATGAACTTTTAAAGCCATTTTTTTCCATTATTCATCAACTTACATTCTCAGATTTATTTAAACGTGTATTAATAATCATTCTCCAACAGTGTTCTGATGCCTTTGTTGAATGGTTTTCACAAAAATTTGTTCTCTGCAGCAAAATGTCTTGCAGGTTTAATTTAGACTGCAACTGTAATATTAATTTTTAAATATAATGTTGTTTGTTTGTTTAAAAAAAAAAAAAATCAATGTAAATTTATACAAGAAATGTTCTATTAGCATATAGGTGATGCAAAAGTATCATTCATTGTTAGCTTATACATACGCATTAACTAAAAATAACAAATTGAACCTTATTGTAAAGTGCTACCACATGTTTCAGTCTAAAGAAAGCTGCTTTATATTCACTTCTAAGAAAAAAATGTATTCTGTGCTACTTCTGTTGAAAGTGTTGATATCACGCAACTAAAGGCAACACAAAGAGATGAAAAAAACCCCCACTAAATATGCCAGAAATACTTGAATGCATTCTGAATCGCAGCTAAAAATACAAGGTGCATGCCTTTGTTTGTAGAAACAGATTAAAATCATTCCCCATAAAAAAAACTATATCAGTTACTCTCAAATGGTGTGTTACAAAAATAAGGAGAAAAGACTACTGAGGTGAAATAATGCAATGAAAAATAATACAATGCAAATATACATAATTTTGAAATTTCTGTTGATCACATCAAAGGTCATGCAACTTTTGCTTGATATTTTGGCAGAAATTCATCTGTCACTTGGTAGAAAGCTAGCCAAACTCAGTCAAATGCCAACATGGACAGCTTGAGTGATAAGCACTAATCTTTGAAAACTAAGAAACTAGGGTATAAAAAAAAAATGCAACCCAACTAGATTATAGGTTTGCCACATGTACAGTATAAAAATGCATGAAACAAAACCAGTAGAGAATCACTGATTTAAAAATGTAATGCCAAATCACATTTAGTTAAAAAAAAAAAAAAAGGAAACTAAATAGCAGAACTCCAAACAAGCAGAATAGAAAACTCTCTGAAGTACCTTTTATACATGTTGTCTTCTGGTCTCCTCAACATGAGCTGGTACAATCCTGTGACAGTTCACTCAGCACAGCACAAAACACATCCCTCCCTCTGTGAAACTCATCCCCACAGGCTGACTGTGTGTCATTCAGAGTGCCAAGAGCAGCAGTGATTTTCTCAAATCACATTACCTCACAGAAGCTCCACCTCATCTCCGTGTCGAGCTGCATTCTCTGCCATGCTCCAGGGTTCTGAGGGTATTAATGCCTCTCAGCTGCAGTTACTGCCGGCAGGAAGAGAGAGAGAGAGAGAGAGAGAGAGAGGGGGAAGATCAGCCCTGATGTGTTTTAATGCATTCACTCCTCTCTATTCCAGTAGGGTAAAGGCTGACCCTTTGGTCAGAGAAGCACTTCCAAATGTTTCCAGCTATAAAAAAAACCCCCAACAAATGTAAATACTCCTCTAATTTCAAGTTAGAGGAAATCAATGGCATCAAAATCCATTAGCTTCTACCGTGCACTGAATAACTATAGCTGAATATTACCTATAAGAAACAAGAGGTCAAGGTTTGGCTAGTTAGTATGACCTGGTTATCTCCTGCTGCTAACTAAATGTAGCACTTTTTCCATTAGCGACTATTCAAAAGTAACTAAACATTAAACACTAAGGAAAAATGTTTTTTAAAAGAAATCTCTTATGCTCAACAAGTCAGCATTTATTTAACAGCAAAAACAGAACTATTGTGAAATATTATTCCAATAAAATGTAATTTATTTCTGTGAAAGCTAAAATCATTCTAATATGCTAATCTGGTGCTTAATTACTAAAAATGTTTTTTTTTTTTATTTTAAAGGTTGGAAAGAGTTTTTGCTTAATATTTTGATGAAAACCCACATGGCACATTTTTCCAGGAGTATTTTCAGGAGATATAAAAATCTTTTGTAACATTATAAATGTCTTAACTGTCACTTTTGATCAATGTAATGCATTTCAGATTAAGAAAAGTAAAGGCAACAGGATCAGAAATTACCAAGGGCATAGGGGTTGTGGCAAAAATGCCACAAAAATGAACTAAAATGCTAAAAACGCACCAATCAGAGGTGATTAGTGTGCACGATCACCACTTCCCTCATCATAAACAGCATGGTGCAGATACGACGTAAATAAAAGTTTAATTTGGTAGCTTCAGTGATTATAACGGGAGTTTTTGCATAACTTGTGCTAGACTTGGCTAACATCATGGACCGACATGTTTGTCTGTGAAGCCAGATTGTGACATGCCCAAAACGAAACAAAAACATTGTATATCGTTTTGTATATTGATATTAATAATGATTATTGCAATATAAAGAGTAGTGCATTAAATAATGTTAACAAATTGCAGCTTAATGTAAAGTGTTAAGATGTTCTAGTAGTCTGGAAATATTATTACTGGTTTCAGAAAGATAGACCTTCGCCTTAGTAAGTGCAGGGCTGAAAGTGGTGGTTGCAGTGAGGTTACAAAAGTTTAAATGCTTTTGTGAGCTGATATCCCTTCACCGTCATTTATTTTGACCCTTACGAGAGGCAGGTCAGAGCAGTTTCCAGCTGTCCAGCAAGATGTGCCCCTACGGGTCAGGACAAGCTCTATCTGCTCACCACAGATTTTGAATTCAACCTCTACTAACCTTCTTCAGCTGAGTGTTTGTGCCTATGTGGAGCTGCATGGTGTCTCCTTGGTTTCTGTAAGCTGATAATATTTAGGTGTTTGTGAGTTACTTATGAGAGATTCTTTTTTGAGCTTTCAGCCACCAGTGTTCCAGCACGACTCTGACATTTACATTCAAAGCCAGTCATTAACAGGTTTTTAATGGAATGTCTATATAACAGTCATAAGCACTGAGGTATGATATGCATGTCGCAGATCTCAAGGTCAATTACGTGTAATTGTTCTAGACATCCTGAGATAAGATCCTTTTCTTATTGTAATGCATTTACATTGCTGTACATAGAGAAATAGTTTAAAAGAGTGATAATGCTTTATGGTATTGATCCCCAACCAGGAGTACACATACTTCAGCAGATTCAAGGGAGTACTTCAATGGCGAAAGACTGCAGTTTTTGAGAAAAACATTCCAGGATTTTTCTCCATATAGTGGACTTCAACAGGGATCAGCAGCTTAAAGGTCCAAACTGCAGTTTCAAAGCAGCTTCAAAGGGCTCTACGCGATCTCAGTCAAAAAATAAGGGTCTTATCTAGCAAGGCTCTGCGCTTGCTTTTCTTTTTAGGAGCACAGTCAAAATTTCAAGCACATTCTAATCAATAATCAAAAAATCTGATTAAAAAATAACCTTTCCATTACAAGGTGATATTTGGCTCAAAGTGATTTACAGGGGAATTTTTCTAATTTTATTAAAAGTATGCCATCTCTTGTCAAATTTGTAAAAAATTATATTTTATAAGATTTTTAAATTTTCTAACTAAAACAACAGAATAAGAACAAGTAGAATAATAAGTCACCAATCAAATGAAATCAGTATTAAAGTTAATTTGTACTACAGAGGTGGCACCGAACACAAAAGTGGCTTGTAGGTGTATTTTCATGTTTAATGAGGCTCAGAGGTGGCATGAGTGCAATCAAATTCATACATTCATGTTTAGATTAATGTTTTATATACAAAATTTTGAATATAAAAATATTAAATGATTTAACTGAAAAGATACTTTAAAAATGTAACTAAAACTGCAAGCGTATCGGCTAGTCATTGATTTGATTACTGAATCATTCATTCATTTGATTCGTTCGAACGGCTGATGAATGGGGAATTGAATCATTGACTCAGATTAGTTTAAAAACACACGTTCATTTATCACCGAAACACCGCTGTGTTTGAATGGAGATGCGCAGCGGCTCAGCTGACTTGTTTCAAACTATTTTTGACAACAAAACAGAGCAAAATCAGGCAATAGTGTTACAGTCAGACAAAGTCACTTAATATTAACTTCTTGTTTATTTAACTGTTGTATTAAATCAATCTCATTCAGTCCGCAAATGCGACTGAAATGATCATATTGTAGAGCCCTGTGAAGCAAAATGACCGGGCATTTTCTAAAAAAATAAATAAATAAAATGCATATACTTTTTAACACAAATGTTCATCTTGCACTAGCCCTGCGTCCACGACTTCCTGCGTTACGTAGTATGATATGGGAGAAGTACCGACCCAGTGTTTACAAAAAGAACATTCATAGAAAGTCAAACACCCTTTACAATTAGAAAAAAACTTACACAGTACACAGACAATTAACCAACCGCAATTAACTAACTGCACATGATCTATATATTATTATATAATTATATAAAGTGCAAAACATATATACAGATATTATTTTTTTATTTGTTTTTAGAAAATGACTGATCGCTTCCCTAGTCTTACCCTTATTACTCGACTGGGATTTTTGAGTTTTCCTCAAAAATCTTAATTTCTTTTCGACTGAAGCAAGACATGAACATCTTGTTGACATAGGGATGAGTGAATTATCAGAAAATTTTAATTCAGGACTGAATTAATCCTTTAAGCAAGAATGCAAAGAAATCAAAATTATGGTTGATCAACATAATTATTAATGCTATGGTAATATTTATAATAAAGATAAAATATAAACAATAAAACTTGGTGGATAATCAATATGGTATCGATATATTGTGAATCCCTATTTTTTAGGGAAAAAAAGATAATTGGTTAAAGTTTTATAAATTGGGTGACACTCACAAAACATCATTTTTCACCCATTGTATTTATGCTATTTGTTTTATGTTTAAGAGTTACTTTAATAATATGTATGATAATTGATATTCAATGTAATATGTGACCCTGGACCACAAAACCAGCCTAAGGTTGTGTGGTTAATTTTTTTTTTTAAATTTATACTATTTTTTAAATTTATGAAATTTATACACAATCTGAAAGCTGAATAAATAAGATTTCCATTATTTGGCTGAATATTTAAAAATCTGGAATCTAAGTGTTAAAAAAAAATCTAAATATTTAGAAAATCGCCTGTGAAGTTGTCTAAATGAAGTTCTTATATTTTTGGCTATTGCTTAAAAAAAAACCCTGTGCTACTTAAGATTTAAGATTACTACTGGGGCTGTCAGGCTATGACAAGGTTCGAAAACACTGCTTTAGGGTAAGGAGATGTTAAAAAAGAAAGCCCTAAACTGATCTCAGATCAGTGTTTAGTCCGTTCTAGATTTGTCCTTCATCCCCCTGCAGAAAGCCCCGGGATGGTCAGATGGATAGAATTACCAAAACAGGATGCAACACAATAGCATCTCCCTCCCTCTCTCTCTCTCTCTCCCAACATCCTCTATCTCGATCTCCATATTTCATTCCCTTATTTAAGGAAAGCAAAAAGTGAGATAGAAAAAGCCAGCGAGAGCGAGATTGTTCAGTCTAGCACACAACACACAAGACCGACAATGAAACTGTCAAATGTGTCAAACACACATTCATAACAGAGCTGTTCTTGTGCTTTTTGCCATCGTGTAAACATACCTTAAACTGCAATCATTGTTGGTTCTAAAGCAGGACGGCTCCAGCTCCCATCCTCGCTCTCTTTCTCATTCTCATTTTGGGTGAGCAGCAGGAGATAACAGCAGCTGGACATGCTTCTGTGACTTTGGAGTATAACTGCATGGAGAAAACAAAAAAGGATAAACACTGTGCACAGAGAGAGCTTTACATGTCCTAATGTGAACTAAACATACCTATTATAGTTCAGCAAAATGCTGGACCCTAGTTTGCTAATCAGATCTGCCTCATACAAAAAAGGCTAATGAGTGATATTCCTTTTATCAAGCACCAGGACTTATTACGTGCGGATAGGTAATTAATAAAAACAGTCTTTAGCACAAACATATTAAAATTACTCTACAGCTTGTCAATTATCAAGAAGTTCCATTTAATTATAGTCTATACTGTGTTACCATGGCATTAAACTCCCAGCTCTATGTTAGTTGTGATCAACTGCTATCTGGAGTACAGTGCGTTCAGAGTGACTAATGCACAGGAACAACTAAAGTCATTTTTGGTTTTGCAGTTATAGCATGTTGGAGGAAGAGATCTGGATATGTAGAGAACACAGAACTAGTGTCACATTATCTAAAAAAAAATAATAATAATTTATGCACATCTTGTACAGCACATTATGCAAATCTTGTACCCACTTATTCTCTGTTTCAGGAAAAAAAACAACCAGTTAAACAACCATTAAAATAAACATCAGTTCACACGACAAGCCCAATGTCAACTTAAGCCTGGAAATTCAAGGAAGCTGTACAATATTTACTTAGAATTTCCAAATGTTAATGAAACAGAAAAAAGTTTTCATGCAAAATGTTAGCTGGATTCACAAAAGATGAACATTTGTTCAAACCCTAGTTGTATTATTTGATGTATCTGGATTCTGGATGATTTTAAATGAGAGAGAGCGTGCAGCTACTAATTTGCAAAAACAACTAATTTGACTAAACTAATTTGATACTACCGAAACACAGTAATAAAATAATTTAATAAGGTGGTTTATATTGACCTTTTTTGGTAAGATTTTGGTTACATCTTTCATGTAAATATTTTTTTTTTTATTTTATTAAAAGGTTTACAGAGGTAAATTAATTTTAACAACATGTCAGGAGTGATTTATGAGATTTGTTGTATTTTGAATCCAGTTTTTCTTTGTAAAAGGCAAAAAGTTGATCATACTGATTTCAAACTCAAGGATTCCTTAGTTTGAATATACACTGAAACAAACATGATCATAACATCTTAGTTGATAATTCAGTATTTATGTTTGACAAAACATCCCGTGTTTCGGCAGTGACTGCACATTTTTTCGGTAGAGACAGTAGTGTTTTGGTAGCGACCACATCACATTACAGAATTTTAACTTGAATAGTAAATAGTAAACATACTACATACTAAAAAAACTGTACTAATATTAACATAATATTAACAAATATAAAATTTATATTTTTTAACATCACTTAAAGAAACAACACAAAAATTTATATATTAAAAATGACAATGGAATAAAAAAAAAATATTTCGATATTTTTATGTTAAAATATAGGGGTTAGGGTTCGGGACAGCCACCTCGCCAAATTTAAAATACTCACTAAATGATTATTTAAAATTTTTTAAGCTTACTGATATTTTAAGTAGTATTGTGGGTTTCAATAGATAATAGAAGGATCTTCGTAAACACCTAAGATTTGAACACTTAAATACTTTTTAAATGTTTTTTTTGTTGTGGGACAAGTTTGCACCAATTCTGTAGAACGGCCCATATAGACCAAAACTACACATATTTGTGTTTTGAACCTCCAATTTGCCAGCTATGCACACACTAATACATTCTGCATTTTTCTTGTTTGCGTTGTTACAGAAATAATATTTTGTAGCATATTTTATGTCACTCAGTTACTAATTTTCTAATAACTGCAAAAAAGATAATAAAATATATTTAAAACTGCATTAACAAACAGCTTTTTGGGCCACCAAGAGCATGTGATTTTCAGTTGGCTAAAAATACGTTTGACAATACAATTTGTTATGAACCACTGATCTGTGGTGCAACCGCATCAATGAATCATGTTTTTTTCTGTCATATAAAGCTATGGCAAAAAAGTAAGTGTGGTATTCAGCCCCAGTTTTTGCTGATCGGAAAACTGATAGAGAAATAAAAGTAAAAAACTTAGAAAGCACTGGCCACCATCTGAGGTAGAGAAAATGGGCAATTTTACCTGTAGGTGTTCCCAAAAAGGTTGGGTTTATAGTTGATTACAGCTCTCACATCTTTCTTCCAGCAGCACTGATGTGGTCAGTGCAGACTTTGATTCTCTCAAAGAGCTGTTCTGAAAAACTGACCTACTTCTTAAGATGTGCTGTTCACACAATTTATACACACACAAAGTGTTTTTGCCTTAAAAACACTGTTTCTGAAAAACCACCCATTAAGCTGACCTACCTTTTACACTGAATTTGGCACAAATCCAATATCCAGGCATTTTCTTTTAAGTAATATTGCAATATCATGAGTAAAAACATGATCAGATTCTGCTATATATATATATATATATATATATATATATATATATATATATATAGCTATTTGGTCATCTTAGTGGTTAGCACTGTTAGCGTGTTCTGCTTGATAGTAACGTTTACACTGAGAAAGAGGTGCATTTTGTTTTGCATGACAGCTTAAACTACCAGTCACATTGAGTGGGCAAATCAGACTTTCAGACCCCATATGAGAACATTTAACATGTCAGAGTGCTTTTACAACCTGAAGACAATAAGCCAAGCAATGGCATGACATCATCATCCTGATATGTGCTCATCTGTGTGAATCACACCAGTCCCACATCATTAATTTTTGATTCTAATCCAGAAAGTCTAAAAAGAAAAATAATGTGTGGCTGTGGATGAACCCCAGCCCTCTTCTCTTTGAGGTACCTCTTACAGGTATAGCACCCAATTCAAGACAGCAGTCCAAAACAAAAAGTTTGGTGAAGTATGGTGTTTAACAAAATAGAGCAAACAGAAAGAGAAAGCACAATCTATGAGTATTATTAGCTCCATATATAAAGCATAGGGCAGAAAAAGGCTGTGTGGAAACATAGGCTACCCAATCCTTCAGCCTAGGATGAAGTCATTATTAACATTAATAATTTGGGACAAATATAATGTGATAAACTATGTACTGTAAGTGGCACCCTGTGGTGCAGCAGGATTTGAAACACGAGTCTTGGATCGCCGTGGACTTTAAATTATGTCCCCGCCAACGTCAAAAGCAAACCAACACCCTTGATCCTACCAAACAACAATAGAAGTCAACATTGCTGGTTACCTAATTTTTATAATCAGTAATATTCTTCAAAATGAGATACTAGTGATACCTTACTGTCGTGGATCATAGTAACTAAAGTGTCTCAGCTAAAAAAAAACAGTGCCACCAAGTGTTCTCTAGCGCCACCAGTTGGCCATTTTCAGAAGAGGGTCTGGCATTTTTTCAGCTGGTAAAAATACTTTGGTGGACATACCTTAATTGAATATTTATTGTTAGGCATATGACCTATTCGTTTTTATTCCATTTATGCTATATATTGGATCCGAACCCAAGAAGAAAGTCCAGAATATTCTATACTATATTTCGGGAAGGTCTGTTTTACATGCAAATTCTTCACTCATACACTACCAGTCAAAATTTTTTCATATTTTTAAAAAAGTTCCTTCTGCTCACCAAGCCTGCATTTATTTGATCCAAAGTACAGCTATTAAAGTATTATTTAAAATAACAGTTTTCTATTTAAATATATTTTAAAATGTAATTTATTCCTTTGATTTCAAAGCTCAGGATTAAAATCATTTAATCCTTCAGAAATTACTCTAATATTCTGATTTGTTGCTCAAAAAAAACAAAAAACCTTTATTATTATTATTATTATTGTTGTTGTTGTTGAAAACAGCCGAGCAGAAATTTTCAGGTTTCTTTGATGAATAGAAGAATAAAAGCTGATCTTTGGATCAAAAACACAGCAAAAAAAAAAAATTTACTCAACTGTTCTAAATATTTGGTAATAATAATAACAAATGTTTCTTAAACAGCAAATCAGCATATTAGAATGATTTCTGAAGAATCATGTGACACTGAAGACTGGAGTAATGATGCTGAAAATTTAGCTTTGTTCACAAGAATAAATTACATTTTAAAATATGTTCAAATAGAAAGCAGTTATTTCATATAGTAAAAATATTTCACAGTTTTACTGTTTTTGCTGTATTTTGGATCAAATAAATGCAGTCTTGGTGAGCAGAAAAACATAAAAAATCTTACTGTTCAAAAACTTTTGACTGGTTTTGACATATTTTTGCATGCTTCCTGAATAATGAATACAAAATCAGTATTTGCCAAGCATTTAAATATGCATTTGAACTATACATAAAGTTTCTCAGGACTAAAGTGACATGATCATGTTATCTTATTCCTGATTCTGTCTTTACACACCTTGCACGGCATTCAAACGGGGGCCAAAGGGGAGAGATCCAGCGTCATTCTATCAAGCTGCTTTCATCTCTGACATCATCTCCTGCTGAATGCGGCGCTGTTGGCAGGAATGCCATGGCAACCCTCCTCTGGTCCTTAGAGTGGCACATTACAATCTAAACATAAGAGATCAGGAAAAAACTGAGAAGGGTGGCAGCTCACTAGCCAAATTGGCTCCTGCTAAGAACCAACGCATGATGGTGGCATGAAAAAAGATACGTCACAGCACACAAAGGTTTGACATGATAGCTTTTACCTGTTTCCAACTGAGAACTGGCTGAATTGCTAATCAAAGTCTTAAACGGCACAGCAAGTGGCATTTATGCACAGTTGTTGTTGCCATCTGAAACAGTTCACGGTTCATGATGCCACATCTTCAACAAAGCGGGAATATAAAACATTGAGGAAAACAATTAATATTGTAGAACTGTGATTCCGTAAACAAACCTACAACTCTACGACGCAGCATTAACATAACATAACATTTACTCTTACTCCTTGAATGAACACCGACGGCCTCCCCAGGGTGAGTTTGGGCTTGATGAAGAAGATCTAGCTTGACAAAGAAGATTGGATTTGGACCACATAGTGTTCCTGAATGTTTAAACAAACCCTAACACCCAAGGAAAGATATCGAAAAACAGTGTGATCTGGTTCTTCAAATAGGCAATGTTTCAGCCAACAGCTTGAAGCACCAAAAACATGTTGCAGGGGGCAAAGACAGAGCAAACAGGATGGGGTGACAGCTGAGAGAGGCTTTAATTTTACATAAAAATTCAGATTAAATGCCCATGGAAGCATGAATATAAAGGGGTTGTGGTGTTCTCATCATACTAAAGAAAATTCAGACGCATTCAGAGTCTGACTGTTCAATCAAAGAGGTGACGATGTGAAGGAAGGCAGATCCTTCACTAGTTAATTTCTATAATAGCATAATTGTAATACATAACTTATGCTTCTGGTCTTGTGTCATAAACTGCAGTTACACATGCAAATCTGGTATAATATGATGTAACCGGCAACACTGAAATGAACCACAGCAACATGTAATAGTACACTGAAATATCAGTTTTTAGCTACTGCAATTTTAATTTTCTGTGGAATGATTTTTCTTAAATCATATATTAGCATCCCAAACCTACTGGATTTGGGATGTTTAAACTATAGGAAACTACAAACACCTAGCACCCCCTGCTGGGAAATCATCTATCATTTACCAAAATTCTCTTCAAGCACCAATTTCTTGTGTTCTGTATTCCCTAATAATAATAATAGCAATTTATAAATTGTATAATATTTCACAGTATAACTGTAGTTTTGATCAAATAAATGCAGCCTTTGTGAACATGAAAACAACTTTCAAAATCATTAAAATCTTAATACAGCTGAAAGCAAAAAGTTTACAAAATGTTAATTATTTTGCCAAAATTAAAGGGGTTAATACAAAATGCATGTTTTTTTTTTTTATTTAGTATTGACGTGAATAAGATATCTCACATAAAATAAGTATATATATATAGACCACAAGAGAAAATAAATGACCCTTGATTCTTAATACCGTGTTGTTAATTGAATGATGGTTTTTTGGTTTAGTAAGAGTAGTTCATGAATTCCTTGTCAGAAAAATCTTTCGGGTCCCACAAATTCTTTTTTTTTTTATTCAGCATTTTTGTGTATTTGAACCCTTTCCAACAGTGACTGTATGATTCTGAGATCCAGCTTTTCACAATGAGGACAACTGATGGATTCATATGCAACTATTAAAGAAGGTTGAAACACTCACTGATGCTCCAGAAGGAAATGCATTTTTGAATTTGAAGATCAGTGTAAATTTAACTTATTTTGTCTTCTGGGAAACATGCACGTATGTTCTGAATAAAACTTAGGCAAAATAAGAAAAATGTATGCATCCTCATTCCATTCAACAGTTTACACCCTTGGCTTTTAAGGCATTGTTTTTCCTTCTGGAGTATGATCCTTTTGTAACAGTTGTAATAGTAATACAACCATTGTTGGAAAGATTTCAAATACACAAAAATGCTGAAAAACCAAAAAATCTGCAGGACTTGAAGGATTTTTCTCTTATTTTGGTCAAATAATTAACATTTTGCAGAGTTTTTGCAACATTTTTGCAAGACTTCAACTGTATATTTAGAATGTGAAACAGAATGATGCAAGAAAATGCATGGACACATTTCCTATTCCTGGCAATAAAACTATTTAGAAACTAGTTACTTTCCCACCAGGATATTTCTATCAGACTAAACAAATGGACTGCCATTTAGCTGGACCTGTGTGAAGTTGTTGGAGTGCTAAAGAACACCCTCATCCTCCTGTGGCACAGGCTGAAACTCTGGATACGGGTTCGAGTGCAGAGGGATTCAGTGGTTGAGTCATCTGATGCTTCTATAATCCAGGGTACCACACACTACGAGGAAAAGGATAAATATCATCTAACTGAAGCATGCTCAAAAACATCTTTCCTCGGGTTCTCTTATATAAAAGCACTGATCTACCAAATGGCAGCATGAAAGGACACAGTTTTGGTGAAAATGGATTTCTAAAGAGAGGCCAACTCACTTGTTTCCACAGCAACAGGAAACTGCACAAACAATTCTGCGGTGCTCCATTGGTTACTCAGCTGCACACTGCAGGAAAATGCTCCAGAAGATAAGAGAGAAAGAAAAAAGGTAATTGTTTTTTATTAGTGATACTAGTAGATGTGTTTTGCTTTGACTCACCCTTGGTCTGGGATTTTCAAAATAATCACCTTTGGCTCATACATGACTGCGAGAGAACAATAAAAATCACATAGCAAAACACAGACATGCAAGTAAATGGTTGATATTTTACCAGCCTGTAAAATAAAGAAAAGAAAAAAAAGCCCAAGACAAAGATAGCAATTTCCAAACATCTTTTATTAAAGAATATGAAAACCAACTATCACCACAGGGTGAGTGTTTAAACAGCTCCACATGAACTTTTCTTTTTTAAATCACCATCTGTAAAACATAATCCAAAACTATAATTGTTTACAGTCAATCTTGTGTATTGTAATCAAATCGGATCAATACAAAACCCTGTTGTGAAAAATAAAAGATGGCTGATACATGAAGTAGCTCCTACAGACCAGTTATAACCCATTACTGAAATCTTATTATTATTACAAATCACAACCAAAATTGGTGGCTATTAAACATATTTGTTTAAACCTTTAACTGAGGGGTGATTCATGTCTGTTCAATGCCAGTATTCAATGGAACTGCTTATCAAATAAAGTGAAACGGTTTTCTCAGAAACAACATCATGCTGGACTGCTGAAAAGAGTTTTCCTAGAAAGAAACACAAGCCTTCAGAAAGCTTGTATTTCTTTCTTGTTCAGTAAGACTGCGGGAAAAATAATGATTGTTTAATGTAAGTAACAAACTGGAAGTCAAAGATTCCTAAGCAGCAGAGCTCTGAGGGACACATCAACTATATACAATTAGTTCAGGTCTGCTGGAGTCAATCAATAAGCCCTGTAACAGAGCAGTCTATTTGCAAGTTAGACTAAATGCTCCATTAGTTGGGGTTAAAGTAAAGAATATGTAGTGGACTCATCACACCATGTCATCCAAATCAACCTGAGCCATATATGCATCCAGCTCTGCGTCCAGATGGCTCTTGGTCATGGACATATACTCATCCAGTTGTTCATCCAACTGCTCCCGAGAAGGAATCTGGTGGCTGTCGAATCTGGCCCGGCTAGACCCTGAATACGCCCTACTGACAGCTGTAAAACGACCACCACCTGTGCAGACAAAATGAGAATTTTATAACCATTTTATAGCTGAAACAAAGTGAAGGTTATGAATGACTACATTAGCATTCACTGAATCTAATCATGAGGTGAAAAATATGCATGATATTCCTACAATAAGACAAATATGCCTCTTTGAAAGAGACATCTGCCATCTGGCAGTTTTTAGTGCTCAGAGCTGTTGAGCTGAGCAAAAATTATTAATCAAGAAATCAATTTATCTGCACCATTTGAAAAGAAATGGAACAGAGCCCATTTGTTTAAAGTGTTTTCATAACCAGGTAAATTACTGCAATCTTTTCTGATGCTAAGTGAATACATTGAACATGCCAAACAGCAAATGGAACTACATTTGTGCATTTAAGCTAATATGTAGGCAGTATTTGACATATTTTAGTAAATGTTTTTGGCTTTTCACTACAGGATATTTCATCTGACATCATTATCAGAGTAACTTGCTGAATAAGCCAGTGTATGATCATTGCATAAAGAATTAGTCAAAAGGAAACTGCAATTCAGAGGAATTAACCTTAACATTTTGTTATTTGTGTTTTTAAATCACTATAGTAATAACACACAGCACTTTTGTCCAAGTCATAGACCCAAAATATTAAAAGAGAAGTTCACTTTGAAAACAAAAATTTACAGATAATTTACTCACCCCTTTATTGTCCAAGATGTTCATGTCTTTATTTCCTCAGTTGTAAAGAAATTATGTTTCTTGAGGAAAACATTTCAGGATTTCTATACATATAATGGACTTCAATGGTGCCCCCTAGTTTGAACTTCCAAAATGCAGTTTAGATGCAGCTTTATAGGGCTCTAAATGATCCCAGCCAAGGAAGAAGGGTCTTATCTAGCGAAACAATCAGTTATTTTCTAAAATAAAAATAAAAAAAATAAAAAAATAGACAATTACTTTTTAAACTCAAATGCTCGTCTTGTCTAGCTTGGGGGCACCATAGAAGTCCACTATATGGAGAGAAATCCTGAAATGTTTTCCTCAAAAAACGATTTCTTTACGACTGAAGAAAGAAAACAGGAAACTTGGCATTCCCAGTTACAAAGCAGTTAAATATTTTGGACTAAAACTACCATTATCTAAACAACAGAAGAAATAGTAAGTTTGCCAAACCTTTTGCTGTTCCTGGATGTGGCACTTGCCGCTCTGCATTTCCTTCTGAAGAATCAAAACATTTGGAAAGAGTTGCTGAAGTTTATTTTTAACAAATTTACTAATTATTTCAGCTCTTAAAGGAGCAACTGGGTTTTCAGGGTGTTATTTTTGCATGCCATTCAAGTAATTACTCAGAGTAAATGTTTCAGAAGCATTGAACTCATGCACCCTGTAACTGTGTTATCAAGAAAAAAGTTAGTGTAAGTTAAATTAGTTAGATTTTTGCTAGAATTAGAATTTATTGGTAAAGTGTTGCACATTTTCTTGGTACAGAGATGAGTAAGTATATTTTGAAAAACGTTTGCAACTGCTTATCACTTAATTCAAGCATGACAATTAAATTGCGTCACACTTAACTCTTAATGGCCACCTGAAACAAATACAGGAAATATATAATGTACACTTCCAGTCAAATGTTTTTTTAATGAAGATTTTTTGTTTTTTAAGTCTCTTCTGCTCACCAAGCCTGCATTTATCTGATCCAAAGTACAACAAAAACAGTACAATTTTAAAATATTTATACTATTTAAAATAACCAAACTCTATTTGAATATATTTTAAAATTAGAATCATTACTCCAGTCACATGATCCTTCAGAAATCATTCTACTATTCTGATTCGCTGCTCAAAAACATTATTATTATGTTGAAAACAGCTCATTATAATTTTTTCAGGTTTCTTTGATGAATAGACAGTTCAGAAGAACAGCACTTATCTGAAACAGAAATCTTGTGTAACATTACAAATGTCTTTAACATAACTTCTGATCAATTCAAAGCATCCTTGCTAAATAATAGTATTAATTTCCATCATTTCTTTCCCCCCCAAAAAATTAAATAAAACAAAAATAATAAAAATAATAAGAAATGTTTCTTGAACAGCAAATCAGCATATTATAATGATTTCTGAAGAATCATGTGATATTTTAAAATATATTCAAAAACAGAAAACAGTTATTTTAAATGGCAAAAATTTTTCAAAATTGTACTGTTTTTGCTGTACTTGGATCAAATAAATCCAGGCTTAGGGAGCAGAAGAGACTTCTTTAAAAAAAAAAAAAAAATAAAATAATCTTACTGTTCAAAAACTTTTGACTAGTAGTGTAAGTAAACAAGTGGTCAAGTGCAACACCATTAAGCGTGGTTATTGGGACCAGAATTATAGACCTCCATGTTCTCACCGGCCTTTCTAATGGCTCCTCCCCCTCTGTTTCCCATTAGTCCAGCCCAATTTACTTTTCCTCCACGCTGTGGCTGGCCCTGTGCCTTCTGAACACCTAGAGAGGAGATTACCCCTTGCAGACTACTTATGCCTGTACACCAAAACACACAAACATGCATGTACATGTGATATAATGTAATGTTGATGTTTATCTCATATACTCTCTCACTTACTTCTCCTTGTGTAAAATCCTTTAACCAGTCCTCTTCTGCTGCCGCCGCCGCCTCCTCCTCCTCCTCCTCCTCTCATTTGCCCCCGCAATCCCACCATGCCCGCTCTCCCCATGGGATGGCCGAGTCTTGCCTTCACACTCACTTTGCATAGTTGATTATTTATATTCTGCATAAATGAGTCACAGAAACTATTTAGTCTACTATCAAAAAACATCAGCTCTGAGAGTTTTGTATTTTGTCAAACAGAATGTGCCTGACAGATGTGTTATGCAGGGCGGCCAGCACAGAAGGTCTGTTGCCCATCTCCAGAGCCAGACGCTGGTTCTTCAGCGAGGCTACAGTCTGCTGGTTCACTACGGCTGGGATGTCCATCACATCTGCTGGCTGATGCTTTAACAAACTGGTGAAACTTCAGGGAGGAGAACAACACCACAGAGAATTAAAGCACACCACAATAATTACTGTGACTGCACTGTAAACAAATGTATTTCTGGATTACATTTCGATAATAGCATTACTACAAGACTAATTCTCACCGGTCATGCAGAGAGACGGTGCATGTGCTGTTCAGAATGATCTTTTGGGGATCCATTGGATTCATTTTTTCATCCAGCTTGCGGTGTAAACGTCAGAATTTCAGTCAAACATATGCTAAAAAGGGAGAATGAGAAGTCAAACTAGTGTTGACATCTATTTTTACCTTACAAAGTTTTAATTCTAGTCTGGGCTAGTTCAGCATTCAACTAATTTGCTCGAAACAAAGATTATCAAACATTTGTACGTGCAAAATTTAACAGAAAAGTCGCACATTTTAATATTTAAGCTATAGATATTACTTATAAAAATCACGTTTTTTATTTACCCGCATTCGAGTTAACATCAATCATGCAATCTTACTAGAGTAGTTTAGGTCGAATGTTTGGTGCCAGGTGTGAGGCGTTTGACACCGTGATTCACCCACGCTGCTGTGGTTCAGCTGAATGTTTACCGCCCTCTGTCGGACAGAGCGGCACATGGACACCTCAATCTGTGTCAATAGAGTTTTTTTTTTAAAAATAAAATATGATCTGGATACTACTATTTACTTTGTATAACCTTACTGTTTTTGTTTATTTTTCATTTTTTTATTATTAGAGTAATGTTAGCTGTTTAAACCTGTTTAAACGAGAAACATTTCTCTATTATTTATCATAATTAGGCCTAATTTGTATTTACAAAAATATTCCAAAGTGGTTTTATAAAAAATATAATCAAAAATACCCATTTTAAGGTTTCCTACTGATCCGTAGTATAACTAATCAAATCAATTAATTTTAATAATTTAAATAAAAATGCATTAAAATTATGGTTTACTGTACAAGGCAGTTGACCGGCCAGGTAAGTGGGCTGAGCACCAGCCTGATTTCTGAGAAGGGTTTGCCTATTTCTTTTACTTTCAACTGCGTACAGAAATTAAAAAAAATTCCAAGCAGCAAACAAAAATGTCATCATTGAACTACATGTTGTTTTCACAAAGTTTTACAATATTATAATTGTATTATAATAGAATATTTATTTTATTTTATTTACACACACTACCAGCCAAAACTTTTTGAACAGTAAGATTTTTAATGTTTTTTTTAAAGAAGTCTCTTCTGCTCACCAAGCCTACATTTATTTAGTTCAAAATACAGCAAAAACAGTAATATTTTGAAATATTTTTACTATTTTAAATAACTGATTTCTATTTGAATATATTTTAAAATGTCATTTATTCCTGTAATCAAAGCTAAATTTTCAGCATCATTACTCCAGTCTTCAGTTTCACATGATCCTTCAGAAATCATTCTAATATGCTGATTTGCTGTTCAAGAAACATTTATTATTATTATTATTATTATTATTAAGTTATAATAATTTTTTATAAAGATAAAGATTTTAAATAGTTGTGTATAATGTTACAAAGCAATTTACTTCAGATAAATGCTGATCTTTGAATCTTTCTGTTATATATATATATATATATTTATCTTTCTGCTATATATATAATGTATTAAAATTCAGCTTTGAAATCACAGGAATAAATTACATTTTAAAGTATATTCAAATAGAAAACAGCTATTTTAAATTGTAAAAATATTTCAAAAACGTGCTGTACTTTGGATCAAATAAATGCAGTCCTGGTGAGCAGAAGAGACTTTTATAAAAAAAAAAATAAAAAAAAAAAAACATTAAAAATCTTACTGTTCAAAAATTTTTGACAGGTAGTGTGCATTACATTTCATTACATCACTTAATTTTGGCCGCTTGTCTCTGTCTCCGTTTCAGATTTTAGTTTTACTGTGCTTTATTTGTTTGACAAATAACTTACATTTGTGTCGCCAGGGGAGTTACCTCTCAGTTTCAGTCTCTCTCTCTCTCTCTCTCTCGCTCTCTCTCTGGATAAACGCGCAAGTACGGCGAGCGAGTCAGACGTGAGCAGACACACACAGAAGAGTACGCACATGTGACACATTACTACATTGTAAGTAGTCCTTATATTGACTTACATGAATATGCTGTTTGTGTTTTATGTACTCAGTAATTAATAGTTGTGTCAGTGTCTATATACGGTCTCAGAAAGAGTAAAAGCGAATTAATACGTGTCTGAGTCAGGAAGTAACTTTGGCGTTTCACATTTAAGTTGAGAGTGATGGACACGTTTGTTATGGACTATCATTTCAATGTATTTGTTTAGTAATAGACATAGTTACACTAAATTCAATTCTGTATGTTCAATACGTTGGTCTGTTTTAGTGCAACCGCCTATTAAGTTACTTGAAATTGAATCCGAGAGTCTCCACATCACCTGTGCAGTATGCCAATCTGAATACCCAGTTCTGAGACCTCTACATTCTTGTATTTGTATAATCTTTTAATATTGCTTTTAAAACTACACAGTGGCCCCAGTTGTTAGGCCTTTTTTCACAAATTAAATGTTTGAAAAGTTTGACAATCAACTGTGCTTGTGCTTTGTTCTTTCTTTAAAATAATGACCACATTTATGCTTTGATATTCATACATTTATAAGTGTTGCTGAAGTGTCCAGTCCACATTCATGTACCATTTTTCTTTCCTTCTTATCTAAAATAGTGGGAGCAGAATGTCTGTGAATGCGCCCAGCAGCAGTGATGCATGTTTAAGCATCGTTCACAGCCTGATGTGCCACCGCCAGGGAGGAGAGAATGAGAGCTTCGCCAAACGTGCCATCGAAAGCCTGGTAAAGAAACTCAAAGAGAAAAGAGATGAGCTTGACTCCCTCATCACTGCCATCACAACAAATGGAGTCCATCCAAGCAAGTGTGTCACCATACAAAGAACACTGGACGGACGTTTGCAGGTCAGAGCACTACTGATATATTAATCACACTTAATGAAAATCAGACAACGTGTGATCAGGGGCCAGTTGCATAGGTTTAGACTAGTCTTAAAAGTTAGTCATCTAATTTTTTTCTCCAAGACTGGTCAAAATTTCTAAAATTCGGTTACATAAAAACTTAGATTAGTCTAAATTGAATCCAAAATATAAGACTGGTTACACCTTAGTTAACTGCTAGTTGATCAAACTAGTTCTTAAGACTCTGAAGACTAGTCTTAACATAGATGCTAAGTTTATAAACTGCCCCCTGGAGTAACAGTTAGCTATGTTGATTCAGCTGATACGGTGCTGATCTGGCTGGTCAACCAACATAACCATATCCAACCACAACTGGTCAGTGACTTTTGGTTGACCAAGGAAGCAAGTTAAGATAGTTAAGAACCCCGGTGGAGAGACAAGCATCCCAAACTGGGTACCAGCATTCAAAACACAACATATACGAGCCAGTGATGTTATTTTTAATTAAAACCACTTTAAAAATTGTTTATTAAAATAAAGATTTAATAAAAAAAAATGATTAAATAGTAGAAATGTTGCCTTGACAGCTGACTGAAATAAATTAGACTAGTAGGCTGAAGTACTAAAATTAAAACTAAAACTGAAATAAAATAAAATCTAATAAAAATGACAAAAGCATGTAACAAAATGACTAAAGCTGAAATAAAAATTAAAATTAAAGCTGAAAAAATAATAAAAGCCAATTCAGAATAATAATATATACTAAAATACAAGACACAAAAATAGCACTGAAACTTGCTAAGCATTGCTGTTTTTTTCATCAGGGTAATATATTGTATACAGGCTGTTGGTATCATCTTACACATAAGACGACTCTTGTTATGGAAAGGCCCAATCACTTTCAATGTTAATTATTTCTCTGAATGTGGCTGACATGGTGTAAACAGGGTATGTGTGGCCACTTCTCCACTTCAAATGAAATGTGAACATAAACAAGATCAAATAAAGCTCCCGCATGTCAGCAATAATTACATGTCAAAATACAGAAAAAGACAGCAAATTTTTCCTAAAGGTTCCATGCAGCTTTTGTGACAGACATGACTGTGCTTGTGTCATCTACATTATAAGGATTTTCAAGAACATAATTAACTAAAAAGCCAGTTAACCCAAAAAGCATGCATAAACACTTTTATGGACAAGTAGTCACATCACATAATTGTTCCTAATACATTGTGACTTTTTGTTATGTGATCAATTTTCACTTTTAAGACCAAAAGTCTGGCAGACTTTCACCTCTGTGGCATTTATAACCATCAGAGGAGGGGAATCGAGGTATGAGTGATGTTAACATGGAAATCTTTTCTCCCAAAATAGTCATTTCATGATTTCAGAGAGAAGAGAGGCCCGTGGAGAGCGAGACAGAGAGTTTTCCCTTCCCCCAGCTGCAGACGGGGAGAGAGGCGGGTGGAGGGCGAGGAAGGGTTGTTTTGTCTGAAACACAGGAAAGGGGCGGGGCCAAGCTTAAGCCTGTCTGTCTCGCAGTCTGTGTATGTGGGAGAGAGACGACTGTGTCAGTATTTGAAGCATGAGTGCAATGTGTTCAAGTAGGGCATTTATGCAACAAGTTGTAAGTGTATGTGTGCATCAGTATGGATATGAGCTGAACGCTCTGTTTCATGTCAAGCACAGCTATTAGGGTTTGTTAGTGGAGAAATGCGATGTTTATGAAAATGAGAGAGTTCTGAGAGTTTAATATGGTGCTCTGTCTGTGTGCAAGTTTGTAAAACGTAATGGCTTTGGCAGCGGACCAGCTCTGTCTCTGTCTGTGCGCTGGCTGTCTCCGCTTTGACTTGCTCAGGAAGGTCAGGTCTTCTGGGTGGAGAATTGTAAGTCATTCCAATAGCAAATGAGGTCACAGTATGTTGCCACTCACACTTGATTTAGACAAGATGGTCTGACGCCAGAGTCAAATATGTCTCTGTACTTTTTATCTTCGTTGTACTTTTTATCTTCTTCGTGTACTTTTTATATTCTTCTCCTGTTTGATAGAGCATCCCTGACTTCAGATCTGTCCATCCATCCATAAAAGTTTGACCGTTTTTATACTCTTGTCTAGTTAATATGTAATATGGATGCATTGTGAAATAGTAACAAAAGTTCTTAACGGAATAAAAATTTAGATCTGCTTGCTTTGTTTAAAAAATGGTTTTATCTAAATATATAGTACAATATTAATATGATGTAAAGTTATCTCAAAAAAAATTATTTTCTTTAAAACGAAATATAACTTAAAAGTGTATACAAATATAGGCCACCATGCAGAAGTTTGGGCGCAGTAAGATTTTAATACATTTAGAAATTAATACTTTTATTCAGAAAGGATGCATTAAATGGCATTAAAACATTTCAGAACTTTCTATTCATCAAAGAATCATGAAAACATGTATGCACAAATGTTTTAAATATAGATAACACAAGTTTCTTGAGGACCAGATCAGCATATTAGAATGATTTTTAAAGGATCATGAGACACTGAAGACTACAGTAATGACTGCTTAAAATTTAGCCTTTCCATCACAGGAATAAATAAACAGTTCTTTTAAATTGTAATAATATTTCTCAGTATAAGAGACTTCATTCAAAAACACCTAACTCACCCCAAACTTTTGAACAGTAGAAGTATATAAAGAACATTTTAGCTAATTCATTTGACGTTCTGCAAATAAATCATGACATTAATAGTAATTATTATTTCAAGCCCTAATTTTCACATTAGTTTTATATTAAGGTCGATTAAACAGAGATGAGAGACCATGATTGTCACATTTTCCAGTTGTGTTTTACATCACATTACAGCATCAGTCTACTATTTTGTTTGGCAAAAAGTGTAACAAGTTCATCTATTTCTAAGCCATTAGTTATGACTTTCATGTGAGCCAAAATCATCAAATTCATTTTTCTCTCAGAGAAGAATAGTTCTTTGGAACGGTGTTGGGACTCGGGACAGGGTGGAGAATGAATATGATACTGAGGATATGCGATTACCAGTGCATGCAGTCCAAAAAGTGTTTCAGTCAGTGCAATAATAATAGCACTAAATAGATATAGGAAGAACAAAATGATGAACAAAAATTTCAACAGAATATAGAAAAGTCAGTAGGTAGAAAATCAGCAGTGTTCATAATTCAAGCAAAGGAACATGCAAGACTCCGATGCAGTTGGCAACCCACAAAGCTCTAATTAAAGGGATAGTTCACCCAAAAATTAAAATTCTGTCATTTATTATTCACCCTCATGTCGTTCCAAACCCGCAAGACCTTCATTCATCTTTGAAACACAAATTAACATATTTTTGGTCAAATCCGAGAGCTTTCTGACCTTGCATAGACAGCAACGCAACTGACACATTCAAGGGCCAGAAGTTAATAAGGACATTGTTAAAATAGTCCATGTGACGTCAGAGGTTCAACCTTAATTTTATAAGGCTTCAACAATACTTGTTGTGCACAAAGGAAACAAAAATAACAATTTTATTCAACAATTTCTTCTCTTGCATTTCAGTCTTCGACATGTTATAAACAAGGCGTAGCGCATACGGGTACTACGTCAGAATGCTGGTTCCTGCGTCAACAGAACCACACAGATAGGATAGTGTAGAGAAGACAGAAAACTAAATGGGAGAGAGGGAGGGAGGGATCAGGAAAGGTCCTCGAGCTGGGAACTGCCCACAAGGCTATCAGTGCCGACAGTTTTGAGTAGTAATTGGCTGGGGGTTTTTTTTACCAGGGGAACCCCGCCAAAACTGTATTATACCCCCTGGAATGCAATTTTTACCGGGGGGACCCCCCACCCCAAAACACGATTGGGCCACTTTTGAATAGTAATTGGGCAGGTTTTGTTTCGAAAAACAAAAAATCTTTAAAACTTTAATGCTGTTGCCCCAGGTTGTTTTTCATGTCTGCAGATTGAAGCGACCCCAATAACGTGATATTTAGCCCCTGGAATGCAAATTTTTACCCCCCAGAAGTTTTATTTTTGTTTTTACTGGGGGACCCCCTACACCCCGCAACACAATTGGACTAGTTTTGAGTATTAATTATTTTTTTAAAGACGGGAAGCAAAGTAGGAGAGAGAGTTGGGTTAATTAATTTCTGTTGCCGTGGGTTGTTTTTCATGTTTGTAGGATGAAGTGACCCCAGTGACGTGATATTTAGCTCCTGGAATGCTAATTTACCTGAAATATGCTTGGGCTAGTTTTGAGTAGGAATTGGGCAGGTTTTCTTTTGAAAAACAGAAAATTGGGCTACTTTAACATTGTTACTTTAAGACTGTTGCTGAGGCTTCTTTTTCATGTCCGCAGGTTGTAGCGACCCCAGTAACATGATATTTAGTCACTGGAATGCGACTTTTACCAGGGGAACCCTGCCAAAAAAGTGGATTTTACCCCCCGGGGGACCCCCTACACCCTGCAACGCGATTCGGCTAGTTTTGAGTACTAAGTTTTTCAAAAAGATTTTTGGTGTTTTTTGCCATTATGATGATGGGAGGGATCGGGAAAGCTCCTCAAGCTGGGATTCTAACTCGGGCCCACAATGCTATCGATGTGGACAGTTTTGATTAGTAATTGGGTGGGTTTTGTTTTGAAAAAACGAAAATTTGTCTACTTTAGCAATGTTGCCGTGGGTTGTTTTTTCATGTTCACAGGTTGAAGCGACCCCAATAACATGATATTTAGTCCCTGGAATGCGAATTTTACCAGGGGAATGCTGTGTGTTTTACCCCCTTGAGCGTGATTTTTACTGGGGGACCCCCAGATTTTTATCCCTCACCCTGAAACACAATTGGGCTAGTTTTGAGTAGTATTTGAGTTTTGTTTTAAAAAACCTGGCAACCCTGGCGTCATGGTAGGAAGACTGACACGGAAGAGAAAACATTGTTGAATAAAGTTGTTATTTTTCTTTCCTTTCGGCACAAAAAGTATTCTCATAGCTTTATACATTTAAGGTTGAATCACAGATATCACATGGATTATTTTAACAGTGTTCTTACTAACTTTCTGGGCTTGAACGTGCAGGGTCAGAAAGCCCTCGGATATCAGCAAAAATATCTTAATTTGTGTTTAGAAGATGAACAAAGGCATTACAGGTTTGGAACGACATGAGGGTGAGTCATTAATGAGAGAATTTTCATTTTTGGGTGAACTATCCTTTTAAGAATAATAATAATGTAACACTTTACATGCCTGTGTGAATCCATCACTTTAAAAATACTGTATTGTGAGGATTTTTGTAGGCTGACATCAAGTGTTTTTATTGCTTCTTAGGTGGCTGGGCGGAAGGGTTTCCCTCATGTCATATACGCTCGTCTGTGGCGATGGCCGGACCTTCACAAGAATGAACTCAAGCATGTCAAGTTCTGTCAGTATGCTTTTGATCTGAAGTACGATAACGTGTGTGTGAACCCCTACCACTATGAGCGCGTGGTGTCCCCTGGGATTGGTGCGTATGTTACTAAAAACACAAGCTATGAAACTAATGAAACTTTTTGATAAAGGATAGGCAGTATTTTGAACGCAATTCTGTGTAGATGTTGTGGTGATTTTATTATATAACAAAGTGTGCAACGAATATTTGACTCTGTATTTTTTCTTTCTTCTTAGTGGGATTCAGTTTGCCAAACACAGGTAAGTGGAGCTCTGAGTAAATAGTGGAAGACATTAGCACTTGTATTGCTTCTCCACATGTGAAAGAATGTCTCAAGCATTCATCTTGGCTAAATGCTGATGGCCCTGATCGCTACGCTGCTGGCAGCCAGCCTTTAATCAGACAGAGACTGCCATAAAATGTGTCAGATCGAGACATGCAAGGACTTGCCTTGCAGTAAAAGAGACAAACAGGGACGGGGGATTGGAGAGGAGCTCAAAAGTGTTTTGACACTCGGTCTCAACCCTCAGGCAGGCTGATAAAAGAAGAGCACATACATGACTGCATCCAGATGGAGGGTCCATCTAGTATGCCCCTACAGCAAGACCATCATCCTCCAGATCACTACAGCCCACAGCCGCTGAGACTATTGTCCCCAGAGCCGCCCCATCGGACCCCTTCCTCAGTCACCCTCTACCCCAGCCTGCCCCTCTCTCCACCCTGTAAGTACAACAAAGCATGGACAAAGGGGTTTTGTTGCAAATCAGAGTTGGCAGTATAATGAATAAAATAAATTTATCACATGCTTCCTGTAATGCAATTGGATGATTCTAACATGCTGTTTTTGGAAAACTAATTATGTTTTTATAATAATGAGATACTGACACATAATTGATCTCATTCTCTCTAACTCTGTCTAAAGCAAGTGCATCCAGGTTGTCAATGCAGGCAGAACGCCCTGAGGGACTGTTGCAGATCGCCTCACCAGCGGGACGGGCTTTGACCTCCAGCTCCCCGCCTTCCACCCCAACACACAGTCACGCACCCACACACAGCCAGCCTTCGTCCCAACAGCCCTCCGTCAGCCAGAGTGAATACAGCACCTCCAAGCACACACAGACACAGGGGTCTTACCACAGTGAGTTCTTTGTATATATTACTTATATTCACCATTCACCTTGTTGAATTTTATCTTTTAAGATTTCAGAATTTGTATATGTTTGTAAGGAAGTTCATCTGAAAGACTGATATATGAAAACAGTGTGAAGACATATTAAGTGAGTTTAATTTTAAACGTCTCAGCAACAACCTGGACTGGGACTAGCACAGCTTCCTATACTCCTGTTGGACCACAGCAGAATGGGCGGAGTCATCAGCAAGGCCCTTCCCCTCATACCAGCCACTTCTGTATGTATATTTGAATATCATCTATATGTCGTCACGTCAACACATATAGATAATGATCATTGTAAAATAATTTATTAATCCTATATGATTAATAAAATATAGAAATGCAAATGATTCATTAAGATTTATGTAAGAAATATACTACCAGTCAAAAGTTTTTTGTCACAGACTTATGTTTTTTAAAAAAGTCTCTTCTGCTCACCAAGCCTGCATGTATTTGATTCAAAGTACAGCAAAAATAGTAAAAATTTGAAATATTTTTACTATTTAAATGTACTGTTTTCTATTTGATTTTTGAATTTTCTATTCCTGTGATTTCAAAGCTGGATTTTAGCATCATTACCTCAGTCACATGATCCTTCAGAAATATGCTGATTTGCTGCTCAAAAAAACATTTATTATTATTATGTTGAAAACAGCTGAGTAGCATTTTTCAGGTTTCTTTGATGAATAGAAAGTTCAGAAGAACAGAACTGATCTGAAATAGAAATCTTTTGTAATATTATAAATATCTTTATCATCACATTTGATCAATCCTTGCTAATAAAAGTATTAATTTCTACCCCCCCCCCACACACACACACACAATTTTACAAAACTTATTTCAGATAGATGATGATCTTTGAAATTTTTATATTCATCAAAGAATCCTGAAAAAATGTACTCAGCTGTTTTAAATATTGATAATAATGATAATAATTAATGTTCCTTGAACAGTAAATCAGCATATTAGAATGATTTCTGAAGGGTCATGTAACACTGAAGACTGGATTAATAATGCTGAAAATTTAGCCTTGATCACAGGAATAAATTACATTTTAAAATATATTCAAATAGAAAGCAGTTATTTTAAATAGTAAAATATTTCACAATTTTACTGTTTTTGCTTTGGATCAAATAAATGCAGGCTTGGTGAGCAGAAGAGACTTCTTTAAAAAAACAAAAAATCTTACTGTTCATAAACTTTTGACTGTAAGTGTATGTTCACAAAGGAAATATTATTACAATTTATAATAACTGTTTTCTATTTTTATATTCTATTTTAAAATGTAATTTATTTGTGTGATGGCAAAACTGAATTTTCAAATAAAAAAAATTAATCTTTCTGATCTCAAACTTTTGAACAGTAGAACGTATAAAACATTATGCATGTATATATTTTATTTATTATATGAAGTGGTGTACATGATAAATAAAATACATATGCATATAATTATATAATATGCATCAAAAATGTAACAAATTCCTTTTAATTTTATGCTGTTATCAGGGTCTCAGCATCACACACCAGCCTCATACCCTCAACCAGTTTCCAACCATCCAGGTGCTACACACACACACACACACACACACAGACACAGACACACACACATTTACATGAACCACACTCTGTATTAAACCTGCGTGTCATTGTTTGTGCACTGTAGGCCCAGAGTTCTGGTGCTCAATCTCTTACTTCGAAATGGACGTGCAGGTCGGGGAGATGTTTAAGGTTCTAGCAAATTGTCCTGTGGTGACGGTGGATGGATATGTGGACCCTTCGGGCGGAGACCGCTTTTGTCTGGGTCAGCTTAGCAATGTTCACCGAACTGATGCTAGTGAGAGGGCACGGTCAGTGTGCATTCAGCATAATAATTATACACATTCATTCATCACTGGAGATTCAAGCTTTTGAACACCTGACCTAATCTACCCAACAGGCTTCACATTGGTAAAGGTGTTCAGCTGGAGTGCCGTGGGGAAGGGGACGTGTGGATGCGTTGCCTCAGTGACCATGCTGTCTTCGTGCAAAGTTATTACCTAGACAGAGAGGCAGGGAGAGCGCCAGGGGATGCCGTTCACAAGATCTACCCAGGAGCCCTCATTAAGGTGCACTTTTAATGACATCACTCTTTAGCACTGCTTTTTTCTTTGCAATTAAATCAGACATCAAAACCAGAAGGGGGACAACTTTGTGCCAGTGCATTATAGACAGCTCTTTTTAAGAGGCAGCATCAGAAGCATAATCAGTAAATTAAATTGTATACAAGGATTGAATTATCTGGAGCAGTAAGTGTTCGCGAACTAAGCGCAGTTTATTCCTCCAGGTGTTTGATCTTCGTCAGTGTCACAGGCAGATGCAGCAGCAAGCGGCGACTGCGCAGGCAGCTGCGGCTGCACAGGCTGCAGCAGTGGCTGGGAACATTCCGGGGCCTGGCAGTGTTGGAGGAATTGCTCCAGCCATCAGTGAGTTGCTGGTCCCAAATACATTCATTTTCCAGTTAAATGTGATCACCATTTGAACTATCTGGTTAACGATTCTTAAAACCCTACGACCTTTTTGTTTACTCTGTGGTGCCAGCCTTTCCTAAACTGCTTTTCATCAGCAGTGTACTGAATCTATATCCCCACAGCATAAGAAGTAATTTGCGTAATTTTGCAGTCTGAACTAAATGTGAGGTGATGAAATGCATGTGTACAGCAAAATAATGCCAATGCAACTCTTTCAGTGAATCAAATACATACAGCTTACTCTTTTTCAACTGGTATTTTTTTAGTGAATCGAAAACATACAGTTCGAACAGTGTAGTTTGATTTATGAACAAATTGCTCTTATGAACTGATTCTTTTTAGTGAACCAAAACATCCACCTCAACCAGTGTAGTTTGATTCACGAACAAATTACTCTCATAAACTGTTATTTTCAGTGAATTAAAAACATACAGCTTGACCAGTGTAGTTTGATTCATGAACAAACGAATTACTGTTGTGAACCGGTTCTTTTGAGTGAATCAAAAACACAGTGTGACCAGTGTAGTTTGATTAATGAACAAATTACTGTCATGAACTGGCTTTTTTTACTGAATCAAAAACATCCAGCTCGACCAGTGTAGTTCGATTCATAAACAAATTACTCTTATGAACCGGTTCTTTTGAGTGAATTAAAAAACATACAGGTCAACCAGTGTAGTTTAATTTATTAACAAATTACTCTCATTAACTGGTTCTTTTTAGTGAATCAAAAACATACAGCTTGACCAGTGTAGTTTGATTCATGAACGAATTACTGTTATGAACCGGTTCTTTTGAGTGAATCAAAAACACACAGCGTGACCAGTGTCGTTTGATTAATGAACAAATTACTCTCATGAACCGGCTATTTTTATTGAATCAAAAAGATCCAGCTCGACCAGTTTAGTTTGATTCTTGAACAAATTACTGTTATGAACTGGTTCTTTTTAGTGAATCAAAAACATCCAGTTCGACCAGTGTAGTTTGATTCATGAACGGATTACTCTCATGAACCGGCTCTTTTTAGTGAATCAAAAACATCCAGCTTGACCTGGGTAATTTGATTCATGAACAAATTACTTTTATGAACTGGTTTTGTTTAGTAAATCAGAAACATACAGCACGACCAGTCTAGTTTGATTCATGAACAAATTACTGTTATGAAACGGTTCTATTGAGTGAATCAAAAACATACAGCACGATCAGTGTGGTTAGATTCATGAACAAATTACTCTTATGAGCTGTTTCTTTTTAGTGAATCAGAAACATACAGCGCCACCAGTGTAGTCCTATTCACAAACTGTTGACTCTTTTGAAGTAGCTCTTTTAATGAATGAATCAAAAGACTCATCTATATATTAAATAGCAATTGAACTGCATGGTTTGAACTCTTTTGGTAATTATTAAAATTAATATTTTTTTAATGTACCAAGTTAGAAGGTTACAATTTATAACCAAAAAATTATTTTCTTTATATGTCAGCAAAATTAGCACTATAATGGAAGTATTCCCAAAAGAAATTTGAATGGAATCATAAGCTAGTGATTCAGAATCCAGCCCTAATCTTGAAATAATACCTTGTTTCCTGTAATACGCACTCTATACATTTTCACAGGTCTGTCAGCGGCAGCCGGGATAGGTGTGGATGACCTGCGGCGTTTGTGTATCCTCCGGCTGAGTTTTGTAAAGGGCTGGGGACCCGACTACCCTCGACAGACCATCAAACAGACACCGTGCTGGGTAGAAGTTCATCTACACCGTGCCCTGCAGCTGCTGGACGAAGTCCTGCACACCATGCCCCTCGCTGACCCCGGACCTGCCAACTGACCCACAGACTGCAAAATATAGAAACCCTGTCACCAAAACAGGGAGGACGACAGAGAGAATGAGAGACACACACCTGCAGAAGCAAACAGTGACTCATAATACCACATACACACATAAGCCATCACACACACAGTCTTTCCACAGCCTTGGCCAGCAAAGTGCCTCTGAGCTGACCAGTGTTTAGTCCACTCTTGGGTTCTGTTGACTTGGTTGTCACAGCAACACAACAAGGCCCTGCTGATGAGTTCACACTAATGGAGGTCCAGAGGAGGTGAATGTAAGTTGGTTAAGAGGAAGAGTAAAAGATAGATCCATATTTAATCCTCAGAGACTCAAGCATATCGGAGACCCATTTCAGCACACAAATGTTTTTGAAAAATAATAATAATAGCGGGGCCGACGAGCAATTCCTATAGTTTTACACAGTCCATATGTGGCGGGATCAAACCGGGAAAAACAGTTCAAACGATGCATCTGCACCGATGTGTAACAAAATTCCATTCAAATTGAAAAAAAGCATGGACAGCAACATAACACAAGAGGCCATCAGTCTCACAGCCAAACGAGATTTATGAGAAAATTATTCAATACATGACTCAAAGCACAACACTCACCATAAGTATACACAGAACACACAACATTGGTCCACGTTAGCCAGACCAGACGGGGGTACACAGGGCACAGCACGGCGAAAAGGTGGACAACCAATTGTCGGCAGTGTCCAGATCGAACCAACATAGTTAGATCCAGGCCGAGGGCTCGTGAAACTACATGAAGTGTAGCACCACGATAGCCAAACCCGCGACAAACAATAGATATACCAGTCACGACGAGTCAATGAGAAAGTGGAGACTCACCAACACTTTCAAGCAGTACAAAACATACCATCGATCCGGGGAGAGGGCTTGCGGGGGTGTGAGGCGTGAACGAGGTCACAACAAAAATAGTTCACAAAAAAACAAAAGGGAAAGTGAGGGTGAAGAGAAGCAGCTGCCAAGATGCGCACTGGTTACTCAGTGGAAACGGGTTATGTATTTAACTTAAAACAATCTTCACATAAGCCCATTATAATAAATGTATATAAATATAGCCACCTGTGCCCTTTAGAAAGAAAATATAGCCTAATTTAATAATATTATCAAACATTAAATTCTAAATTAAATAAAGATAAGCTTAAAACTACAGAAGTTATTGATCTTCTCGTTTTAATTTTGTTCTTTTATTAATAGACATCACACTAGCTGGTTATTGAGGATATTTGGCTGCTGTTACTTTAAAAGCTGCTGCTGCTGAACTTGATGAGGATCTGACACTGCTTTAAATGTGACTCATAAATAATACTCACATGCACAGTTTTAAGGCAGCTTTAATCGTCTTTTTTCTAACTTCATGTCTTAACAGACGACATAACTACGGCATTGCATACTCGTAGTTTCATTTGGGTTTGAATATGATACAGCACTTTAATGTAGCTTAATACACCGCGCGTTGGCACGTTTGTTGTGAGCACGCGCTACGAGCACAGTATAACGGCTGACAGGACAGGAAGATTTGTTTTTACTGACATATGACCTGACCACACCTCATCTAACCGCAGTTCATTGTTGTTCCACTGAAGCTCCTCGTCACCAGCACTGTTTCCGCGCTCGTTTGACCCACGCCTGAGTTAATTGCGTTAAATATTTTTAACGCGTTAAAATAAAAAAAATTAATCGCCTGCGTTAACGGGCTAATTTTGACACCACTAATATCAACCAGTAAGGTTAAAGGGATAGTTGACCCAAAAATGAAAATTACCTCATGATTTACTCACCCTCAAGCCATCCTAAATGTGTATGACTTTTTTATTTCAGACGAATACAATCTGAGTTATATTAAAAAATGTCCTGGCTCCTCCCAGATTTATAATGGCAGTAAACAGGTGTTGAGATTTTTAAGTCCAACAGTGTGTATTCATCCTTCATAAAAAGTACTCAGCAAGACTCCAGGGGGTAAATGAAGGCCTGGTGAAGCGAATCAATGCATTTGTGTAAGAAAAATATCTATATTTGAAACTTTATAAACAATCTCTACACTGTAAAAAACAATTTGTTGAGTCAACTTAAAATAATTTGTAACCTGGCCGCCTTAAAATTTTAAGTTCAGTCAACTCAAAAAAAGTTTATTCAACTTGAAATGTTAAATTATACTAAGTGACAACTTAGATATTTGAGTTGAATCAACTTAAAATTTTAAGGGAGCTGGGTTACTTACCCATCTGTTAAGTTTAGCAAACACAAATATCAAAGTTGTTACTTAGTACAACTTTATTTAAGGCAGCAGGGTAACAAATTATTTTAAGATGACTCAACAAGTTGTGTTTTTTATTTTTTACAGTAGCTTCTGTTAACTGTTGTACGCACGTACACGAGAAAGTAGCATTCCAGTGTATGAAATAATTGGGTATTATTAATTGCTTTATATACACATTGCCATTCTGCTGGGTCTCTGAGGTTTAAAGCTCTGAATCAATCTGATTTATCGTAGCTCTTCAAGTGGCAGCTGATCAGATTGCTGAGGGCAGGCAGGACGTCCAGGAATAAATGCATTTAAAAGCGGCTAACAGAAAGGACAGAAAATGCACTTTGTTCTACAAGGCAGTATATTTTATCTGACAAGTCTTGAAATGAGACCAAAGACTCAATGAGACTCAATAAGATAAAAGAATCTACAATCTGTTTTTATGACAATCGACTTATGAATGCCATAATAGTTTATAATTCAGTGATAAACGTTTTGTTAGCAGTTTGTTTTTGTCTTCTAGGCTATACATGAGGGATATTAAACAGTCAGTGCTGAACTATGTGCCAAAACAGTCTGACACTTCCATACATGCTGAAATGCCTTTATAAGCCATGACACTGAGACAGAAGCGACCACCTAGTGGTTATTTCAAGTATTGCATTCACTCATACGCAGCCTTGCATTTTAGACATGACTTCGTTTAAGCTTTATATAGTACAAACTGCATTTAATTCAAGGATTCTATGAGAGGATGTGCTATATTGTGAATATGACAAAGGGATTTGTTAGTCAGGCCTCTGAGAGATGGATTTTCTAAATTCTCTTTGCCAAACTTCTTTTGCTTAATGTAGGATGTGTGTTCCAGGACCCTTATCCAGCACTGCTTCACCTGTGACTATATTCAAAATACAGCATACACTCAAGTGCCTTATTGCTTCCATATAACAGTCACTACAAAATAAAAATACTAATATCATAAATTCATCCGCTAGTAGATAACACCTGACATAACATACTAACAACAATCATAGATAACTTTCTTGGTACTTAAATCACTCTTCTGGCCTCATGGGATAGCAAAGGGTCGATGGGTTGGGAAACGTTTTTGTCTGCCAAACCCCACTTTGAGATTTTAAGTTAATATTTCAGTTATTTAAGAACACATTTGCATGTTCACAGTTTTCTGTTAACAGTTAATGGTCACGACATGCAAGTAAACAAATAAAATATGTAACCCTTTTTTAGTAAGTTATTTGGGTTGTTTTGATTTTAGGAATTTATTCATTATTAGCTTTTCATCAGCGCATGAAGCCCCTGCAGTTTTCTTATTCATGAACCTCATTATGGAAATCCTTGCAAATTTATCATGAATAATGCATTTTTTGACATCCTGCTCATTTAACATACTGCTTTTTGCATACTGTTTAGTAGGGAAGTATGCATATTCACATATGGATTTTCTGTTTTCTAATTGCTAGTAATTTTAAAGAAAATATATTGGTCCTTCACTGTAAAAATTTTTTTGTTGAGTCAACTTAAAATAATTTGTTACCCCGCTGCCTTAAAATTTTAAGTTTAGTCAACTTGAAATGTTAAGTTGTACTAAGTGACAACTTAGATATTTGTGCTGACTAAACTTAAAATTTTAATGCAGCGGGGTACAAATTATGTTAAGTTGAAACCATTTTTTTTTACATTGTATTATGTGCAAAGTAGAAAACCAGGATAGAATAATGGTTTAAGATGTTTAAAAAATTTTTTTAGTAGGATTGGGAATTATTGTTACAATTTTTTTCATTTTGTCTGTTTGTTTGCACACTTTAACACAATACCAGTCAAAAGTTTTTGAACAGTAATATTGTGAAATGATTTTACCATTTAAAATAACTTTCTGTTTGAATATATATTTTTTTAAATACATTTTCATGCATAATTACTTCAGTCACATGATCCTTCAGAAATCACTTTAATATGCTGATTTGCTGTTCAAGAAACATTTATTATAACTATGATCAATATTTAAAACAGTTGAGTACCTTTTTTTTCAGGATTTTGATTAATAGAAAGATCCAAAAATCAGCATTTATCTGTAATAAAAAGGTTTTGTAACATTATATACACTATACCATTCAAAAGCTTGAAGACAGAAATTATAGAAATTAATACTTTTATATAGCAAGGATGCTTTAAATTGATTAAAAATGATGATAAAGACATTTATAATGTTACGAAAGGTTTATATTTCAGATCAGTGCTGTTTTTCTGACCTTTCTATTCATCAAAGAAACCTGAAAAAAATCTTCTCAGCTGTTTTCAACATAATAATAAATGTTTTTGGAGCAGCAAATAGAATAGAGATTAGTATGATTTCTAAAGGACCATGTGACTGGAGTAATGATGCTAAAAATTCAGCTTTGAAATCACAGCAATAAATTACGTTTTTAAATATATTCAAATAGAGAACGGTTATTTTAAATAGTAAAAATATTTCAAAATTGTATTTTTAAATTTTTTGGTGTACTTTGGATCAAATACAAGCAGGCTTGGTGAACAGAAGATACTTATTTAAAAAACATTAAAAATCTTGCTGTTCAAAAACTTTTGACTGGTAGTGTACACAGCCTGAAATTCCATCTGAATTTAAAATTT
The DNA here is from genome assembly GCA_012976165.1 of Labeo catla. NCBI lineage: Eukaryota > Metazoa > Chordata > Actinopteri > Cypriniformes > Cyprinidae > Labeo > Labeo catla. The sequence continues at coordinate 115,874 of VONZ01000762.1, forward strand.
GTATTTTTATGTAACGTTTCTTATGAGAAACGTATGTGATGTAGCTCTGCGCATATGAAATTGATGTGAAATACAGGACGGTACAGTGTTTGGATGCTGTCCATGAGATGCGCGCTGCTGGTGGGCGGTACTTACGATCAGACTCTCAATCTGACGCAGTGCATCCCGACGCTTAGCATCCTTCAGCGCGCAGCATCCGACAACGGCCTGTACCGGAGCAGAGACGAGGACACCGCGTTCCGTAGAGATGTAGCCATGAATTATCTACATTATATCAGCTAAACGAAGGAGCGTCGACATTTATTGTTTATTCCACGCCTGTTATTCGGATCGCATCGCGCCCAACCCTCAAAATGGCTGAGATCACTGAAATACGCGCGGCGTACGGTGAGTATACCGCAGGCCTGAGCCATTCCGACACGCCTAAGATATGAACGTTACGCACTGTGGACACACCTGACCTGGTTAAGATATTAATTTTGGGATGTGTTGTTTTAGACAGTGCTTGTTGAGCTTCTTATGTCAAGACTGTATAACTAACATCAGTAGCCTGTATGTTGTTCATTCATGTTAAATAGTGAGCGTTTCTGAACGTCGCCATGTTGCAAAAGTGTTTTAATGGAGTGATGCGCAGTGAGATGGGAGCAGGAATGACGTGATGTCTATTCCGGACTGGACCCGAAGGCTCTTTGTTTGTTAATAACGCACAAGCGCACCGCTGAGATTACAGTCTCCACCCATGTGTCCTCAAATTCACCAGCTAACCTATAGGGGCTAGTTGTCACACGGGGAATTTATTACAAGGGCTCCATCTCAGTAACTGTAAGGTTTTGAGTCAAAAGCTGAATTGTGACCCTGGACCACAAAACCAGTCATAAGGGTCATTTTTTAAATTGAGATGTAAATATCATCTGAAATCTGAATAAATAGCTTTCCATTGATGTATGGTTTATTAGGATAGGACAGTATTTGGCTGAGATACTATTTGAAAATCTGGAATCTGAGTGTGCAAAAAAATCTAAATATTGAGAAAATCATCTTTAAAGTTGTCCAAATGAAATTCTCAGCAGTGCATATTACTAATCAAAAATGAAGTTTTGATAAATTTACGGTAGGAAATGTACAAAAATATCTTAATGAAATCTGATCTTTACTTAATATCCTAATGATTTTTGGCATAAAAGAAAAATAGATCATTTTGAATCATACAATGTATTGTTGGCTATTGCTAGAAACATATCTGTGCTACTTATGACTGGTTTTGTGGTCCAGGGTCACAATTATGCAAATGTGTAATGTATCTATCAGTAGTTCTCGGCTAGTTTCGATTGTTTAGCTGAAAACCCTCTTATAGGAACAGTTTAACATAAAATGAAAATTTGTCATCATTTACACACCCTCATGTCCCATAGAGTTTAATTTGTATGGACAAAAAAGACATTTTTTGAAAAATCTTTTGCTCTCAGCTGCTCTTTGACAGGTGTCATTTAGGGAAGTGGTTCTCAACCTTTTTGGCTCCAAGACCCCCGGGAATATTCAAAGACACCATGACTTTTCCAGCAGTCATTTGTGATTTACAGGATAAGGATTAAAAACAAGGAGTTTAAAAATATGTATATTTTTAACTTACAAATAAAATGTTGTATAGTTTGACATATTTTGAAAATGTATGTTACTTAAAAAATTATATATATATATATATATATATATTATATTATAATTTTTTTTGGAGGGGATTTCTTAAAACAACAAATACCTTGATTTTATTTGTTTTAGCATATTTCAAAGCGTGTTTTTGCTCATTTTAATGGGACTCTGGGCTCTGGCTATATGTTTGAGAACCACTGGTTTAGGGTGTAAATTGAGAGTTTAATACTGGTAAATTCTACAGGATTGTGGTGTCTGGTATAAACAGACAGTATAAGTGTTAAGATGATCTTCTCGCCTCGTTAAGATGTACAGATCGGATAACTTACAATTTATTGAAAGGGACTTGAGGATAAAATTCCAATTATGAAAGTGGCGTAAGGATGAATGGTTTTGTAAATAATATTAGTATAAAACATGAAATATATTGGAATTTAGCTCAAAAGAAGTTTGTTGACTATGACAGAATTGATTTCTTCTATACTACACCTGAATTAAGACAAGAACAATTTTAGTAGAGAAGCTGAAAACGGAGTAGAACTATGTTGATGTTCTTCTCTGTTTTGTGTGTTTAATTACTAAATTGATATGAAAAGCATTATCTTTAAGGAAATGTAACTCTTTAGGGCTGATGTAAAGGCATAACTGTGTCATGTGTGAGGAAGTGAGATAACGTGACGGAAAGGAGTGTCCTCGGATCTGATGCCAGCACCAGCTGGCACCACAGTGCCCACCTCCATCTGGCATGAGCCTCCGAGAGACGTTTACGTTCCAGACACAGCTTCGTTGCCCACTCTCGCTGTGGGCTGTACATGTACACAAAGAGCAGGCACCGTGAGCTTTGCAGGATGTGCACAGTCATGTAGGACTTGTTTAGAATCCTGTAAAACAATATTAGGTGTAGCAAACAATTTCTTTGCTTATTTTTTTACAATGGTGGATCTTATACAACCAGCTAATCTGTGATTAATTTTGAACTAATTAAAAATGCTTTGGGTAATGGCTCGAAACATAAAATCAGACTCTTTAAGTCAGCATGAAATGGAAATTCGCCATAGCTATTTTCTTAATGATCGTATTGTGAACAATTCATTTGCGCATGCTTAATTTTTAACTCATAATTTTTAATCAGAGTGTCATAACTCAATCTTCCTGTGAAGTAACAGATTTCTCTGATGATTTTTGCCCTACTTCTCCAAACATTTATTCAGCTTTCTTGCCCGATTTGCCTCCATTCAATCAACAACCATTGCAATGAACCAAGTCCCACCCTACATTTCTATCTTTTCAATAATCAGTTTCACTTAAATGTAATTCACAAAAAAAATTCCCGCTTTTTATTGCATCACGACTTTAAATGGGACAAGATGAAGCTGTTTCTAGATGTTTTGCTGTATCATTCTGATATGACGTATGCACTCCGAGACCACAGTGCTGGAATAACTGGCAGTACTAATTTCTGTCAGGGTTGGTGAATTGATGTCTTAAATTGATTAAATTGCCATAGACAGTACTGTGTACTGCCATTTTCTGGTATGGGAAAGTCAGAGCACACATTTAACTCATCGACCTCACTTAGAGACAGTAATTTACTGAATTCTTTTCATCTGAAGGATCTTACAGTTCAGCTACAGTACAGTTGCTTTCCTCAAGGGCGTAACATTGATAGGGCTTATTTAGCAACCCACGCAGTTCTCCCCTTTCTGCTATGTTTCAACTAGCAAACTAGCTACCATCACCCTAGACAGATGTATCAGTAGTTTTTGATATTTGATAACTCAACTGTGTCCGCATGTCTAGACATACCTGTCAGAACTCTAAAGGGATGTACTTTTGATTTATATCCTGAGTAATACACCAAAAGTCAGGTTTTCAAAAGTCATTGAGAGGTCAGAAGCTTTGCTACTCTCACTGCATTGATTAAAAACTCAAGCAAAACTGTGTACATGTGTGCGTGAGGAGGGTATCTCTCCTTTTTGTTTGCGTGTGCTTTTGCTTCATATGTGTCTACGCCCCATGGGATGTTTCCAGGTAATTGGAGCAGCTGTTTTTTCGGAGCCTGCCAAGTCTTGCATCATCTAGCACGTGGGGTGAGGGTCTTTGTCTGGGGTTGGGTGAGAGTGATGGAGCAAAGAACAACGGACTGGGTGGAGCACTGGCACATTTTTTTTGTCTGCGTCACACAGTTCATATTGGCTTTCTGGGCTGTGATGCTTAGACTGTTCTATGTATTTGATTCTTTTCTGAGATCTTTGTCTTTGCCACTCAGGCATCCAGTAAAACTGCTAACCTCATATCTGATCTCATAAGTTAGGTCACTTTGACCTCGTAAAATGGTATTGTGGTGCAGACAGAGTGATCAGCATAAAGATTCATTGTTGGGCAAATCATGTCTGAGCAGCTCATCTTACAATAGCCATATATCAGCATCAAATGACAGTTTTCCATTCTTCTGTCAACAATCTTAGTAAAATAGTAGATAATATTTTTTTTTATTCACTCTTTGTTGTCACATGATACTTCATTATAAATCATTATAATATGCTGTTTGGTGCTCAAGAAACAATTCTCAATATTAATGTTGAAAACTGTTAAAGCTTCCAGTTCAGTAGTTAAAAACTATTTCATATTTTTGTGTAAACCCTGATACAAGATTCTTTTTTGTTTTAATTTCTCATTGGACAAATTCTATTCTAAGGTCAACTTTATAGCATTTGAGGCATATTTATTTCAAAAAGATGCCTTTAAACAACATTTTAATGTAGTGAACCATTAAATGCATTTGCATGCCAATGACAATGACAAACACTCAGATACATGAGCAATATCACACAAGTAGTGTGTGATTTGGCCGTAGGCACATTGACAGTTTAACAGCTGAGCCTAAGCCTCCGTTACTAATTCAAAAATGTCACTTTGGAACTAATAACGAAGAAATTGAGATTAATTGAAAACTTCTGAGAATTTTCTGGATATAAAATTAATAATTCCAAGTCAGTATTACTGTTTCTTAATAAGGAAGAAAGACAAACCCATAATAAACACCCCATTCATGACAACTACAGATGGTTTTAGTTGTTTAGGTGTCAATAAATAATAAATTATGATCCCCTGATGGACACAACTTTTGAGGTATTGGAAAAATGGTTAAATTTACCAATATCCATTCTACCCAATTTTTTATACTATTTTCAAACACTCCCAAATTATTTCCATACAACACCACCTCCAGCTTGAGTAGACATTGAACAATTGTACACCCCAGATTTACCATTAAAAATGTATCTATACTCTTCAGATAGGTGATATGCCAAAACGGTCCCAGTTTGCTCCTATTTGGGGTAATACACAATTTATACCTGGTAATAAAGACGGAGGCTTTAAGTTATGGAATACAAAAGGCACTGGAATGATGCATGTCTAAATGAAAAGTTGAGTTGCTCCATTAAAAGCTCATTGTATTACTGTATTAAAAGCAGTGTATTATCTTGAGCTGAGTATTATGAGAGAGAGATGGACTGAGCAAGTGTGATTACCTATATCTGATACAGCATTCTTTCTTCAGCTCAATCTCATATTCACAAAACATTAGTTTGAATGTCCGCTGAGGAAAGCGATATCTTTATTGTTATCTTTTCATCTGTTATGGGTGATTTCAAATGACAGCACTGCTCAGTGCATTAATACTATTATTAAATACTACTATTATTTATCTAAAAAAATATTTATTAATAGTATTTATTTAACAACAGCAGTCATCATAAAAGTTGTTAGAAAATTCAGGAAAGGGCAGCTGTCTAATACACAGCATAAAATATAATATGATGAGTGTTTGCCCTCAGCTAAAACTATTTGCTCTGGATAATAAAGTAATGGGACTGCCCATTAAATTTACCCAAAACAAATTATATCTCATGTTTAACCACTATAGACATCCGAGCCAGCGGCAAATTCCAGAAGAACTGGCCCGAGGTAAAGCTGTTCTTGGCAGGCTCATGACCACTGACTCCCTGGAGCTCACATCTCCGAAAACATTGATGCAAAATTTCAAATAGACATTATCTTTATTAACAAACCGCATATTGGAAATCTAAACAATTACATTCTCACCTAAAAAACTACATTCCGTGACACAAAAACAGTATTATTTAAAACATTATAGTGTATTTGGGTGTCGCCATGACACTCGCTGTGAGAAATACTGCAAGCGGAGTGATACAAACAGTGAAACAGTTGGAGTTTTGATATCACTAGAATATCGCACTCCTCTCAGATTCGAGTACCAGAAAGTACTGTTGTATAAAGCTTTGTATGTCCTCAGAACCAAGTGTAAAGACACCTAGAGAATCATTTTTAATATTTCATAGTTGTGTTGTTGTAGCGTGAGACCGGATGCAGTCGTCTCTGTGTGGGATGATTGTGTTCCTCTGCATCTGCGGGTGGAGTGGGCATGAAGTAGATATAGAGCGAGTCTGCTGTGGGTTTGTCAGTGTCTGCATGTTCTGAGCTGTTGTGCTTTAACCATCTAGAACGAGAAAGCCTGTTTTATTCTTTACGATTTAGGCTTGTGAACATCTTCAGGTATGAATATGCTGTGGATGAATATAGATGGATGTGACTGACTTGTTCATCAGTTGGCTTACTCTTCTGTCTCTGTTTTTCCCCTTCAGATATGTCCCCAGTGCTGGCGGGGTTTATCGGTGCCGGTGTGTTGGTCGTTGCAGTCATTGCATTAATCTTTGTGTGGACTTGCTGTCAGAAACATTACAACAGGACAAACTACAAGCTTCACGGGATCCAATCGGAACAAAGCGATCCTCTCACAGACCCACCGTACAGGTTTATTCACATGCTGAAAGGAATGAGCATCTACCCCAACACGCTTACCAGCAGCAAGAGGATCATACGAGTTGCACGCCAGGCCAGATCCCAGACAACCGACGGGGCTCAAAGCAACAAGGGGCGCCCAGTGGTGCTGGTAGATATGGATTCGGCAGCAGAAAGCGGCTTGCTGGGAGAGGAACAAATGCAGATGAGAATTGAGGAAAGTGGTCATGAGGTTCCCAAACTGGAGAGAGAACTTCCTGTGCGTGCGGATTACTGCTGTCTGGACAGCAGCTCTGCAAGCAGCAGTCAGACCTCCAGTACAACGGTTTCCAGCACAGCTACGCCCTTCACCCCTGCAGATGAGCCGAGCCGAGGAGATCTCAGCATTGCAATTGATTACAACTTCCCCAAGAAGGCCTTGGTGGTCACCATCCTGGAAGCTCGGGGGCTACCAGCAGTGGAAGGTCAGGCGGGCAGCGCCGACCCCTATGTGAAGATGACCATTCTCCCAGAGAAGAAACATCGCGTTAAGACTCGGGTCCTGAGGAAGACTCTGGAACCGGCGTTTGATGAGACCTTCACATTTTATGGCGTGCCGTACAGCTCCCTGTCGGATCTCACTCTGCACTTCCTGGTGCTGAGCTTTGACCGATTCTCACGAGATGATGTGATAGGGGAGGCGATGATACCGCTGGCAGGCGTGGACCCGAGTACAGGCCGGGTCCATATTACGCAACAGATCACAAAGAGAAGTATGCAGGTGAGCAAAACACAACACACACAAAACATATGAGCCACAAACTCAGTCTATCCTGTCCATCTTTTTCTTCAATGCAAAAGTAAGTCTATGGGTGAGACTTCTGGTTTGTTAGCCGCTATAGGGAAATAATGAGAATAATAACAACGTGCAGTAAACGGTAAAACTGTTTGCACTACAAACCACTGTGTTCATAATTAAGATAATACATTAAAATAACATGGTATTTCTGCAATATCGAGCAAAAAACTAGCTGTTTTGTACAGCTAAAAATAGCTGGATGCAGATGAGACCAGAAGCCACACCCATTAAATTTACAAATGGCCACGCCCACTCTTACTGGAAAAAAAAAAAGGTGGATGAAAATTATCCCATGACTGATTGATCCTCAAGCCATCCCAAGCCATAAAAAGTGCTCCTCACATCTCTGGGGGGTAATACAGGCCTTCTGAAGCAAATCTATGTGTTTGTGTAAGAATAATATCCACATTTAAAACTTTAGAAACTGTAAATTAACCCCCAGAACCATGTGGAGTACTTTTTATGATGGATTTATGCACTTTAATGGGCTTCAAAATCTCAACCCCTATTAGCTGCCAGTATACAGCATGAAAGAGCCAGGACCTTTTTTAATTTTAACTTAATTTTAAAGAAGAAAGGCATATACACCTAGGATGGCTTGTGGGTGAGTAAATCAATGGGGTAATTTTAATTTTTGGGTGAATTATCCCTTTAAGTCAATTTCGTCTGAAGGTTTAAAGCTTAGTACATTTTGTTTTCTATGTGTTTCAGTTTAAATTTAACAGTTATTTCCTGTATTTAATTTGTGCCAGTGCTGTGTGACTGATTCATCTTGGTCCTTTTTATAAGTCTGACACTTGTATGAGCTCAGGACTGAATCATCCTCCTACTGCCGTTTGTAGTCATTGATAAATTTGCTTTTCCTCCTGCTCACTGAGTGGGTTTAGATAATGCGTAGACAATCCAGTTGGCATGTACATGAAAGCCTCCTCGTGCCTCCACACAGAACCCAAACTCAAGAGAATGAACTGTGAAGATAAACAGAAGTTATTAACAAGCCATCAGCCACACTCTTTTTGTACTTATGCATCTGATCAGTTCCTTTGCTAATACACCATGTGCTGAAGATCACATTATCACTTACCTGCTTATGCTGCAGTTCTTCCAGTGCTGTGGAGGTGCATAGTGAACCCAGGGATATTCTTACATGTACTGTAATGTTGATTAAAGCACAGCATTGAATAGAACCAAAGAGGACTATTCAATAATTATATTGTCTTATCTACTTAAACTAGTTGACTTATGCAATTTATTTAAACTTTTGTTTCTGTGTATTTGCATTTCTGCAGTGCGTAAGCCGTGGAGAGCTGCTGGTCTCTCTGTCCTATCAGCCTGTTTCTCACAGACTGAGTGTTGTGGTGTTAAAAGCGAAACACCTTCCAAAATTAGACATCACCGGCCTATCTGGAAGTAAGTGTACATTTTAATGAGTTTATTGCACTCATTTAAATGTTTTGGGGTCAGTAAATGTTTTTTTTTTTTTATTTAATGTTAAGCAGTTTCTTATGCTCACCAAGACTGCATTTATTTGATCAAAATAAGTAAATCAGTAATTATATTAAATACTAATGTAATATTCTATTTGAATATATTTTAAAATGTAATTTATTCCTGTGATGGCAAAGCTGAAAATTCAGCAGCCATTACTTCAGTCTAATATGCTAATCCAGTGCTTAAGATACATTTCTTATTTTTAGTAATATTGAAAACATTTGTGGTTGTTAATATTTTTGTGGAAACTGTGATGTATTTTTTCGGGATTTTTCATTAATAGAAAGTTCGAAAGAACAGCATTTATTTGAAATAGATTTATTTGTAACACAACAAGAGTCTTTACTGTCAATTTTGATTAATAATCAGTTATTGATATAAAAAAAACTAAAAATACAGACCCTAAACTTTGGCAGTCAAATATACACAATGCATATTTAACAAATTACAGTCAAAAGTTTTTGAACAGTAAGATTTTTGTTTTTTAAAGAAGTCACTTGAGCTCAGCAAGCCTGCATTTATTTGATTCAAAGTACAGCAAACCAGTTAAATATGTTTACTATCTAAAATAACTGTTTTCTATTTGAATATATTTTAAAATGTAATTTATTCCAGTGATCAAAGCTACATTTTTAGCATCATTACTTCAGTCACATGATCCTTCAGAAATCATTCTAATATGCTGATTTGCTGTTCAAGAAGCACTTATTATTATTATTATTATTATTATCAATTATTATTATTATTATTATTATTAGTTAAAACAGTTTAGTAAATTTCTATCAGGATTATTTGATGATAGAAAGATAGAAAGATCCAAAAATCAGCATTTATCTGAAATTAAAAAATTATTTGTAACATTATACACTATACCATTTAAATGCTTAGAGTATATATCATTTTTTTGAAGGGAAAGAAATTATAGAAATTAATACTTTTATTTATCAAGGATGCTTTAAATTAATAAAAAGCTATGATGAAGACATTTCTAATGTTACAAAAGACTTCTATTTCAGATAAATGCCATTCTTCTGAACTTTCTACTCATCAAAGAAACTTGAAAAAATTCTACTCAGCTGTTTTCAACATAATAATAATAAATGTTTTTTTAATAATAAATGTTCTGAAGGATCATGTGACTGGAGTAATGATGCTAAAAATTAACTTTGAAATCACAGGAATAAATGACATTTTAAAATATATTCAAATAGAAAACTACAGTATAGTATCTAATGACCCGTCTTATTTTGTGTCCCAGATCCGTACGTGAAGTTGAATGTGTTCTATGGCCACAAGCGCATCGCCAAGAAGAAAACGCATGTGAAGAAATGCACACTCAATCCAGTCTTTAACGAATCCTTCATCTATGACGTGCCGGCTGAGTTGCTTCCAGACATCTCTATCGAGTTCCTGGTCATGGACTTTGACCGCACTACTAAAAACCAGGCCTTGGGACGCCTGGTACTCGGCGCAAACAGCCCCTGCCCATCGGGAGCTGCCCACTGGCAAGAGGTCTGCCAAAACCCACGGCGCCAAATCTCAAAGTGGCACACGCTCAACGAATATTAGAGATTCACCATGCTCTCTCTCCGCACACACGCTCAAACACAGGCACACAGGAAACTAATAATGAGAGAGAGAGAGATCTGGGAAAAGATGCCTTTGTTACCATGGAAGGTAACTGATCTTCAGGAGGACTTGTAAAAAAAAAAAAAAAAAACTTAAGGCAACTTTTGCATCATTGCTCATGCAATGATGGGCCTCGGAATTGAATCTTTTTAAAAACACAAAATCACACTTTCTCACGCAGTTGCTCACATATACTAAACGCGCACACACAAATGAACACAGACATACATGATAAATAATAAACGAGACCAAAACAACAAAAAACAGACTGTTAGGAACTTATGAGGTTTGGGATTCTGTAACTGTCCTAATAAAACTTAACGCATGTCTTAATGCTCCATATTTCACTCCAGTACAGGACATTGTGTGGATTGTGATGCTGGCGCACATTAAACAGGCTGTCTTTTTATTTGACGCATCTGATTTCCGAAATTCCACATTTTTTGATGTTTGTGGAAGGAGTTTTGAAAGAACTTGTGACGCACGTCCTTTGATACGTACTGATTCTCCACTGTACGAGAAATACACTGAAGTGACGCAGAGGTTGTATGATCAACGCTGAAGTATGGTTTATTCTGTTCTGTTTTGGAGATTCTTGCTGTGTCACATTCTCCACAGCTACACGTCATGTGAATGTACAACAATAGCCCTATTGGCAGCACTCTGGGCCAGATTTATTGCTTGTGCAATGATTTCATCACACACTTTGAATAAATCTGGCCCTGAACTACTTATTCTGCACTGCTATGCTACAAACTCACTCTGAATGTCACTGTCTCTATGAATTTCATACATCAGTGCTTCATTTCACCATAAAACAGTGCTTCACTGTTTCATAGATTGTACTAACCAATGTCATCAAATGGCCTTTTTGAGCTGGATTGGATTCACTTTCATTTTAAATCCTGTGTGATATAGAGATAGACAAAGAGGTGTTTTCGTAGTTTGGAGCTGGAAAGCTCTGGTATATTACGGGGTCGTTCTGAGCTGTTTGGTGTGATGTTTGAGCAATGCAAAGATATGTAGCGTTTTATCATTTGTAGTTCATAAAGTCAAGGAGGGAAGATGTTCATGTAATTCTATCAGATAACAACAGTCTGTTCTACTAGCATACCTCATCACCTCATTTTTTTTTGTCTTATACCACTGTCACATCTCTCTTTTATGATTAGAACTCAAGTCATGCTATTCGATTTGTACTGTGCTTTCCCTCAAGATCTAGATGGTATGCCAGTGTGCCTGCCGATTACCTGGGCCTTTATTTCTGATTGGTGCTCCTCTCTGTTCATTTAACAAGTCTGAGGTCTGAATTTGCCATAGAGTGTACTGTATGTCATATGGAGTAAGAACTGAGATTTGGAACCAATACTGGAAACAAATGACATTTGGCATGCATTTTTTAGCTAACCCTGTGTAAAAAACATTGGAGTTTCCTGTTTTGTAAATTTTCTGCACAATTAATTCAGCAGTGCCATAACACCGCTACTGAATTTACAGATAGAGAAACAGATAGTGAGCCCTGTGTAGTCAAATTACAGAATAAATGGCTCATGATTCAGTCTCTTAATTGAATCAAAACCATACAGTGTGACCAGTGCAGTACGAATCCCGAACGAATAATGAGTCAATTCTTTTTAATGAATCAAAAACATACAGTGCAGTTTAGTGTGACTCCTGAAAAAAGGACTCTATGAGACAGTTTTTTTTTTACTGAATCGAGATCATTTAGCACTATTAGTATACTAGGATTCCTGAGCAAATGATTCTAATAAATCATTTTTTTTTAATATATAAAACACACAATACAAGTACAGTACGCTCTTACAAATAAAGGTTCTTTATTGGCATTGATGGTTCCATTTAGATCCTTTAACATCCATGGAACCTTCCATGTGGAAGTGGGAAAAAATTGGAAAAAGCTTCTGAAGAATACTAGAATACTAAAATGTTCACTTAAAGGTTCTTTAGGGAACTAAAAATTGTTCTTCTATTGCACTGCTGCAAAAACCTCCTATTTAAGTGTAACTAATCAGCATATTGACTGACTGGTTGTTAATATGACAACATGTAGTTACTGGTTTTGTAGTTTAAAGATACATATTATGTGTTTTCTTATTAGTATTTTATAAATATAAATAAAATAAAATGTTGAAAAATCCAGCATATGCTGGTTAGGTATGTTTTGAAGCATGGCTGCTAGTTTTAGCTGGTTTAAGCTGGTCTTTAGCTGGTCCTAAGCTAAGGTGCTGAGCAGGAGCTAGTTGCTTAGGATCAGCACATGACCAGCTAAGGACCAGCTTAAACCAGCAGCCGTGCTTCAAAACATACCTAACCAGCATATGTTGGATTTTTCAACAGGGTAGTACTTTTGTTAAATATATTTAAGGACAACTGGTATTGCGTTTATGCCACCTCTGAAAAGACTATTATGATTTTTGAATTTAGATTATTTTAAATTTACTTACGGAAACAGAACCAAAACCAGAAACTTAATCTCCATTTCCATTCCAAGCAGGAAATATGCCCAAGATTCAGGAGACCCAGCCGAGCAGGGACAATAACAGATCTGGGAAGCTCAAAACACACAGTGTCACTTCTTATACATACATGCAAACATTCCCGATTAATTCCCTACAAATTATCCACTAGTGGTCAGCTGGTTTGTCTGTCATAGAGATGTTAGATTCAAAACTGTAATTCTGGATGGAAAAATGCTTCTTTCCATTCAAGCTTCTTTCATGGTCAAGCCACACTCCCTGTATAAAAGCGCACACTATCCACTCAGCCGTGTCTTTCGAATAGAAGATACTTTTTTGTGTCGGATCACTGGTATGACAAAATGGAAAGATACTAAAAGATTCAGTCCATGTGATAAACAACACACACAGGAGAAAAAAAATAAAAATACACAATAGATAAAAAAAAAAAAGAAAAAAAAAGTATTTTAAAAAGTCATCACTTTGGTGTTCAAAAAATGAATTGGCAGGAAACTGTGCAAAATGTTGTATAAGTGCAAACTAAAAAAAATATCTTGTGAATATTTGACATATACTGTACTGCAAAATGCTGTGAGATCTCTGCTAATGTTACACACCCACCTGTATGTTAGTGTTCTTAACACCCACTGAATGTGCAAAATAAACGTGATACACAATTCAGTTCTGTCTTCTAGTATATTTTCACTTCAATATCTAAATTATTTATACATTTTCAAAATGTGCCTCTGGATGAGATGAGTCATAAAAAGTTAAGAACCTTTGGAAGGGTCAATGTAGGGCGCCTTTTGGTGTCCTGTACATAACTCATTTGCCATGATAACATAAAAATTACTATGAAAGGGTGTGTTATATTAGGCTAAGTTTTTATATTCATAACAAAAACATTACTTGGCTCTTTTGATAAATTTTCTAAATATTTTAAAGTTTTGTGTAGGATGAAGCGTGTTATTTTGCTATCTCCCATGCACTGCTCATTAAATTTGAATGAGTAGAATATAGTCAAATTATACATTTTTTAAATTTTGTTCTCCTATTATTATTTTTTTTAAATAAGAGATTGAGTGTATTGACCATTTGGTAATAAAAACAATATTTTTATTTAATAAAAAAAAAAGACAAGTTTGTCCACGTCCTTGGAATAGTTGTCCACCCTGTCATATTGGGAAATCTGCCCCTTTGAGAAAAGGCCATCCCCTTTAGTGACACCTGGACAACAGATTTTTTTGTGTCTTCAGTGGCGGGAATTTTAAAGGCTGAGCTGAATAAGTTGGTGGCTTTTAAATTGACAAAATTTCTTCATATGAGTTTACTTACTTGCTTTTCCTAAGCTTAACATATCAACCCTGTCAGCATAAAATATGCCGGAAGTAATCAGAATACAGTATTTTCAAAATATGTATGTTTAAATACACCAAATTCTCTTCAACAACCAGACTAACTATTTAGCTAGTCACAGTTTGTTGTGAACTAATTTGCTAATTGAAGCTCAAAATGTCCACCCTGTCTGCCACTTGACTTGATAGGGTGGACATAGACATCACAGGGTGGACATAGCATTCATTTGTAGTTAATATTGCTAAAAACTAAAATGAAGGGGAGGGGGGTATATCAATGTGATTGAGAACGTAATTAGATTATTTATTATTATATTATTTTTTTTTTCGAAGTTGAATAAATGTTTCATTGTCATATTTTGTCATGCTTTGTGCATTCTGCTTTGTGTCCACGCTGTCATCTTGATATTTTAAAATAACATTTTAAACAATAATTCAATCATATCTATATAATCCATTGTGTTAAATAGCTAGGTGTGGGGTCAATAACATGCAAACAAAAAACTGCATCCAAATATTAGTTTTCTCCAAAAAAAAAAAAACGCGAATTGTATGAGTTTCTTTAAAAACACAAGGTTTACATCAAATCTTTTATGTATTTATAATTTGAAAGCAAACAAACAACCCTGTTTAGGAAAGGAACATCATACCTTTCAGAAAATCTTAATATTGCAGTGAAAATGTATTTAACAGTAATATATATGTCCATGAGGGGGGTGGACACATCTTATGGTTTATGCTTCGAATAATGGCCCATAATTATCTAAAAAAAAAAATGTGTGGGAGCTCAGCTAATATGTTTCTATAGTACTCAAGTGTCTACCATTTATGACATGACATAAAGCGAATGGGAAATTAAGACCAAAAATTTTGAGTACTGTGAGGGTTGAAAGGCACTCGATGGTGATATTGACCCAGAAAATCAAAACAGGCCAATATTAAAGTGTCAGAGTAGATGAATGATATTAAAGCTAAACCAAAGCAAATATTTGTGGCGTTAGCAGTGACAAAGCAGTGTCAAATAAAATGAGTTGTTTTTTTTTACCAATTACTAAATTCACCATAAGGGTTTCTTTGTCTTGCTCTTATATCACAGCTAAAATTATTGGTAGTAAACAATTCTGATAATTAAATCTTATCAGATATGTTTGACTAGGAAATGAAATAACACAAGTGTCTTCTCTATTTTTTGCTCCAGAAGCTCCATCGCAAGTCTGAAAATTTCCCAGGCTCAAATTGTCAAATGATTGTTTACACTTATTAAAAGGTTCGGTTCACTGAGTAGCCTTTTAACTTGGGAATTAAGACAAACGGATATGAGACTACATGAGTCTCCAAAGAGAGTCTTTGTGAAGGGTTTCAATATGACTTGCCGACGTCAAATGACCTTAAAGTACTTCTTTATGTCCAATGAAAGTCTAATTTTCTTGGAAGAAACCTCAAGCTTTTGGTAGACCATGTTTCCTCATTCAATTTCTGAATCAGAACAGGAATGCTGATATAAAGGGAACTCAACACCCATTAAACTTTTGAACTGTGACATTAATTATAACTGACTAGACATATATGACTAGACTCTTTGTACACTATATTTCATATTTCATACATTAGTTTAAGCTACAGTTTACATTCTTTGAGATTTGTTGTTCATACAATTTTTCTTAGAGTCATACAACTCTAACTATATATATACTATATATAGTTAGATATATATATATATATATATATATATATATATATATATATATATATATCCTTCTACAGATTTTAAAGAATAAAGATAATTCTGGAATAAACGTGATACCTCATGCTAAACTATTTTACATCTGAATCAATGCAATTAAATCAAAGCGCATATGAGAAACAGACAGACTGTCTTTGTCACTGTTAGGTAAACCAACAAACTAGCAAACGCCGGCATAAAAACATCTCGGCATACGTGGACTGGCCGCACCCTAAACGTGGGGCATCACATGCATCTACCATGAAAAATGACAAAACCATCCGACAAACCCTTGGTTCAAACATAGCAGACAAAGACCGAGACCTAATATAAAGGGTGAATCTAGTGGGATTGTAATTAAAATCTATAAAACACATTTTTTATTTCTACATTTTACTGACCTCAAAGGACTCACTCATTCATCTCAAAGGTAAGAACTACTGCTGTTTTGATATTTTTTGACTCTCTACTCTATAATAACCAAAAGCATGACAAATACACAATCTGTAGTCACACAACTACTCTAAAACACTGGTTTATTTTGAAATAGTTTTACAATCTTAAGAAATAAATGTGAAATTGACATTGACGTATTGTTTATTACAAAACTTGTGCAACATTTTAAATGTATTTCCTCTTAACTATACACAACTATACACATTTTGTTTTACTGTAACAAGCACAGGTGCCTAATTAGTGTCTTAAACCAGGATCAGTTATCAGTGCATCTTGTATATTAGATAATGAAAGGCAAACATAATATGAAGCATTTGAGAGTTTACCAGAATGATTAGTTGTCTGTTTCAAATTCACACAAGCATTAGTCTAGTCTAGTATCATGTCTAGTATCATGTCTGGTCTTCATCTTAAAAATATTTTTCAATATATTTCAAGCACAATACCTTTTTGACCATACATTTTTTTAAACGTTTTATTAAGGCAGATGATATATGTGTTTTTGTTGTGATTATTATCTTTATCTTTACTACTTATTCAGATTTTTTATTTTTTTTGCAGATAAGCAATTGCTCAGATTTCCACTGGGATCTGAAGAGTGGCCACTTCTGTGCAGTAAGTGCATCTGAACGCATTAAATTTGATATTATAAACAGAGCTGTGCGAATGCTCTGATGAGATTTGACACAGTTGGATTTTATTCCATTAGATAACATTCTGAAGAACCCTTTGATCTGGAGATTCAACTTGATCTGAAGATATGTTTGAAAAACTTCAAAAACATTTTAAAATGCCTGTTTTTGGATGGCTTCTTTGTCTCTGGTTAAAGGTCTTGGGCCTCACATGACATTTCATGGGCACCAGTGATTAAATATCAGCTTCTAATCCACTGACACTTTTTAACCCACAATATTATTCACTACACGAATGTTTCTTAAATATACCTCAGAAAAAAAATGTAAAAGAAAATGGTCTTTTGTGCATTACTTTTTTTCCATAAAAGTTCGTCCAAAAGCCACAGCAATTATTGATGCTGCATAACCTATTTTCCCCCAAATTCTGTATTTTACTGCTAAATCATTTTTGGCCTGTGTAATTTAAAGCTTAATGAAATTTCCACAGCAAGGGTCTCTGACATATACTAATATTGTCTTGTGACATCAGCTGATTTGGCATGGGCAGGTCAAATATCGAATACAGAACTGTATTGACATGTCACTATATCATACATGAATGTTTTATGTTCTGCTTTCAGAGCACAAAGCAGACATGTCTAGAACAAGAAACAGTGAGGTAAGATTTCTTGCTTAAAGAGAAAAGGTCACTCCACACTATTCATCTACTGCATCATTACTATTTTTAATAAGACACTGACTTACCTGTGCAGGGGAATGTCCTAAAGCGTGTGGCAAAACTGCCACTCGTCAGCTCAGCGTTGCAGCAGGCTTCTTCCGTCTACACGGGTGTGAAGGGTCGCTATCCGCTGCTTGGGTTTGTGGGGGGTGTAGCAGAGTTGGGTGTCCGTAGGGCATCCACAGCAGCCCTGAAACGAGCAGCACCTCTGCTACAGAACCTAGAACCAGAATGTGAGTCTCTCATATGGTATCTCTAACACTGGGCTAACAAAAACTTTCCAATGGACATACTCGAACAAAAGAAACAGATACACTTCGAAAACATTTAACAAAATGCATGTCTTTAAGCGTGATTTGATTGTATGTCTGCCTTTGCAGTTGAGGCAGTGAACAGTTTTGCACTGGTGGGTTTGGAGCAACTAGAGAAGCTTTTCCCGATTCTCCAACAGCCCACAGATGAGGTAAGAGTGGAAAAAACTGAAGCAACAGTTCTGTATCGCAGCTGCCACATTTTGGCTGTATATTTAAATTACAATTATTATATTAACTCTATTATTTTTTTAATTCATCAAATCAAGTTTATTCATTTGCACTGGGTACCGATAGCTGCTTGCATAAAAGGCACTAATGTTTGTCTACAGAACAACCACTCGCTCTGCACCCTTTTACCTAAATTATATGCCCTTTCAGAAGCTTGTGTTCTGCAGATGAACAGGGCATTGTATTGCCATGCCAAAGTGGCACAAAATCACTTTCACAGACATTTACCTTAGCCGTTGCTTGCTGGTAGAATGACCTGCCCAATTTAACCCGAGCAGCTGATTCCTTAGCCATCTTCCAAGAAACAGCTAAAAACACATCTCTTTCATCTACACTTGACCTTCTGACACTAGCACTCTCTATTATATTTTTTCTATTCTAATTGCTTTCTTTTTATTCATTACAAAATATTACACTCTAACACTAGCGTTATCTATTCTTTTGCCTTGTTTTCCATTTATTTATTTTAAAAAACTGACTTTTGAACACAAGCGTTCTCTATTCTTTTATCTACTTGTTTTTTTATTATATAAAAAACTTTGCTAAACTTTGGTTTTTTTATATAAAGATAAAACTTTATAAATCTTTGTCCTCATTTGTAAGTCGCTATTAGTATATGTAAATTATCTAAAATAATACATTATTATTATATTTTTGCACACACACCAAAAGTAAATAGTTTTTTAATTATTTTATTGTTTAATATAACCTTCAGTACATTTATTGTAAGTTTGCCATTTTATCTTAATGAATTAAGTCCTTGCTTTTTTGTTTTCGAATTCCGTTAAGTGAATTAAAAGGTAAGATGACTTTATTGCTAAATATTTGTTTTATTTATAGATATTTTACTTACTGTTAGGATTTATTTTTAATTTATTTATAAGTGACCCTGGACCACAAAACCAGTCATAAGCACCAAGGCATATTTGTAGGAATAGCCAAAAATACATTGTATGGGCCAAAAATCACTGGGATATTAAATAAAAATTATGTTCCATTAAGATATTTTGTGAATTTCCTACTGTAACTATATCAAAACTTAATTTTTGATTAGTAATATGCATTGCTAAGAACTTAATTTGGACAACTGTAAAGGTGATTTGCTTAATATTTGATGTTTTTGTACCCTCAGATATTACTTTTTCTCTTATGCCAAAAATAATTAGGATATTAAGTAAAGATCATGTTCCGTTAAGATATTTTGCAAATTTCCTACTGTAACTATATCAAAACTTAATTTTTGATTAGTAATATGCATTGCTAAGAACTTAATTTGGACAACTTTAAAGGCAATTTTCTTAATATTTGATGTTTTTGCACCCTCAGATTCCAGAACAGTTGTATCTCAGCGAAATATTATCCTATCCTAACAAACCATACATCAGTGAAAAGCTTATTTATTCTTTTTTTGGATTTCAAAGAATTGACCCTTATGACTGGTTTTGTGGTCCAGGGTCACATGTATCAGTAGCCTTTGCTACTGATGCAATCTAAGAGTAAATTTTTTTTTGTCAGTGTGAATTTTAAGGCTGATGCTTATGGTTTATGTTTTACGTCTGTTTTGTGCTTCTCTCATTTGTGGTTCTGCGCATCTTGGCTTGCTGCGACAAACAGAAAGTTATAGTCGACTATTAGCACCATACCATGTTAAGCTGGTCAGCAATTCACTTTTGGTGGGTTTTAAAGGGATAGTTCACCCAAAAATGAAAATTCTGTCATTAATTACTGTTCCAAACCTGTAAGACTGAAAATCTTTGGGACACAAGTTGAGATAATTTTGATGAAATACAAGAGCTTTCTGAACCTGCATTGACAACAAGGGTCCTACCATGTTCAATGCCCAGAAAGGTAGTAGGGACATGTTAAAATAGTCCATGTGACATCGGTGGTTCAACCACAATTTTATGAAGCTATGAGAAAACTGTTTGTGACCTTTCTGGGCCTTGAACGTGGAAGAATCCTTGCTGTCTATGAAGGGTCAAAAAGCTCTCGGATTTAATCAAAAATATCTTAATTTGTGTTCCGAAGATGAACGAAGGTCTTACGGGTTTGGAACGACGTGAGGGTGAGTAATTAATGACAGAATATTTATTTTTTTGTGAACCATTTCTTGAAGAGATACAAAAGCCTTAAAAGATTTCTAAACAAAATACCTTTGTGATATATTTGACGAATGTAAATTAATTACGTGTACCAATAATGACAGTAGGCCTGTTTGTTTCGCCAGTGTTTGTTTGCGTTACAAAACGGAAAACGTTCCTGTAATGGTTCAGGGTCAGGCGACTTTTCCCGCACTTTTTAGGTTACCGAAACTGTAATGTGTAGAATTAAAAGGTTTAATCTTACCTTATTAGGAGATGCTCACAAGTCTCTGAGCTAGAGTCCAAGTCAAGTCTCAAGTCTCTGAGCTAGAGTCCAAGTCAAGTCTCAAGTCTCTGAGCTAGAGTCCAAGTCAAGTCTCAAGTCAAGTCCAAGTCAAGTCTCAAGTCTCTGAGCTAGAGTCCAAGTCAAGTCTCAAGTCTTTGAGCTAGAGTCCAAGTCAAGTCTCAAGTCTCTTTATTATATTAAGTCTCTGGTTATAATAAGTGTTGCATCACGTACAGCGACCCATCCAACACTGCATAGCTATATATAAGGAACTCAAACCATGTAATATGTTATAATGACTCCTTTATCTATTAGCATACAGTATCAGCTTTGATTTTGGTATATAATCAGTGTAAACAGGCTATTGCAACATGACAAAAACACCAAGAATGCTTTACTTTTAAGTTAATATCTGTATTTTGCCTTGTAACATGAACACACAGTACAGTACAGACCAAAAATTAAGAAAGACCAAATATGGTCAAACATCAC
The DNA here is from genome assembly GCA_012976165.1 of Labeo catla. Classification (NCBI taxonomy): domain Eukaryota; kingdom Metazoa; phylum Chordata; class Actinopteri; order Cypriniformes; family Cyprinidae; genus Labeo; species Labeo catla. The sequence continues at coordinate 137,071 of VONZ01000762.1, forward strand.
ATTGTGCTCCTAATTTAAAAAAATTAGTAGCACAATCAAAATTTTAGGAGCACATTCTAAACAATAATCCAAAAATCTGATAAAAAATTTGCCTTCCCATTATGAGGTGATGTTTGACTCCTTAAAGTGATTTACAAGGGAATTTAACTTTTGTTTTTACCTTTTCATATGTTTAATGAGGCTCAGAGGTGGCAGAAGTGCAATCATATTCCTAAATTCATTGTTGAGATTAATGTTTTAAATCAAATTGTTTTAATACAGAAATGTTAAATGATTTGAATAACTGCCAGCAGGTGGCGGCAAGAGACTGATTTAATTACTGAATCATATCATTCATTTGATTCGTTCGAACTGCTGCTTCATTTAGGAATAAAGAGAGACTGTCTTTATGAATGGGAAATTGAATCATTTCACAAGATTCGTTTTAAAAACGAGTTCATTCATAAACGAAACACCGCTGTGTTTGAATGGAGATGCGCAGCGGCTCAGTGGTGACTTGTTTCAGACTACTTTTGACGACGAAATAGAGCAAAATCAGGCAATAGTGTTACAGTCAGACAATGAAAGTCACTTAATAATAACATCTTGTTTATTTAACTGCTGTATTAAATCAGTATCTCATTTACAAACTTAAACCTTAAAATTAGTAAAAGCTTAGTTCGCGATATCACAAAGCTCTATTATAATCAATGACGCTGTCTATACTGAATCTTTTATCCTCATAGCACATATTTTGCATTGAGCACTTCTTCTGTTTGGGCCGTCTTGTTTGAAGTTTTAAAATCCAAAGCTAACGATGAATGGCACAGCAGTCGACATGTTTGTTCGTTGTCCTCTCATGTGTGGCGGCCGCGCCTAAAATAAAAAAAATAAAAAATGTGTGGCCGCGCCCGCGCGCAGCAGATACACGTCGCTTGTTACATGGGCAGGTTATAGGTAATGGAGGGAGGGGAATAACAGCGAGCTCATCAGTTGTTTCCTAAAAATAAACATTGTTCACGAGTCCCGCAGCTCGAGTCCGAGTCGAGTCTGAAGTCTTTCGAGGACGAGTCTCAAGTCGAGTCTGAAGTCACTGTGTGTGCGACTTAAGTCGCACTCGAGTCCGAGTCTCAAACTCGAGTCCCCATCTAAAGTAATTGTTAGTTGTTGTACGTGTGCTTGGTCTCTTATTTTTCTGCTGTCCATACCTCTCCTGATGCTCTCCTTGCCTTTTCTTCGTTCAGGTGGTTGCTAATCTGAAGGACGTTTTCTTCTCGAGGCTGGACGATGCGCAGTCTCGAGTGAATGATGAGCTGGACAAAGCCGTGGACAGGTGGGATAAACTGATTCAGCTAAGCATGCGCCTTCTGGCGGAAGCTCAACAATCAACACCAGGGCGAGTGATCACTGCTGGTCTGGATGAGCTCATCACTCAGTCAGAGGCGGCACTGGCGTACTATCTACCTCTGCCACCCGCACTGCGTAAGAAAGTGTGTCAGGCTCTGTCCGAACAGGGAGACACATTTTTTTGTCTGAAATTATTATGAAATAATCATTTAATGAATGCTTTGGGGGGGGGAAAACATGCGTACACAAGACTTAACCACCAGGGGGCGCAAATGTTCTTCTGTTTTGTTAGTCGTTTGTCACTATTTTACATTCAGAGGGATATGGAGAAACGTGTAAACATAGTATTTCATTAAATTTGCTTTTTTACACTCAGAGTTCAGTTTTAGACTAAGTAGAGCCTCTTTCAGATGAATTCTGAATAACAAAGGTTGTTTTGAAATCAGTACCACTTTGCACTTTCTCATTTTGCAGGCTGTGAGTGGGAGAGAAGAGTGCAGAGCTATGAAGATGAAGATGAAGATGATGATGATGAAGAAGAGCCTCGGATGTGGACACGTATTCGTAGCCTTTTGTTGTGCTTGTACCTTCAGCTGTACCACAGACTGATGAAGCTGAGAGAAAGACTGGACAGTGTTTTGCAGATGCTGGGGGCAACTGCCGAAAAGGTAGGCCTCCTTTAGAAAAAAAACTGCTAAATCTTTCACCTTATCTTAACTAAATGCTCTGCTAAATGCTCATTAAGTTGTAGTGACTTTTGAGGGTGGCACAGATACTCTGTCCCCAAACTAACTGCATCATTTTCAGTGGCTCCAAAACATTAATGTACCCTGATAGCACACGTACGTCTCAGTGACGTCTTCTTGACGTCTGCATTTAGATCTGCAAGATATATTTTTTAAAGTGTTTGCTCATCTGCAATACATCTATAGGACTTTTTGCATATCAGATGTCAAATAGACATTTATTAATGTCTTTTTTAAGATGTTTAGGATTTAGAATGTTTGTAAAACTGACATCTTAAAGACGTCTGTCAGATGTTTGTACACTGCAGATGCTTTCCAGATCAAGTGATCTTTAACAGACATCTTGCAGACGTACATGTGCTATCTTGATAGCTACCCTGTTGAAAAAAACAGCATATGCTGGTTAGATGGTGGGATGCTGGTTTTAGCTAGTTTATGCTGGTCCTTTGCTGGTTTATGCTGGTCCTTACCTGGTCATGTGCTGGTCCAGGACCAGCTTAAACCAGCTAAGGACCAGCAAAGAGCCAGCATAAATCACCAAATGACCAGCATAAACCAGCTAAGGACCAGATAAAACCAGCATCCCAGCAACAAAACCTACCTAACCAGCATATGCTGGTTTTTTCAACAGGGTATGAAGTCCTGAATTAAACATTCAGGTCATTCAAATGTCCTGAACATGATTACTGGTAAATGGGAAAGCAAATTGAGCATTTTTATATTCCAATTTAACAATTTTCATAATTTAATGTAAATGTAAAGATTTGCTTTCCAGCACGTAAATAAAAGAGACTTGGACCCTTCAAAAAGTTGATTATTGTTAATTAAAATTAAAACTTGTTACTTGAAATAAGATGAATCTTAACTGCAAAAAATAAAGTTTATTTTAACTTGTACTAAGATAACAAAAACTGAAATCAAATTTTGTAAAAATATGGACATATAAAAAAATTAAAAATGAATAAAACTTGAACTAAAATTAAAACAGAAAGTATAAGAATAAAACCAATTTAAATCAAAAATAAAATCAATAAATAACTATAATAGAATCTCAATGATACTAAAATAACACTGAAGGCGACCCAAGAAAATGAGGACGTGATTCACGAGTCAGTATCAGAGAGTGGTATGTTCAGATTAAATCACAAAATAAATATAGATGCAGACGTGTCTGGGTGAGAGACTCAACCATGTGCACTGACATGATCATATCGGCAGGGAGTGCCTCCTCAGAATGTCCACAAACCATGGCCTATGCCCTCTTTGAGTTTGAAGTTAAAATAGACAGTCTACGTGCTGCAGTGCCATGCTGCAGTCATTTACCATGCCCTGGCACCCTCAGGGCTTCCTGTCTAGTCTCCAGACTTACCCACAAAGAATAAATTCACAGCAATTACTTGTTCCAAATGAAGACCCCTGAGACACATTCAGTCAAAAAAGGACGTGGGGAAAGGGAAAGAAAAATTCAAGCTGTATTACAAATTGAACTGAAAACATAACATGTATGACCTTTTTCACACTAATTCACAGTGATAGCATGGCTAATTGATAACATAGAATTTATTCACAATATTATTTTACATTTATGTTTCCAGTCATTTAGTAGTAGAGTAGATTTATCACCTCTAAATCACTCATTTGTGCACTTCTTGATATTAAAGTTAATGTTCAAGCTAGATAGAGACTTGAGCATATGATAGTCTAGAATAGTGTTTCTCAACGGGGGCGTTCGGACAGCATCGGGGGGCGCTGGAAGCAATATTTTTGAAAGGGGGGCGTTGAGCTGTTCTTGGGGGGCGTTTGGTCAAGACGAGTTTACACCAAAGATGTATGAGCTGAAACTTGAAAAGGAAAATGGTCTGCCACACCCTAACGCTGTCTCTACACTGGATACATCAAAACGCACTTTCTATATCTATTTTTCAAGTTGTCGGTAGCGCAGGCGTGTGGAATCCCGCAGCCAGAAATAGAACGCGGCATCCCTTTACTGTAGCGCTCGCGCTCAGTTGTTACTGAACGACAGATTATAACGGGATCGATGTGCTTTAACACACGCGCTGTTCGCGGCCTGTGTAGTAGTGGTGTTCGCTGCTAGTTTACACCAATACTCCCGCTCCTAGACTTGACGGTGTATCATTTCCTTAGCAACGACTTCAGTACTTTAGTGTTTGCTTGACTTTCTGTAGCGCAGCTGCTGCGTCAAAACAACAGCAAGCATTTAGACACGATTAGAGATGTTTTTTCTTGTTCAGAAAAATTAATATTAATACTTTTTGTTTGCTGATTGGCAGCGGTTGGTTTGAATACCGAATTTCTAAAGAGTTTATTAAAAGCTCACAAATACAGCCTAATTTATATCCACGCTTTTGCTCCTTTTCTGCTTCTAATGATAATGATACTTCAAATGATAAATCAAAAATGTGATGAATGTCATGTGCCATTCAATGACATGAAAAATAAATAAATAAATAAATAAATAAAATTATGTATGAGCTGTTTTGGGGGTTAAGATACATGCTTTCAAAACGGGCCTATATATTATAAATAAAATATAGCCTATAATATACACTACCATTAAAAAGGTCATTATGATTTGTTAAGGGGTTCATAAAAAAGGTTGCATTTGTTTGTTTAAAAAAACAGCCTACAGTAAAAACAGTAAATCTACCATTTGAAAAAAGCTTTTTATGTGAATATGTTTTAAAATGTGTTTTCTTCTCATGCTAAGCTACAGTATATTACTACAGCTTTCTCTGTCACATGATCTTTCAGAAATTATGATTGTTGCTTAAGAAACATTTATTATTATTATTATTATTATAGCTGGCACAACACACTGACTAAATCAGGACAGCACTAAAGTAGTATCTATTTTGAAAATGAGGAGCATATGTTTCCCATCTTTCTATAACCCCAGTTAAAAGTTGGGGTGTTTTGTGAAATACCATAAAATTAAGAATATGTCATTTGTTCTCTTTAGCCTTTATTTAATTGACTTAAGTACAAAGAAAAAATCCAATGTTTTCACTGGCCAACTTAGTTTTATTTTGTTAATATAAAAACATTTTGAGTCACGATCCATCTTTGCTTGCAAAGCTCCTTTTACACCCAAACATGATACCCTCACCTATTACCAATTCACCTTCTTGCTGTGTTTCAAAGCAGTTTATTTGGTTATTGAATAACCTTTTCACTTTTATTTTGCCTCTGTCCCAACTTATTTTGGAGTGGGATGCATACTTCAAATAAATAAATAAATAAATAAATAAGTTTATATTTACAAAATACATTAAAGTTGGTCAATGAAAACTTTGGAAATCTTTTCTTTGTACTTTTGTCAATTAAATAAAAGTTAAATAGAATGAACAAATCACAGATTTTATCATTTTACAAAATGTCCCAACTTTTCTAGAATTAGGGTTGTACTTTTTTTTTTTAAGTAAACTTTGAAATATTCTCACAAAATCTATGAAATATAGTAAAGTAGGGATTACATTACTTCCATTTGCATGTGTAAATGTGGGATTTACTCACCAAAATAACAATGTCCACTATGTAATTTTTATTTAGTCTTTTTAAATTTGGGGCAACAAGATATTTCTGCATCTCAACAACACTGAAGCTATAGCAATGAAAACCACCAACATGCTTAAAAACTCTGTAAATTAATGTTATTACACTTATTTTAAAATAATTTACTGTAAAAAAGTGCTTCACTGTCTTTTTTGATCAATTCAATGCATCCTTGAAATAAAGTAATTTCCTAAAAATGATAATGACCCCATACATTTGAATTACTGTAAATACAATACCAGTCCTCATTATAAACACAAAATAATTATAATTAACTTTAATATTCAGTGAGGACAATCAGACTACGATGATAATGGGTAGGGGGGCGCTGGCCCAGAAAAGGTTGAGAACCACTGGTCTAGAATAATAGTCCTTTAGTGACTCAGAATGGCAGTACAAATAAATTAGGAAACATTTGTTTGCATAAAAGGAAGGCAATATTTCTGAAATCAAAGCTGAAATCAAGAAGTCAGGCTGCAGTGTGTTTTTAATGGGAGTGCTTGTTTAGAGAGAAGATGGTCATGATTGAGCTGGAAGCCCAGAGGGACCTAGTGCTACGTGCTGTTTGGCGGTTGCCGAATGTGACTTAAACACCCACTAAACCACCCACACACAAAGATAACACACTCAGGATAACAAAAATGAGATGAGGAGACTCAGAGGAGCAATGAGAAGCAAACAAACATACTGCTAGCTTTCAGGAGAATCAAGCCCTTTAGTCTTACACAACTGCACTGTTTTTAAAAGTTTGGAGTCACTGAGGTTTTTATTTTAAAGAAATTAATACTTTTATTCAGGACGGCTGATATTTGTTATATTGTTACAAAAAGTTAAATGCTACTTTATTTAACATTCATCAAAGAATCCTTAGTATCAGTTCCCACAAAATGAATAAGCGGCACAGCTATTTTCAACATTGATAATAATATGACATGTTTCTTGAATACCAACTCATCATATTAGAATACTTTCTGAAGAACCATATGACACTGAAGACTGAAGTAATGGCTACTGAAAACTGATTTGCCATTATAATAGAAAACTGTTCTTTTTTACTGTATTTTGATCAAATATGATGCCTTGACTTTTTTCAAAAACATTATTTGATTATTTAAAGTCTTACAGATTCATTCTTAGTTTATGTTACCTAATGTAGTTAATTAATGTTAACTAATGAACCTTGCTTTAAATTATAAATATATAATACAAATTGTATATTACATTTATGTGTATATTTATTTGTATATATATATTTTATGTGAAGAACCCAGGTATATATACATATATATCCCCAGGTATTAACCCTACACTACCAGTCAAAAGTTTTTGAACAGTTTTTACAGATTTTTAATATTTTTTTTGAAGAAGTCTCTTCTGATCACCAAGCCTGCATTTATTTGATTCAAAGTACACAAAAACAATAAAATTTTGAAATATTTTTACTATTCAAAATAACAGTTTTTTATTTGAATATATTTTAAAATATAATTTGTCATTACAAAGCTAATTTTTTAGTATCATTACTCCAGTCACATAATCCTTTAGAAATCATTCTAATATTCTGATTTGCTGCTAAAAACATGTATTATTATTATTAAGTAGAGTAGAATTTTCTTCAGGTTTCTTTGAAGAATAAAAAGTTCAGAAGAACAGCATTTTTATTTTATTTATCAATATTTAAATACTGATAATAATAATAATAATAATAATAATAAAAATAGACGTTTCTTGAACAGCAAATCAACATATTAGAATGATTTCTGAAGGATCATGTGACACTGAAGACTGGAGTAATGATGCTGAAAATTTAGCTTTGATCACAGGAATAAATTACATTTTAAAATATATTCGAATAGAAAACAGTTATTTAAATAGTAAAAATATTTCATAATATTACCGCTTTTGCTGTATTTTGGATCAAATAAATGCAGGCTTGGTGAGCAGAAGAGACTTAAAAAACATCAAAAATCTTTTGACTGGTAGTGTGGAGTAATAATCATTACACAACATTATTATTTTTCCATTTTACCACTGTGCCCAAGAATCTACCCAATACCATTATTGAAGCACAGATCACCCCTCAGTTCTGCATGGCTAAAATGGTGGGAAAATGTTGTTCTCGTGTCCAGATAGACCCAACCTCAACTGACCTAGACACATGGCCTCAATCAAACAGACAGGCTCAGATTTGTCTATGCATACAGATCTCTCTGTTTTCTATGGGTAGACAAGTTTGTGTGCTGAGGATCAAAGGACCAAGGTGGGCTATTGTCTGTACAGAGTCCCTTGGTGCTTTCCCAGCGGTAGGGTGGAGAGTAATTGGGGCTGAGAGGATGAAAGCCCCAGTGCACTGTGTTCAAAAGAGTCCTAATTAACAAACTCTAAAGACACCCCAGAGGGCCTAGATTACAGAAATGAGTGACAGATTGTGTTCTACCAAGAGTGATGCTGAGCTGTCAGAGAAACATACAACGGTGAGACTTGGCAGCATTGTTCCCTACAGTAATTCACGTGTTGGTCACGGGCTGTGCAGTGGACCGGTGGAGAGGTGGGGGCCCGATTACAATGGGAATTGAGAACACATTGGGGACTTTCAAATTTGGCTGACCCACTTTCTCCTTCACCTAAATGAACGGACAATTGTGGGAGGGTCCTGCTGCCAAAGCAGGACTGTTTGTGTCTGTGCCTGTGTCTGCCAGACTGGCCCTGATTATTTGCTCTGTGTACTCACGTTCACGTTGTCTGGTGGCAAAAGAAGCTCCACGTGAGAGATTAGCTGCTTGTTCCCCAGTTCTAAATATTTTTATTCTTCAGATCAACTTATATGTAGTTTATTTATTACATCTGGCTCAACATTTTTATTTAGTGTTTTCTGAGTGTGTTAAATGAGACATTGGATCACTTTTACATGGTGCTTTTTTTACACAAAGAAAAAAAACACCCAATTTTTACTTTCGTTTTTCTTAAAATTCTGAAAATTCACTTATTCTTAGAGAAAACAAAACGAAAACTGGGACTTTAAATTTGCTAAACAGAAACGTCAAGTTCTTCTGTTTCTAAGGATATATGGCACTTGATGCTGACTGCTAGAATAGGTCCAAAAAAACAAAATTACAGGACATTACAAAAATGTCCTAGGTCTTTAAACTGTCACTCCCATTTTTGAACACACACATAAAAATGCACTATCCAGACTTAAATTTTTATAATTCATGAATGAAAACGTTTTGTAATATGATTTTAAAATGCCTTTCATAGGATGAATTTTGAGATTTTGTTTTGAACTGATATATAATTTCTTATGATTTCTAAAACGTGACAGGGAAAAAGGCAACGAAGAAAGTCTTTTGTGACAAAGGTCAGAACTCCTGTTATGATGTCGATTTTTTTTTAAGTTGCACACTTGACATATGTGACCCTGGACAACAAAAAAAGCGTCTTCAGTCGCTGGGGTATATTTGTAGCAATAGCCAACAATACATTGTATGGGTCAAAATGATTGATTTTTCTTTTATGGCAAAAATCATTAGGAAATTAAGTAAAGATCATGTTCCCTGAAGATATTTTGTAAAATTCCTACTGTAAATATATTAAAACTTAATTTTTGATTAGTAAAATACATTGTTAACAACTTCATTTGGACAATTTTAAAGGTGATTTCCTCAATATTTTGATTTTTTTGCACCCTCAGATTCCAGGTTTTCAAATAGTTGTATCTCGACCAGATATTGTCCTATCCTAACAAACCATACATCAATGGAAAGCTTATTCAGCTTTCTGAAGATGTATAAATCTCAATTTTGAAAAATTGACCCTTATGACTGGTTTTGTGATCCAGGGTCACATATATTAATCTATTACTTTTCCTACATAATTTGTAACAGAAATATGGTAAAATATCTATGCAACGATGTATAGTTTGTCATGATTAGATTAGGATTTATTTGTAATATGGTGGCGTCCCACAGAGGGAACGGTGACAGTTAGAGGGTTAAATGCAAATGAGTTCTGCTCACCCCGCCCCTCTTTTCTCTCTATGGAGTGATGAGCTGTGCTCTGAGAGACTGTTTACTTTAGCTGCATTTAGCGTGTTTAGCCACGAAACTTGCTAATTAGCAAGTTATTAGGAAACGTGATTGCAGAGATTCACAAAAAAACCTTATACTCACTTCTGCTGTAGGTGAAGCTGGATCAGGAATGATTTGCACGAACATAGACACATTTATGTAGATTGGGAGGTGCATTCCCTTCACAAACAAACCAAACAAAACATACATAATCCACTGCATCTTCAGCGGCTCAGATAACTGGAGTAAAAAGACGACCACTATGTTCATTATTACATCCAGCAACACAGCACTTCAATCGCTCAATCGGAGATATTCTTGTCTAATTTACATCCTTGTGCCAGCATCGAAACAATGACGATCGGACTGTTACAACTGATTTAAGGCGGATCTGAGGTAAGACACTCATGTCAATCAACTATGGTGGGAACTGTCCTCTGTTGGCTCTGTCTGTGTGACGCCACACAGGCATCTGAGAAGGCTGGATTTGAAACAGGGGATATTATTTTTACAGATTAATTAAAAAACACTGCATGGATTTTTATCATTATAGGGTAGATTTGTACATACACTGCCAACACGCATTAATGTTTAAACAACATGTAAAAGTGAACTTAGCATCCGATGACCCCCTTAAGGGTTAAGCAGCACAAACACTGCCACACAAACAAAATTACACTATAGTGGTATTGATTAATCCCACTGATTTGAAGCTTTTGTTTAAATAATAATAAAAAAATCTGTTTATTCGTTCATTCAGTGGCAAGTAGGTGGTAACAAGTGAGTCATTGAATTATTTACTCAACTGATTCATCCAAGTCATTTATGACCTAAACAAGTTGTATTATCCTTTTTAAAATTATTGTCAACAAATCTACTAATAGAATCCAGAAAGAGTGTTTCTTTTTCCATTTAACTGCTGTCCATGATTTACATCACGCTATAGAAAAAGAAACAAAGCCATTTTAATAGTATATTTGATTTACTTGAAACTTCAACTGAACTTATTTACTTGTCAGTGACCAGATCCTTTCTCCTTTTTTCATACACACATACTTTGTGGAAAAAAAAAAAAAATAAGTGCATGGAACTGATTTGTTCACCCAAAAGATTAATTCGCTTTGTTCCAGTTTTGTTCAAAACACTGATTCATTTATAAACAAAACAGCTTTTCTAGCAAAATAAAAAATAAAATAAACCCAACTGAAATGAGAAGAATAAACAAAAATGGACGAAGTAGGACATGGTGAACAAGAGAGAGGTTAAATTATTTAGGATAGCAGGTCTAAAAGAATGTAGGACTGTCTCTTTGTTAGTCTGATAATGAGAGGTTTAATTGGCCCCAACTGTGGCTGACAAATTCTGCAGTTTGTTGATTTATTTGCACAGGGCAGAGAGTGTATCCCCAAAAAATCCATTCATGTTTCTGCGGACAGTATGTGGGAATGTGAATAGAGTCATTACTGCCACTTGATCGAACTGTTAGGCCCCATTTCCAGGCCACTAGGTTCAGCAATAAAAACGTGACTTAATTAAAGTTCTGCATATTGACCAGTTGTGCTGTCACATTCTCTTTTTAATGCCTAATGGTGTCATTTTCAAGTCTTATCAAATTTCCTGATAAGGTATTGTCTGTCATTTGTCATGTTCAGGTGGGTCTAATGCAGTTGATGGCGATGGTGGAGTCTCTGCTGCAGCTGCTTCTGTCATTTTACACGACTCAGGTGTATCGCGTGGAGGAGCTGCGTTCTCTCCTCATGGCTCAGCTCACATCAGGTATACAGGCACTGAAGGTTTTGCCCCCTGTACAGCAGATACTGGCTCTGCCTACCCAGGTACGCACTATCATGAACGACCTACTGGAACTGGGACAGATTCTCATACAGCTGCTCATCAACACCACCCCGCTCTATGACCTGGTGAGAGCACACACACACACACAAACATAGAAGCGCAACACTCTAGAACCTGTTCTAATGCACAAACCCTCTTAACAAAACAAGTATATATACAAGTACATATCCTAGTGATAAAGAACATTCTAGAAACCTGTTATGAAACAAAATCAAGGGCAAAATAATAGTCTCCATCAGTACAAATATAATTTTCTTCTTTCTCTTTCCATTTGGCCAAACACGTCTGTTTAGAGTTGATAAAATGACAAAGCTAAATATATGAACAAAGCTCTATATGTTCCCATAAAAACGAAATCGGTGTTTCATCATAGTGTGTTGCATTAATCATTGGCCTGGTTTATTTTCTCTCCACGTCACTGTGCTTATTTTCAGTAATGGAAAATGTGTTTGTGGAATGAAGGGTTTGCTTTTTCCATCTTTTTCCTTTTAACCCAGTAGCTAATTTTAGATTAGGCACATAGTGTTTTCAGCCCACTGTACAGCTTAATTAAACTTCAATCACATAAGAACTGATTTAGTCTAAAAACACTTCTCTTCAGTTTCAGACTGAGTTTGAATGGGTTTGATGCTCAAACCAAATTGGCAATATTTGGACATTTTGTCTGTAAACAGTTCTATTTTTTCATTTGAGTTACAACATAGCATTTTACATAATTGTTCAGTGCATTATATGCAAATAATTTATTTCAGTTGCATATCTTAATTATATATAATTCCAAATATTTTGTAGAAAAAAAAATGTGTAAATGTTTTAAATATGTCAATTATGTGTATTATACAACAAAAAGTGTAAAAAAGAACAATATGTGACCCTGGACCACAAAACTAGTCTTAAGTAGCATGAGTATATTTGTAGCAATAGCCAAAAATACATTGTATAAGTCAAAATTATAAATTTTTCTTTTATGCCAAAAATCATTAGGATATTAAGTAAAGATCATGTTCCAAGAAGATATTTTGTAAATTTCCTACTGTAATTATATCAAAACTTAATTTTTGATTAGTAATATGCATTGCTAAAAACTTCATTTGGACAACTTTAAAGGCGATTTTTGTCAATATTTTGATTTCTTTGCACCCTCAGATTCCAGATTTTCAACATTTTTAAATATTCTCTTATCCTAACAAACCATATATCAATGGAAGGCTTATTTATTCAGCTTGCATATGATGTATAAATCTTAAAAAATTTTAAAAAATGTACCCTTATGACTGGTTTTGTGGTCCAGGGTCACATATATAAAAATGTAGTAAAATATACATTAACGTAAATAGTCAGTTCTAAACAAAAAAAAAATGACAAGCAATAACACAAATGAAATATGCAGTGCTTTCAATTTTTCAGGTATGTGTCTGCTATAAACAGTATTTAGGAAATGAAATACTAAAATGCATACATTTAATATAGTCTTTATTAAAGCTAAAGGTATTATTAAGTACATTATTTTGTTCTTTAACAAATCTAATAAGTCATAATAAATGATACAAGATAGCAGCAGGTATATTAACCTCATGTTTTTTTAAAACCAAATGCATAGATCTGATTTTCTCCCAACTGTTTATGTTCATTTAAGAATTATTCAAGACTGTGCATACAAGGATACTCACCAAAATGGGCATTTTGACTTTTGTGTTTGTGTGTCTGTTCAAGCATGATAAGACACAAAAGAGAACTCAGAACAGGTACCGAATTGAGTTCTCTTTCGCATCTTCTTGTGCTTGAATGGGTTAAATCATTTGAATGCACAAAGTGGCAAGATTTAAGAAGACTTTATGATTTGTCACAAATAAATCATTAAAGGGATAGTTCATCCTGAAAATGAAAATTCCATTGAAATTAAAATTTAAATCCAAACTCATAAGACCTCCAAATGCGTGTCAAAGTCTGAGAAGGAAAAGAAGAAATTGTTGAAGTCATTATTTTTGTTTTCTTTGCGCACAAAAAGTATTCTCGTAGCTTCATAAAATTACAGTTTAACCTCTGATGTCACATGATGACTATTTTAAAGATGTCCTTACTACCATTCTGGGCCTTGAACATGTCAGTTACGTTATTGTCTATGCAGGGTCAAAAAGCTCTCGGATTTCATCAAAAATATCAGTTTGATACATCCTCCAAATCACTGGTTTGAAAATTATTTAAAAAGTTTTTGAAGCTTAAGGAAACAGTGTTTTGAAAATTTACATTTGCGTTTAGTGTTGAAGTAATGTTATATACATTTTGCAGAATGTTTTTCCAACGAGTATTTTAAATTAAATTGTTGCATAAAATCTTCAAAATAATCAGCGTTTCAGAGACTTGGTTTACGATTGTTTCTCTCTTCTCTCTCAGGTAAAACAGGTTGCTGCAAACAATCCAATTCCAGATGACATTCCTGAGAGTCCCTCCAGCCGTAACTCTGCAAACAGCCTCTTCCTCAAGGCCATGGACGGTCGCCCACGCCGCCGCAGAAGCCTTTACGCCCGCTCCCGTCGCGGGTCTTCCAGCGGGTCTCTGTCAAGCCCAGCTCTTTCCCCATCTCCCACCCCGGTCCCAGCAAATGGCCGTAAAGGCAGCTTGAAGCTAGATTCCCAGCCCTCAGGGCCTCCAGAAATCGACACGCTGGCTGTGCCCACCACTGATATGATCCGCCGCCATTCCTCAGCCACAGAGGTCCTGTTGGCTCCCATTATGCAGTTAGTAACACAGAGCCAACGGGCGTTTGAGTTTCTGAGCTCTGGCCCTTCATCTGAAGATCAGGTCATACCTGTGGTGGAAACCACAGAACATTAGGCTCCACTTTTCTCAAACGTAAGATTAAGATGTAATCAGAACATTCAAACACAGATTGCTGCAGCTCACAGGCTGCTATGGATAGTAGAGCAAAGATACCTTGAAACAACAGTCCATAGAGTGGCTTCTTTAGTAGGCCTACAAAAACAAATCTGGTTGGTAGAGACAGTGCAGTGACTAATTATTAAATACCATCATTGCCTCGCATTCAGTATGTGTAGATGGTTTAAAAGCTAAAATAAAGCATTGATAGTACGGATTTGTTTGGGTATGTGGTGCGTTTTAGCTTTGAATGCCTGTTTCTAGAAGGACAAAGAAACAACTCAGCAAATGAGCAGAAATGACAGATCACCATTTTTTCTATATATTATTATTGTTAGCATGTAACAACATTTTGTTTAGATCCAATAAAGCTATTCCTATTCCTCAGCTTTATTAGTTCTTATACGCTATAAGCAGTTTTTAATCTATAGACTGAGAATGAATGACTGATAGTTAGATCAATACACTGAGTGAAACAAGATGACGCAAGGATTCTGATGAGATGGAAATGAAATGTTTGACATGCAGTCCAAGGTGAGGATAAGATACTGTTAACTTACTTTGATTATTCATGGAGTGTTTTATGTTTTAAGATCAAGGATGTGTAATTACCAAGTGAGAAACGCAACGTGAAGTGTGTTATACGTAGACAGGCATGTAATATCACTAAATGCTGTTAAATGACTTAGCTAAAATCCTAACAGCCTTTCTCCTGTAGTGCTTTTTTTCCCTATAACAAATGTAATGTTGACTTTAAATGTAATAAAACATTTTATAAAATGCTATTGTTGTTTTGAGTGCTGATTAAATAGTAATATGTGACCTTGGACCACAAAACCAGTCATAAGTCGCACGGGTATATTTGTAGCAGTAGCCAACAATACAATGTATGGGTGAAAATTATCGATTTTTTTATGCCAAAAATCATTAGGATATTAAGTAAAGATCATGTTTCATGAAGATATTTTGTAAATTCCCTGCCGTATATTAAAAACTTAATTTTTGATTAGTAATATGCATTGCTAAGAACTTCATTTGGACAACTTTAAAGGCAATTTTCTTTTTACTGTGCAATCTAATCCTAATATAGACTCAACAACATTTAATTCAAATGTCCACTTAATCTTTAATATTTGGCCATTTCTTCATGATAGAAAAGCTACAGTCACTGTAATTTCTTGAATATGTGGACATCAAAACGTGTAAACTCAGAGTGAGGGTTTAAACTTTTATTTTGAAATCGCGATGAACCGTTATCATATTAAGAAAGATAATAATGTATTCTCCTGTGTTTGCGTAGATGATTTACCTTACAAATTTGTTGAAATGGCGCACGCTGCGTTCCCAGATGAACGTTATAATAAACCCAAACTCACAACAACATGCAGAGATGGAGTTTGAAAGGCTTCACACATGTAAATAATGTAAATAATAACATAAATGTAGCAGCATTTACTGTAAATGGAGCTGCTCTGAGATGCACGTAACCTACACGCATGTAAATAACTAAAGCGCATATATTAAACCTGCATATTTATTTAATTGAATCATAACGTTTGTGAATTCTTAATAGCATTTTGCTTTATTGTGCCTTTATTTAGATATGACAGTGTAGTTTCGACAGGAAGCGAAGTGGGAGAAAGAGAAGGGAATGGGATCGGAAAAGGTCCACGAGCCGGGATTCGAACTCGGGTCACCCGCAGCGCAATGGTTATATGTCGATGCGCTAACGACGAGGCTATTGGCGCCAACTATTGAGATTTTTAAATGGGTTTAATATAAGAAATGCACCACTTCCGGTATTTTGCCCATTACTAGACAGGGGCAAAATGCAATCGAGGATTTTTTAAAATTGAATACTCGAATATAATTGAGAAATCATTGCAGCCCTAGTTGCATCTCGGCTAAATATTGTCCTATCCTAACAAACCACAGGCCTACATCAATGGAAAGCTCATTTATTCAACTTTGAGATTCACAATATTTCATATTTACCTTTTTATACGGTAATATTTCACAATATTACCTTACCTTTTTTTACTGTATTTCTGAATAATAATTAGCTAGGTAAGAAAAGAGACTATAGGCTACTACTATTCAAAAATTGGGGGTCAGCAAGACAAATGCAGTCTAAATGTTCAATACAAGAAAAAAAAAAATCAAGGCATGTTTTATTTTTTTTTTTCAGTTTATTAAAATCGATCGTTGAGATACAAGCAATAAAAACATCTCAGAAAAGGTCTTTAAGTATATAACAGCGTGTTTATGTACAAAAGTGAAAGATTGAAGTATGTAAGTAATAGTTAATAATAATAATAATGTCAATAACGGGTCAATAATATGTACAGACCTCAGCCTTCACCTGAGGAACATTTATACTAACACCAACCTCTAGCCAGCGAACAATGTTATTGATATTACAATATATACATAAAATATCTATATACATTTTACTACACAGTCTCCTCCCAATTGCCATTTAATAATTCACATCTAAACGTCAGTGGAGACTCAAAAGGAAACAATGCAGGGAAGATAAAGTCCATCTCTATATTTCAGGCATCTGAAATCCAAAGCAAAGCTCACTTGAATTCATCTAAATCATCTGTTTAGAGCTGAAGGATCATTCTGCGAAAAATCTGACAATGACAGATCCAGGCTGTACCTTGGTTCATTTCAGTACACATACCTAGTATCCACCTTGCATCAAAACCCAGGATCACATATCTTCAGCACATTTTTTAATTGCCTCTAACAAACTCCATCTACATTTCTTCACCAAAGCTGGGCTCTGAACTCTTTAACATGCTATCGTCTTATTCCTTCTCCTTCCATCATCCATGAAGATTAATAGGGCGAAAGTGACTCCCTTCGGCCACAAAAACCCATCGGCCGGGTGTCCTTTTCTTAGCTATTTAGATGCTAGGCTGCCAAGGGCCTCATATTTTCATCTTGCTCATCATCTTTAATAGTTCTTCACTCTCGTTTCTTTCCGAACACTGCGGACACGCTTCTGACGATACCCTTGATTCCGACCATCCCCCTTTTAAGTGCTCTGGACTCCTTGATGAGGTCCAGGATTTCGTGAAAGACCAGCAGCACGCCATGGTAGGTTTCAGCCGCCGAGATCTCGAAGAAGCCGCAGTCTGCCGAGAGGGCGAACAGTCTGCCCTCCTCGCTTGACACGGCTCTCTGATGCAGCAGGTCTCGCTTGTTACCCACGATGATGATCGGGGTAGACGCAGACAGCTTCCTAGTTTGGCGGATGAGCTGCACCTGTTGCCGGACCACCTCGAAGCTGGAGCGATCGCAGATGCTGTAGACCAAGATCACACCGTCTGCCCACTGGAGCTGCTTGTCACTGATGGATTCGGTTGTTTCGCAGCTCTGGAGGAAAGAGAATCAAAGGGTCAAATCACACTGACTTTAACAGGAAAGCATGATGCAAAAAACTTGTATAAATGCATAGTTTAATCTACATTTTCAGTATAAATAAGTATTATTAATTTTCCTCATATTTTTCCAATATGATGATTATTTTTTATTAGTTTATTTGTTTTTTAACTTCATTGTAGCTTTGGCTATTTTCATGGCAAAACAATATAAGATAGAAATAGGAAATATAGACAGATTTTTTAACACCCATTTTTATGATACTAAACTGAATTTGGGCTAAACTAGTTAATTCTTACAAGTCTTATTAACAGCATGAGACTAATTTTTTGATTAGCCCAGGATGAATCAAGGAATTAAATATTATTACTAACAAACCCTATAAACTTATTCGATATATTAAAACACAATTTGTAGTATTGATGTACAAATATTTCAAACAAAATACGCGTCTTACCTGTGGATACAGGGAGTCCCAAATGTTTAAGGCTATATCTCGCCCATCGGTTTTGTCAATATGACTGTATATTGATTCTGAAAGAGAGCATATCGTGAAATTAAACCCCCTCGTTCATAAACAACATAGCTTGTTTGTTATTATGAATGGTAATATAGCAAATCTCATTTGACGTACCAATATCTCCATATTCTCCGATGAACCTTCTGGTGAGAAATCGCACGGTGAGAGCTGCAAACAAATAAATATAATTAATTATTATTCGCAAGCTCACAAAACAAACCATATACACATGAGAAATCTCTGCAGTCAACGAAGTTTTCTGCTCACCTGACTTCCCAACATTTTCTGCTCCAAGAAGCAGAACATTGGCCTCAGCTTTGTGCTGGTTTCCATCCATCGCTTTGCTGCCGAACTGAGGATTTGGTTTGACCAGAACAACCATTTCACCAAGTGAACCTTTTGAATATCTCCAGTGTCGAGTGTTAAGTGTGAGCTCTACGTGCTACTTTAACTATATATAAAAGCAGAGGGTGGGGCTTGTGAAAGCTAAGTCGACTTTAAACCAATCAGAGAGCAGTGCGCGTGTTCGCATTAGCAAAACTGCCAAAAAAAAAAAAAAAAACAGGTCCTCACATAGCCCCGTGTTTACATCAACAGCAAAAGTTTTTTTTACCCTCTTTAGATAACAATCAACTCATATCGCCCTCAAAAAACTGCAAACGGGAGAGAATCATTAATCCAGCCTTTGTTTGCATTCGTACTGCACAAAAGATTTTAAAACGCTTTATAACAAAATCGTTAGGATAGACTTCGGTGTTTTCTACAACTTAGGCCATTATTTTATTCCAGAGACTGGTTTTAAACGTTTTTGTTATATGAATGTATACGTTTTATTGTTATTTGAATCATAGTTTAACATAAATATGCTAAGATGTATTTGAAATGCATTTATTTTGTGCTAAGTATACTACAAATACATTTATATATTTACGTGCTTAATAAAATACCCTGCAGTTGGTATACTCGTATAGCCTACTTAAAATCTGCTAATTTAGAACAACTAATTTTATACTTTAATTGTGTGGAAGCAGTGCTGAGGTTCAACTAAAGATATACTTAAGTATATCTGATTGTGCTAAAGTGGAACTATTGCAAGTATACTTTTGTTACACTATAAATATCTTGCATTTAATGACCGATATTATTCAAAGATCATAGGATCTTTATTAAAACACATTTTAGGCTTAATATTAAGAAATGTTCATTATGCACAAGTAATACTCCAAATAAAGTTTAATTAAAATGTTTATTTCAGCAAGTCTTGAGCGATATGTCAGTAAATGTTATTTGAACTATGCTTGAAATACATTACTTTTTTTTACTAGGAAAGGTATACACTTTGTTTATTTTTTGCTATTTTTCAAGCGATTTTTGTGCATGGGTTATTTTTAACTATAGTAGTCCCACTCTTATAATCTAAACAGAGTAAATTGAAATCACCAACCATTTTAAAGTGATATGTCATCATTTCATTTCATATTTCATTATTGCAGGACAACCGGTGTGGGCGGAACAAATTGCACGCCAAAGTTTGACATTTAGGATTATTTGGAGTTTATATATATATATACATATATATATATATATATATATATATATGTACAGTAATACTAATGATTGCCTTAATAAGCGCCGGTTGTAAATTCAACTGAAAACAGAACTAAGTCAAACGACCAAAGGATTCTTGCGCCCTCTGCTGTCATCACAGCTACATAACATCCAATAATGCTAATAATTTTCAACCCACATGCACAAATAGATCATGACCAGAGAAAGAAATGTGAGCTTAGATGAAACAATCTGTTTAATACATATCTTTCTTTAAGGCAAAGCTAAATAAACAAAACACACTAAAATAAATAGAAAGTGTTCTAACCCTCTTTACAAAAGATTATAAGTATTTTTGCACTTTCAAAAGTATTGACCAAGGCACTTCAGTGTTCAGCAGCTGTGGTGTTTCCACAGTCATCTCTCTCTTTCCCTTTATCAGTGCAGGATTTCTTTGCAGCCGTACCACAGTTTGCAGTGAAAAACTCTCTCATGCGTTTCAAAGTGTTTCTGTGTTTCTCTCGTTCAGTCTCTGAAGTTCTGATTGGTTCCTTGCTGCTGGAGTGATTTAGGAGAGAAGCATGGAGACTCTTCCCAAAAGTCTCATTCACCTGTTGCTGGAAAGATATTTGAAGTCTGACAACCATGTTTTTCCTCTGTGGAAATCACACAAATAGCATGTCATTATTATATAACATTCAGTTCAATTTTTAGGTATGAATTTGTAGTTCTGCAACTAAAGAAGCTTAGCAGTTAAATTACAGAATAATGTGATCAGCTAAATGAACAGTAAATGGATTTACCTCAGAGTTCATCATCAAGATGTCCAAAAGGGTCCAAATATCGGACACCAGCTCAGCAGCAGTCCGATAAGGCGGCTTCCGTTTCCCCAGGAGTCGGCCAAGTATTATATCAAATTCGGCTGTATTTGAGTGTGTCTTTAAAAATAGAGCATAGCTCGTAAGATCATTTTTAATATGGATCTATTTGTTTATTCAAAAACATTCAAATGTGAAGTAAACAACAAAATCATTTGGTGTGTGTGAAGCTTTCTGGAAAAATAAGGAAATGAAATCACAGAGAGGAGCCCTGATGACTGACATGACTGTGTATCAAGGTCAACAAGTCTATTTATAGATCCGATAATTTGCCTATGAAATGGCAGTTAGTTTAGGTTGTAAAATGTCATTTGGTGTGTTATATTAATGAATAATTGTATTACCTATGGTATTTTTGCACCTATTCAAGGCCCAAAAAGGTAGCAAAGACGTTGTTAAAATAGTCAATGTGACATCAGTGGTTCAACCATAATTTAAGAGAATACTTTTTGTGCACAAAGAAAACAAAAATAACTTTTTTCAAGTTTCTTCTCTTCTGTGTTTTATTTTTGGGTGAACTATCCATTGAAGATGTAAACACTCACATGTATTCAAGGTGTAATGAAAATGTATTTTTAATCGATATTTACACCACATGACTTTTCTCCATTAGAATCATTACATTTAAACTTTTGTTGAAAATTGTTTTTTAAAAACAGCATGACAACACATTTCTAAAAACTTAACCATTCAAAAAACTGTCTGGAATAATAATATTATTGGAATATTGGATTATCATCAGTCTTTGTGACTGTTTTCACCTTTTAATAATTAGAAAAAATCAACTGAGGACTAACGAAGCTGAGGCTATGCTAAATACAACATGCACTGTGTATTTACCTTGGTGGCGCTGTAGAGTAGGCTCTTGTTCTCATCACACAGGAGACCAAGGAGAAGCTTCTCACACTTCTGAACAGAATAAATGACATTACACTGGTGTGATTTTATATCGTTTTAGGACAAGAGATGGAAGATGTGACATGACACTATGCTAAACTACAATCCTCTCCTAAAATATCCTTTTGAAAAGTGTTGCCAGTTTAATTATGAATGTAGATCCTGTCGGGCTGGTGGTGTCTCACTCTTTGATCCTGCAGACTCAGACCGGGCGTCCCCAACTCCTCACTGCCATACAAGAGTGTCTCATTTACATCCTGACACAGCAAACACACCCAATCTTTACTGCAAGAGAAAAAAAAAAATGCACCAAGACTCAAATAGAGAAATAAAATGTATTGTTCTTAAAGGCACAAGCTCGCCAAAGCCTTATAAATCATAGATAAAAACAAGTTTGTAGACAAACTTTAAGCTGGCTTGAGAAAGCCTAGCCAGAAGATTTGAAGTAGTTTTAAAGGCTTGAATTTGGAAAGTTTTCAGTTTTGAAAAAGTTAAGGTTGAATTTAGTAGTTTTGAAAGCCAGATAGATTAACACATTAACGTGTCGCTTGCATGATTTAACATACTGCTAGCATAAACTAGCTAGTTGGAAAAAAAAAATCAGCTAAAACCATCTTTTTTATAAAAACCAGCTGAAATCAGTTGATCTGACGAAAACAAACAGCTAAAACCTGTTTATTTAACAAAAAACATCTAAAAAACAGCTGATTTGTTAAAAACCAGCTGATTTAGCAAAAAAAGGCTAAAACCAGCTAAAAACAGTCAATTTAGCAAAAAAAGGCTAAAAACCAGTTAAAACCAGCTGATTTAACAAAAAAAACTGCTAAGACCAGTTAAAACCAGCTGATTTACAAAAAAGCTAAAAACCAGCTAAACCAACTGATTTCTAGATGGACAGATAGATATATAGATAACATGATTTAACATATTACTAGCATGATTAGCATATCGCTAGCATGTGCTAACATGATTTAACATGTTGCTACCATAAACTAGCTAGCTGAAAAAAACAGCTAAACCCCTATCCACAAGCAGCTAAAAATAAGCTAAAACCAATTAAAACCAGATAAAACCAGCTCAAGCTAAAACTAGTTCATTTATTAAAAAACAGCTGATTTAGTGAAAGGCTACAACACCTAAAATCAGTCAATTTAGCAAAACAACAACAACAAAAAAACCCTAAAAGCCAGATGATTTATTAAAACCAGCTGATTTAGCAAAAAAGGGTTTAAAAAAAAAAAAACAGCTAAAATCAGTCAATTTACCAAAAAAAAACACTAAAAAACAGCCGAATTAGCAAAAAGCTAAACCAGCTGATGATGATGATAGATAGATAGATAGATAGATAGATAGATAGATAGAACATTACTAGCTAGCATGATTTAACATGTTGTTAGCATAAACTAGCTAGCTAAAACAAAAATTAATAAGAACAGTTAAATTCCAGCTCATTTAACAAAAGCAGCTAAAATCAGCTGATTTAGCAGAAAAAAAGCTTAAAAAAAAAAACACAAAAAACCAGCTAAAACCAGACAATTTAGCAAAAAAACTGTTGGGTTGATATTTAGCTGTTTTTATTCTTTGTTTTAGCTAGCTAGTTTACACTAACAACACATTAAATCATGCTGGCACATGCTAGCTAGTAACGTTTTTTTCAGCTAAATCAGAAGAAAACAGCTAAAACCAGTTTATTTAGCAAAAACAAACTGTTAAAACCAGCTAAAACAGCTAAAACCAGTTCATTTAATGAAAAACATTTAAAACAAACAGCTAAAGTCAATTCAAACCAGCTGATTTAGCAAAAAAGGATAAAAACCAGCTAAAACCAGTCTATTTAGCAAAAAAAGCTAAAAACCAGTTGAAACCAGCTGATTTAGCAAAAAAAGGCTTTTTTAACTAAGGTTTTTAACCTTAGTGAAAAACAGCTAAAACCAGTTTTTTTAAGCCAACCAAATTAATCAAAAATCAAGAGTTGTACAGTATTTCTGAGGGTCTCACCCAGGTTTTGTGAGAATTGGTGGTATGTGACAGTCAAAGTGAAAAGCACTGCCACATTTTACACACAGAAGTGCAGCTCCTGCAGACAGACACACGGCACAGAACTCTACGTCAGATTCTGGGGAGCTGTCCTGAGACACAGAGCAAGAAGAGGATCTAGATGGCACTGGATCTTCATACCATCTCCACACCTGTTTAACCTGGGGAAGAACAGGGCACAATTGAGAATAGCTGAGGCGCTAACATGGCTTTATGCTAATAACAGTCATATGTACTCAGGTGTTTCCAGTGTCCTGTCTTTACCTGTCCTCCCTGTGATTCGTGCACTAAGATGTGATCTGTGGAGGTATCTGTAGTAAGGTGGAACTCTGGAAGTGGCTCTCCAATTTGAGGCAGAGAGATGGGCAGACGCACAAGAGAAACACGTACATACCTATTCGACAAAAAACAGTGGTTTTAGGTCAAAAAAAAAAGACATCAAATGTGAAAATGTATGTAGTCAAAAGTTTGGTGTAAGCAGAGTTTTAGGAAATGAGGTAAATAATTCATGCAATGCTGAAAGGATGCAAATAGCCACTATAGATACTGCTATGAAGCATGTCTTCATTCAGTACTATAAAATAATACATCTAGAGTCCACCTCTTCAGTTGTTTGATTTGTCTCCTGGAGTGTTCCAGCGTTACTAAAAGACAGGAAAAAAACAGGAATGAGTGAGGAGAACAAACGCTAAATCTTTGAGAGGAAACTCTTGAGAGGAAAATCACCTGCAGATTCTTTGTCTTCTTTTTTTGCCTCCCTGTAGTCAAAAGCACTTTGGAAAGTCTTGTCATGAGTTGTCCTCTGGTAGAAAAAGAAAACTTTTAAATGAAACACAGATCTCTGACTCTCCATACTTCTATCTTTAATGGTGCTTTTCCACTGCGTGGTACGACTTGGGTCAGCTCGCTCTACTTTTCCAGTGCAATTAAGTACCACTTCAAAGTGGATGGTTTTATAGAACAATCATTGTAGTTGGGCCGCCACCTTGACTACTGACCATGTGACGCTGTTTAAAGCAAGTTGCTTAAAGGGAGGGGGGGTCTAATACTATTTCATGCATTCTAAGTTATTTGCACTGTTAAAAAGTTGAATTCTCATGGTAAATGATGCCAAAGTTTCAAAAAACGATTTGGATGTACAATGGATGCCAAATATACTCTTTCCGGGTTCACATAAGTTTTTGTGCAGCATGGCCCTTCATGACATGATGAAGGGAGGAATTCCTTATATGGGCACTTCTCCCGGTAGAACGCACAAGCGCACACAGCAAACAGGGCAAGAGCAGGAGCACGCCCATCAGCAGGCATCATTCTGGTACTGTATCCAGAACCTACTACAGAATGTATCCAAAGAAGTGTGTTTTTGGATATGAGGGAAAGATAACCTCATTCAACTTCAACAAGGAACCCAGCGTTATGTGAACAGTGGATGCAGTTTGTTTTTCCGGGGCAGCAACAGAGTTTCGCAAGTAAGTTTGTTTGTTCCCGTCATTTTGGTGATGTTTTATAAACAAGGCCCAGTTCGATGCTGGATTTGCACGTCGTTCGATACTGAAAGATGGAGTGGTCCCAGTGATAAAAGATGCTGGTCATGAGTAGGAACCAAAACAGGAAGTAAAACTGAATCAAATTTCTGTGTTTTGTTGGCAATCGGCACATTAGTCCTCGTGACTCCGCCCATGGCAAGCGACTCCAGGAGCTCGGCTGTTTTTGAAAGAAGCGTGAAGCTGTATTTTTCTTTTATAAATCTCATAAAACTAAAGACTCTTCGGAGATATGAAGGATGAATACTACTCTATAGGTACTCAAGATTAACATAAAATTAACACTGTTTGTGTTATGTCCACTAAAAAAAGTTGCGTGAAAAAATGATACTGCCGTGGCTGTTGCTGACTCTTTAAATCTAGCGGGTTTGGTGTCTTGTGTCGCAAATCTAATGGCGCTGGTAGTGAGGATTCTTTCTGACCAATAAGGCTCCTTTTCCACCAGCAGAAACTGAGTGTTAGTTCAGAGCTAGTGCTATTGGCGGTTCGGAGTTGGTTCGACTGGTGAGCATTCTAAGAACCAGTTTGCTTTTCCACGTGCTAGAAGAGCCACCACAGAGCCAGGTCTTACATCACTTAATGTGTCTCACTTTTTCCAGCAACGTGAGTGCGGCAGCGCCACAAACACCGACCGAGCGTTGACACATCCTGAACAAGCCTAATATCAACAATGGCTTTGTGAACCTACATCACCATCTAAACACGTCGAATCCAATGTGTTCGTGTTTAGTTGCTATTTCAAAAAAAGCCTGGTCAAAAGTTTGTGTTCGTCTTGTTGGTCACAATAACCCTGTCCCCGGCACCTGATGCAATCAGTTCTTACTGCTAGACCAGCAATGTTTTGGTGTTACTTACAAACCACTTTTCCTGGTTCCGAGCAGGTGTTTTGGGTGTTGAAAGACAAAGAACTGATTTGAAACTAGGCTCTGGTTCCGAACCAGCACTCGAACTGCACTGATGGAAAAGGGGAATCAGTAATTTGAAGTTTTTACACATCACATTTTAGTATTGGTACGGCTTGCCTGAAACCTCAACCGAGGTGGTACTAAAGAGTACAAGGTATTAGGTACTACAGACAGTGGAAAACCCCCCATAAAGTGAGACGTACCGAGCCGTACTATGCAGTGGAAAAGCGCCGTAAGAATCAAACCTTCACAAACCTCTACTGCAAGGTCTTCTGGTGTGCTACAAGGAGTTGAATCCACTGGAGGTGTGGCGTTCAGATTGTCTTTTGACCTGACAGGTATGTATGTTGCCTCTACAAGCTGACGGAAAGTTGCTGGCATGCCAATGCTCCAGTGAGCTTGTCTTGAACATTTCTCCTGGTACATGTCGGATGGGACAGAGGAGTGGGAAGGATCTGGTGAAGGTTCTTTGGGAGCTGTCTCTGACACAAGGGAGGAGGCCAAGTTGCTCTCCAGATGATCCATATCAGTGACATTCGTGCTGCTCACACCTGCGTCCTGATCACAGGCGGAATCAGCCAAGGCCTTGACTGGGAGGTTTGTGCTTTTGTAGGTGCCTCTATTACTGTAGAGGGTATCGTTGGAAGGCATTTGGTCTACAGGAAGTAAAGATCCACTAGCTGTGTCTGGGATAGCATTAGAAGTTGTACTCGTTGGATTTGGTGCACAAGGGTCCTCCGGGGTATGATTCATCCCACCACTGGAGACATTAGAGACTGCAGTAGCATCATTTAAAGAAAGTGCATTTACAGTTGAAAGGACAGTCAAAGGAATATTGGGTTGCACTGAAAAAGAATGTCCGGACCCCAGGATAGTGGTTTGTATTGGATGGGTCAGTATGAGTGCTCGGTTGTATGTTGGTACAGAATGGGTTAGTATGGTTGATTGGTTGTTGGCTAGTAATGGTTGGATTAATACAGGTGTTTGGTTGTTGGCTGGTATTGGATGGGTTAGTATGGGTGTTTGGTTGTCAACTGGAATTGTTTGAATTAATACAGGTATTTGACTGTTGGCTGGTATTGGTTTGATTAGTTTGGGTTGTTGGTTGCTGCCTGAAGTTGGTTGTTTTTGGTTATTAACTGGTATTTGATGAGTTAGTAGGGGTGTTTGGTTGTTGGCTGGCATTAGAGGAGCTGGTGTGAGTGTTTGGTTGTTGGCTGGTGTTGGTTGGATTAGTTTGTGTGTTGGGTTGTTGGCGGGCAATGGATGAGTTGTTACAGGTGTTTGGTTGTTGACTGAAATTCGTTGTTTTTGGTTATTGACCGGCATTAGATGAGTTGGTACAAGTGTTTGGTTGTTGGCTGGTATTGGATAAATTGGTGCGAGTGTTTGGTTGTTGGCTGGTACTGGATAAGTTCTGGGGGTTTGGTTGTTGACTGGAATTTGATGAGTTAGTTGGGGTGTTTGGTTGTTGGCTGGCAGTGGATGAGTTGGGGTGAGTGTTTGGCTGCTGACTGGTATTGAATAAGTTGTTCCAGGTGTTTGGTTTTTGACTGGAATTGGTTGCTTTTGGCTGTTTACTGGCATTGGGCAGGGGAGTATGCGTTTTTGAGAGACCGACAAAGTAGAGCGATAGGCCTTACTACATTTGGCTGACTCAGAAATATTGTATATTTGAGATGCTGTGCAGTTTGAGAGTGGAAGATGAGGCTGAGAATAAAAAGACGAAGAAGACTTCATGTGGGTTTTAGGAGCAGACTGAGAAAAATATGGCACACAGTTCGATGAGGGACTGTAAGTTTGTTTGGAATGCTCAGAGATGACTTCATGGGACTGGCCTTGGAGTGATGGTGAGGAAGAAAAACTCTGATGGTCTGAAGAGGAAAGTTTATATTGATTTGGTTGGGATGAGGCAACAGTGCTACATGAAGAGTGGCTTGTGGCCTGATTATAATGAGATGGCTGGCTGGGCCGAGATGGATGACACAGACTATGAAGGGCCTGGTTCATTTGCACAGTCTGAGAGGAGGCAGAGGGATCCACTGCAGAACCACTGAAAACACAATCACCCTGAACCTGCGCGTCAACACTTGAAGAGGCCGGTGCAGGATGAACATCAGTGGCAGTTACAGGAGAATTTGGATTTGAGCTTTTCACAGACTCTGAGTGAGTGGAACCAGTTCTCTGATTGGTAAATGGAACAAGAACCTTTTTAATCCTCAAAAACCCTGGGCAGAAAGAAAGGAAACAAGGTTAATTTATAGATTTTTATTAAATGCAAATACATTTTAGTAACAAATAAAGTAGAAAGTTACTGTTTACCACATTTCATAATGTGCTGACAGATTTCATTCTGAAGCTGAATATGCAGTTCAATCTTGGTCTCAGGGGTACATGCCTTCTGGGACAGAAGCTTTTTCACTTGGTTCTGAATCTGAGTTAGAGATACAAAAATACAGCAGACACTAAACACTCAAGATCTGAAGGACAGCCAGTTTTAGTCACAAATATGGGAATACAGTGATGTCACATGTAACATACGAATATACAAATGTATGCACCTCCCCTCAAAACATATGACGGAGCTAATATTGTCCTAAACAATATCAACCTAAAGGGGGAGTCTTTAACATAATCAGTATGACTGTGAAGAGCAAGGATTAGATCTCTTAAAAGATATACAAGAAATAAGCAAAAAGTAGAACAGCTTACTCTTTTTGTGTGGACCAGGAGGCAGTGGCCCTCTGTGCATAAAACCTTGTCAATTAAAGCCCCTATGTAGTTCTGACAGCCTTCCAGCCTGTTCAGGGATGTCTTCCTCTCCAACAAACACCCCACCTCCTCCGCATACAGGGTCTTAAGACATTTAAAAATAAATCAGTAGTTACAGATTTGAGGCTCCTGAACAGAACCGAAACAGGAAATTGGACATCGTTCTGCTAGGAATGTCCAGATTCTTTTTGCTAAGTGCTTTTAGGTTATGCTAAAGTATGTGGGCGTTTCTCACAAAGAGGAAGTACTTTTCTTGTCTTTCTCATATTGGTTCTGTTTTGATACCAAACTTCAGCTTTTATTGTACAAATGTTTTAGATCACCCAAGATCGTTGTTTATCATCTGTTAGAAGTTCTTTGTTTGCTGCTTTTATTTGTTTTGCTTAATTCCTGTTTTATATCCTTAACAGTTACATGCTTATATTGAAATTTAATACTGAAATAACAACAACATCCATAAAGGGATTTAAAATATAAGCTATAACTAAATCATATACAGCATGCTTCAGTAAATGAGGATTATTGAGTTTTAAATGCTTACCTCTATCTCCTTTAACATCTGCATGGCTTTCAGAACCAGAGTCTGATAAATGGAGTGGACTACCTGTCTCAACATCTTCTTTGCTGCCACTTTTATATTCTCTATGTCCTTCAATCTAACAAAGATGAAAATATTCTCAACAGCACAATAAATACACACAAGAGGAAGCTAAAACAGGAAATGTCTGCAAAGCAAAATCATTGCATAACACCTTGGGATGTAAGCACATTTGCTAGAAACTACCTGATACCGTTCTGCAATATTTAGTGAGCTATGACAAAGTCTGAAAAGAATGCTTTGTGATCCACTCTTATTATTTTTTAAATACTTTATTAGGTCTTTCCATTCAATTCAGTATCCCCCCCAACCCCCCCTTTTATATATACTGTTTTGAATATTAAAATTGATAATGCTATTTACCTGTTTCAAAGAAATTTTATTTTTGCTTGCTTTCAAGTTGCCATGCATGCTTGAATACAAAAATGTTATATGATTAGTATTGATGTAGAGCTTAGATAAATGTGCATAACTTTCCTTGTTTATTTTGTAGAACAGGATGGAATGAGCAAAAAGATGTGAAAAGTAAATGTATGAACTTAATGCTTGCAACTAACCACAAAGGTTACTGAGAGGGCACATGGGTGTGAAGATGTGCTAAAAAGTGCTAAAACCGCAAGCGGAGGTACAAGAGACAAAGACGAAGCAGAGAAGTGCGAGAAAACAACAACAACTTAGGCAATAGCGGAAGGATCTTCAAAAAAATGAAACAAGATTAGCAGAGACTGATACTCCTACAACGGGAAGATTGGATCATACAGAATACAGAGGAGCTGATGAGACCAAATGGTATTGGAAGTTCCCAAAAAGAAGTATAAAAGATCTGAGGAATAAACCACTCTTCAGATGCTGTCTGCATTAAGCATAAAGAACACCTGACACCCTATCGAGAGGTGATTGACAGTATCTCCTATGTTTATTGCTGTTTAGAGTTTGATGATTTTTTTGTTTTATTTTTGGATTAACTGTTGTATTCTAACCAATAAAATAAGAGATGTTATTGTTACGATTACCTCCCGTGAGACTTTACTTATATCTACAAACTGAGCCTCAAAAAAGAACAACCACAAGAGAGTCTTCTGTGTCATTCCTGAAGGACTGGAGGTGTAAAATAAAAGGACACACAGAGGAACACTACAAACGAATTCACTTATATATGTATGTGTATATCCTTATGAAAATGAAACATGGTTTTACTACAAATAAAACAAACCAACAAAACAGTTCCTGTAGTCAAACAACAGTAACCATAAATTAACAATGGTTTTGCTATACTAACCATTGTAGCCTATTTTTAGTAAAACTGTGGTTATACAAACATATCAAGCCTTAAATACAGTGCTGCTCAAAAGTTTGTGAACCCTTTAGAATTTTCTATATTTCTGCATAAACATGATCAAAAAGTTTGTCAGATTTTCACAAGTTTTAAAAATTGACCCCAATTAAAAATGAGTGGAAAATGTATACTTTGTCATTTATTTATTATGAAAAATTATCCAGCGTTACATATTTGTTAGTTGCAAAAGTATGTGAACCTCTAGGATTAGCAGCTAATTTGAAGGTGAAATTAGAGAATGTTCAGAAGTGTTTTCAGTCAATAGGATGACAATTAGGTGTCAGTTTATGCCGTTTTATATAAAAAAAAACAGGGATCTATTGAAGTCTGATCATGTTTGTGAAAGTGAATCATGGCACAAACAAAGGAGATCTCTGAGGACCTCAAAAAAAAGTTGTTGTTGCTCATCAGGCTGGAAAAGGTTACAAAACCATCTCTTAAGAGTTTAGACTTCACAAATCCACAGTCAGGCAGATTGTGTACAAATGGAGGAAATTCTAGACCACAGTTACCCTCCTTTGTTGGTCGACCAACAAAGATCACTCCAAAGCAAGATGTGTAATAGTTTCCAGTGTTGCAAAGAACCATAGGATAACTTTTAAGCAACTAAAGGCCTTTCTCACATGTTGAAGTTCATGAGTCCATCATCAGGAGAACAATGAGCAACCATAGTATGCATGGCAGGGTTGCAAGGAGAAAGCCACAAAAAACACTGCTGCCTGTCTGCAATTTGATAAAGATCAAGTAGACAAGTCAGAAGGCTATTGAAGAAATGTTTTGTAGATGGATGAGCCCAAAAATTTTGGTTTAAGTAAAAAGTGTTATGTTTGGAGAAAGAAAAACACTGCATTCCAGCATAAGAAGAACCTTATTCCATCTGTGAAACATGGTGGTGGTACCATGTCATCCAGGGGGCCTGGATGACTTGCCATCATTGATAGAACAATAAATTCTGAATTATACCAGTAAATTCTAAAGGAAAATGTCAGGACATCTGTCCATGAACTAAAATCTAAAGAGAAAGTGGGTCATGCAGCAAGACAACGACCCCAAGTGCACAAGTCATTCTACCAAAAAATGGTTGAACAAGATCAAAGGTAATGTTTTGGAATGGCCGAGTCAAAGTCCGGACCTTAATCCAATTAAAATGTTGTGAAAGAACCTGAAGCAAACAGTTTCATAGGAGGAAACCCACCAACATCACTGGGTTCAAGTGTTTCTGTACTAAAGAATGGGCTAAAATTCCTACAAGTCATTGTGCAGGACTGATCAGCAGTTACAAAAAACGGTACCTCCAGTTACTGCTTCAAAAAGGGGTCACAACAGATACTGAAAGCAAAGATTTACATACTTTTGCACCTCGCAAATATTTAACACTGGATAATTTTTGTCTTGTTTGATTGGATTCTCTTTGTCAACGTTAAGGACTTGTGAAAATTTGATTTTTATGCAGAAATATAGAAAATTCTAAAGGGTTCGCAAACTTTCAAGTAGCACTGTATATTATCTAGGGCTGTGTAATCCACCTTCACATCCATATTCTATTAATATTGGATTGTTAAATGAAAAACACACCTGAATGTTATTCCTCTAATATTAGATGTCTTATTTTTAGATGCTTTTCCATTTGTAATTCAAAAATGGCTCGTAACAGCAGCTGGTACATCTGTTTATCTTACAAGTGCCTGAAAAATGGGGCTTTTACTGTTTTACGAGCATATGCTGTGTCTCTCTACCCACTCTTTACCCAGTCTCGCATTCCTCTGAGGTGATAAGAGCTCTGTGCTTTCTCACCAATTTTGTTTTTTTTGACTCTGCCAGTTCCTTGATTACTAATTGTTTTAACATATACACGTATGTGAATCAATGTTGTGGAGAATGAATTACATTTTTGTTAATTATTAAGTATTATTGATTGTTCCTTAAACTCTTATATTCCAAAATAGAACATCAAAAGATCTAACTAAAAACAACACCTCTTTCAGTAGTCCTGAGGGAAACATCCTAAGCTTTCTGTGAGAATAGCGAGGCAGTGTCTGTCTTATCAGAAAAACACTAGCGCTAGAGAGACTGCATGGCCAGACACATATATCATTACATTTAAGTCTTTGTATGTGAATCTGTATGGTTGTAATGAATAAATACCTTGTATTTCAGCCTGGCTATATCTTACAGATGGATTTACACCACATACATGTACCTCAAAAACAATTTACTTAGAGAAACCTTTTTTTGCTTTTTACTTTTTCAGTAATGTTTCCAGTGGCCATCTGTTAGCAAGATGTAAATTGATTTGTTCTTGTATTCACTGTTGGGTCTGCTTTGATCTGCCATTCACACCTCTCCTTGTTCCCACCCTTTCTTTTTTCTGTTCTCTTTACCACTGTCCTTTTGAATAAACATCCCTGTTTACACCTTGTATTAAAATTTGTCTTAAGTGACTCAGTCACTGACGCCTAGGCTAGACAGATCGCCATTTACATCTGTCACGCGTCTCCTGTAACCATTAGTGATAGCATTTCAAAGGCAGAATTTCACTACATCACTACATTTTGATAAAGCATAAAATGTATTAATAAAAACACAATGGATCTCTCACAAAACATTTTAGATTTTTTTCTTATCTTTATCATTTATTATTATTATATACATATATATATTTTAATGTATGCCCTGTTTAAACATGTATTTAACATTGAAAATGGATGCCAATACTTGCTTAGAGTCTTTTTCACTTTTAAGGAACTTCAAATCACTATAAGTTCTTTAAAAGGTTAATACATGAGTTTGACACATTATAAATGGCTCCTACTCGACCTAACTTTGGAAATAAGTTACTACAATATATTTGTAATAGAAGATGGTATAAGCATTTTAAGCCTTTTTTTTGTTGGGAGAATACTCAAAATATTTGATATGGTCCAACAGGATGAAATCATAGTCTAAAGCTAAAAAACTGCATACACTATGCAATAATTACTGCTCACAATCTGCAGACTGCCTCTAAATTTTGAGAACTAGCATTGAATATGAGTGGATTGAAGTAAAGATCATGTTCCATGAAGATATATTGTGAATTTCCTACCGTAAATATATCAAAACTTAATTTTTGATTAGTAATATGCATTGCTAAGAACTTCATTTGGACGACTTTAAAGGCAATTTTCTTGACAGATTGTTTTTTCAACTGGTGTACTGCAGATTTCTTGCAACAAAAATGATCTAGTTATCAAGAAGATCAGATGTAAGTCCACATAGCTCCATTTAGTTACCTTGTCTCCAGAAGCAGCAGGCTGCTGCTGACTGTCTCTTTCTGATGTCTGATGGAGTCCAACAAACAATGCAGCTGCTGTCTCTGAGATCCCACAGCTTCTTCCTGCTGCACAAAACTGACACACAGATGGACACTTAAAAACATGGACATAGTTGTGACACTGTGATAAGGTATTGTTTGGGAGTAAAGAAACTGACAGTTTTTGTCTGACTCCTCCAATATCACAACGTTTTACAGCTAAGCAAATAGATGGGAAACAATTATCCAAAACATATAGTAGTGTGACCATATTTGAAGAGAGTGGGGGCCGGATGCATGGAGGGGGTGTCTGGGGGGGAGAAGGGATGGGGGGCCCAAAGTACCGCAATGACCATATCCCATATCAAAACTCAATATCCCAATATCAAAATATTTCATTTCCATACCTAAAATGTATATTTTACAGTCACCCTTGTGCAGATTGATCATAAACATAGCTAAAAGGCTACCAGTGATCATCACAAAAATTAAAGAAGAAGTCCACTTCCAATTTACAAATAATTTACTCACCCCCTTCTCATCCAAGATGTTCATGTCTTTCTTTCTTCAGTTGTAAAGAATTTTTTTATTTTTGAGGAAAACTTTTTCAGCATTTTTCTCCATTTAATGGACTGATATGGTGCCCCGATTTTGAACTTCCAAAATGCAGTTTAAATGCAGCTTCAAACGATCCCAAATGTGGTTGTAAACAATCCCAGCCGAGAAAGAAGGGTCTTATCTAGCGAAAAACAGTCCCGGCTTTAAAACAAAAATGCACACAATAAATGGTGACTGTAGAAAGCAAAAGCAGAATCCCGGACATTTTGGGCGATTTAGAAATCCTGACCTGACTTTTTTTTTAGGTCCAATAAGAGGACATGTCTGGGGAAAAGAAGATGTATGGTCACCCTACCATATAGTTTAAATCTTAACATGCACTGAGCTGAGTGGGTTGATATGGACTATACCTGTGGCCCCTATGAGAGATCAGCTGACAGTCCTTACAGGTGAGCTCTTCACAAACAAGACAGAAGAACCTCAAGCTCTCCTGAGGGTGTGAGGGACAGCGTCTTCTCTGTATCCAACCTGAACAAAACAAACAACCAAACAGATCTGATAATGCACAGTAGTTTATAGTGTAAGAGAAAATATTATTTTCTCCATATATATCAATGCCACTGCCTATGCATGATTTTGTTAATCTCACATGAGTTACAGAGATTTCCTTGCATAACTTTTAAATCATAAAAGATGTCATTATTTTTATTGTATATATTTAAAACACATTTTCTACCTGTTCATGAATAAATTATGTTTTTAACGAAGGGTTTAGGGAAGGAGGACAAAAGTAATTGCTTCTAGATAATGTTAACTGCTTCAAAAAATTTATGGGGACTAACTGAAGATTTCAAGCAGGTTGCTGCCCAGCGGAGGTTATGCCATACATAATAAGGGTTAGAGTTTGACTGATAAGCACAGAGATGTTGTAAGTTATCTGACAAACTCAGTACAGGGCCTCAGATAACTTCTGAATACTTCTAAGTACTAGTACTTTTTATTATTTTACTTTGTGTCTTATGTTTGAAGTTTAATCTACAAATGCTGTAAAAACAATTTGGGAATAATGCCTCTATCTGAAGTCAAGGCCTGGGAAGAGTCTAGGGAGTCAAAATAATGTTTCGTTTAAAAAAATATGTACATACGTCAGGTTAGCATATAATGGGATGTTGAGGAAGACTAATGTGGATGATGATAATTTTACTGAGTAAATACTTATTTTGTAGCTCTCTGAGGTATGTTTTAGTTGTAAGAGAGACCACCTTGGATCACGATTTCAGACTAATAAATTCGATTTGATAATTTTACCACTGAGTGGTCTGGGTTTAATTATAACAGCTGATTTCCCACCACAACAGCAATGTTAGTCGGAAGTGTGCAGGGACTTCAAATCTAACCTGTGGGAGGTTTTTTGGGTGTGACTTCATGGTCACGAGTCATTTTCACCCTATGATGAGCGGATGTACAGTCTGAACACAGGGCCTCCTCACACTGGACACACCATCCACTAACCTCACCCTCTTCACAACCGGCACACTGAAAAGAATAATTCAACATTTGGAATTAAGATTAACAATGGATTACAAAGAGAAAATGCCTTCTTTATGACAGTGCTTAAGATTGAGGGCCTTCACATCAAGGACAATAACTATAAAGTTTTAACAAACAATCTAATTATGTAAAAAAAAGAGATGAAAAAGAGGACAAACATCGTTGGAACCATTTTTTCCCCAGCTGATGAATGGTAAAAACACTGACAGCCAATCAGAATTGTATCAGGCCACTTGTATCAGGCAGTTAAGGCAGCAGCATGTGCTTATAATAAATATAAGGTTAGCATGAATTCGTAGTGTGGATGCTAATACAGTTACTGTTATAATTTTCTTCACATTTATCGTTCTTTACGTTGAATAAATATCATTTTGCAACATCTGGAAAAAAAAAAGCGTACAGACTCAACTGAATGTACCATTTTATTCAAAACTTTCTCCTTAATCTATGCACTCTTACCTTGGGGGCCTTGTTATTGTTAGATGTGTCTTCAAAAATGGCACATTCTGTGACCTCAGACAAACAAAAGGACTGTGCACATAATGGACAATCTAGACGAAAAGAGAAAACAAAATTCTCAGACACACAAAAATGAAACACTTTTACAAAATGGAGGGTTGCTTCATTAAATTCTAATTACTCCTGTTGCTAAAGGCCTGAAGGCCAAACTAATTTACTGTGTATGGCCTACATGACTGCGTTTATGAATAAAGAATACAGAGGAAAGTATCAGAGATGGGAGATGCTACACGATAAGATAGAAAGATAGATAAGGTATGTAAAACTCATCATATTTATATGCCTTTGCAACCTTTCCAGAACCCAGAACGTATGGTAGATAAGAGAAATAATCTTTTAAAAAACAGACTAGCAGGTGGTTTTCTACAACAAAACCAGGTATTGTGAAAACTAACAAGCAATTCTGGAAAGTACCGGGAATCATATATCAGAGAATGGTCGGTACACTCACTAGACAGAGACCGATAACGAAATTGTACAAAGATGGTAGTCTGGACAGGCAAAGATTCAGATGTTCTGCAGGCATTGTTGTCTTCTTACTAATTTTAACTTCTGGAACTTTGCCTCCTGAGCATTATTTTTGCAAGACAGAGAAGACTTTTCTCCACTGCAAGGGATGAATTGTGGTATTCTTTAATGTTAATGCAAATTATATTCAATATGTAAATAACTAAAAACAAACCCTTGTTAATAAAATACAATCAAAATTAAGCGTCCTTGCATGTGGATCTGTTGAGAGCAAGTAATATATTCCATCTACAGTGGCCATTTAAAATAAAACAAAAAAGAAATGTGGGACCCTTTGATATTTTTCGTCCAAACTTCCTGAATCGATAGGAAATACGTCAGTAAGCTGCGATTTCATAGAATTTTTAGATCAGCATTATCAGTGTGCGTTCATAAAGTGTAATGTTACAAATGTCACTAAAATATTAGTTAAAACAGTATAACGTTATACAATGTTTGTTTAGTAAGTTAGGTAACGTTAGATAAGAAAAACGTCATATCGCGGCGGTTCATCTGGCCCCCAATGAAAAACACAACCTGGCCAAAGGACATTAACTTTATAATCGTCAGGACTACATAGCTGATTAAACCTGTGTGACGCTATTTTAAAACCGTCACGTTCAGAGTTGGATTTTAGTGAGCGCCCCATTATAACCAGTCAAGCTGTGAATAATACAAGCGGGTTCTCACCTTGTGTGGCTCCATTTGTGCAGATCTTCGCAAGGCAAGTATTACAAACTATATGCAGACAAGGCAGAAGTCTGGGGTCTGCAAAAGAGTTTAGGTGCACTTTGCAAACAGCGCAGCATCCGTAAACAGCTCTTTGTAAATCCGGATGAGGCGACGCTGGACGCCCTGTTTGGTCAGGGGTAAACATCTGTTTCTTGAGAATAAATTAATGTAAACAGAGGTGTAAGCGCAAATGAAATGTATCTTGATACGCCTCGCAGGAAAATCGACGCGTTATGGTTATTATTGTACAAAGCATTCGGACATCTAACGGTAAGCCGTTGAATATGCAGTTCCAAACTTTTCTGTTCCGTGGGGCGGAGCTTATGGAATATTCATAGTGGGCGTGTTCTTCTAACGAAGCAAAGCGGGTGGAGCCAACTTGAGATACAGTAAGTTAGGTACTATTGGCAGTGTCACAATTGTAGTAGATTTCGTTATAGTTTCAGTTTAATTCTTTTTACGTATTGTTTCGTACATTTCCATGTGTTTTCAGTTTGTGAGTATATTTAATGAGGTGTTTTAAGACAGACTTTATAGCATTTTCTATGTCAGTTTGAAAGTCCAAGTATTTGCAAGTACTGCTCACTGCAGAGCCAAATGGCCTCCAGCTCCCCCTCTCTGGATGTCCAGCTCCACCTTTGTGTGAACTAATGGGTGGAGTTATGTTTAGGATAGGGTAAGGGGTAGGGTTAGGGTGTGGGTAGGTGTCTGTCTCCACCCATTACCTCCAGCAAGGGGGAGCTAGAGCTCCAGTAGCATTATGAATACAAAAATTATGTAGTTGTATGAGTGGATTGATGGCGTCAAAAAAATACACTGGATATTCTAAACCTATATAAAATATTACAGCCTCCATAAAACTGTGATTTAAGGATTTGGTACTAGCATTTCCAATGCTTTTAATTGGTCAGAATGACACACCCACAATAAGAGAGACTGATGAATATTCCACCATGCTCCACCCAGTGAAATAGAAAACCTTAGGAATCCAATATATTTTAAGCCTTGTAGAAAACAGAGCGGAACCTGGTTGATTAATGCCCTGGAAGGGGTGGGTGATTTCCATGAAGAGATAAGTCTGTGTGCCTACTTGCCTTAGGACGAGTGCACTGAAGAGAAACTAGCTTGCCAGACTTAACTAATTCTTAAATACATGTTTAAAACATTTAGGGAAGATATCAAACGTGAGACAGGTAGTTGCAGTAAATCTAATGTGTTCTGTTACAAGTTCTTGACATAGAAGATTCCCTTGTGGTTGTTCTTGTTTAGTTTACCCAAAAAACCCATCCAAGTTGTAGGTTAGTTTGTTTCTTAATTGGAATTTAGCATTACATCACTCACTAATTGATCCCCTGCAGTAGTCAGTATAAAATTAAGTTTGTGAATATCTAATATTGTTAAAAAATGAAGACTGTTGTGCCAAAGACAGCTCCAACATTTCACTTCTGACTTGAAGTGAAAATATGGATGTTTGTAAGAAATCCATCATTTAACTTTAAATCGTTGTTTCTGGCTAAAACATAATACATAATCATGCTTCCTCCAGTGAAAAAATCCATCCCTTGTTGTCGAACTCCACCAACATATTTGTTTAAAACTGTTTTCAGTTGTAAATGTTGCTGGAGTCATGTGGATTCCTGTGATGCTGTTTGAATGCTCATTCAGACGGCACCCATTCACATTCAGTGGATCCTAAATGTTAAAAAACAAGTGATGTAATGCTAAATTTCTCCAAATCTGTTCTAATGAAGAAACAAACTTATTTTGGACGGCCTGAGCATGAGTAAATTTTTTAGCAAATTTTCATTTTTGGTAAATGCTTTCTTCCACTTCCAAAACAAACCGATCGTTTCGCTAGATAAGACCCTTCTTCCTCGGCTGGGATTGTTCACAACCGCATTTGAGATCGTTTGAAGCCGCATTTAAACTGCATTTTGAAAGTTCAAAATCGGGGCACCATATCAGTCCATTATATGGAGAAAAATGCTGAAATGTTTCCCTCAAAAAACATAATTTCTTTATGACTGAAGAAAGAAAGTCATGAACATCTTGGATGACAAGGGGGTGAGTACATTATATGTGAATCTTTGTTTTGGAAGTGGACTTCTCCTTTAAGCCTTGATTTTTATAATTTCACAGGAGGCAGATGTAACAATGCAAATTTTTTGGTTACAGTACAAAGCAGTTAATGTAAAAATGAACGTAAAACTTAAAATCAGCTAAGCTAAAAGCTAAATAATCAAGCTCTAACCAGCAACATTTAAGATAGACTGCTGTTAAGTGTTTCTAGATATAAGTATCAGGTCTACTTTACGCATCTGATGAATGCTTTACTTCTCAATTTATTTAGGGGTTCAATCACCGAAGGTGCTGGGACACTATTGAGTTTGTATTCATTTTCTTCTTCACACATGCACTGCGAGTCAGGTGCACAGACACACCTCAACCTGACACTAGGTGGCGCTGTGATAAGGTGTTTCAAAAAACACATTTTTAACCTCTATAGCAGTGTTTCTCAAACCTGTCCTGGAGTACCCCAGTAAAGGCTAGAAGGGCTACAGCTCTGGCTACTGGGCATTCGCACATCAATCTAATATTATTTTTTGTCACACTACACAACAATAATACTGTTTTTGTATTATAGTAAGGGCTAAGTTTAGGGTTGGGGTAGGTATAGACATTAATAAAACACAATCTAATAGGTAGAACAATTAATTTCATTGTTAGTTTCCAGTCTGAGCTGTATCCCCTCTAGCCGCAACCGAGTACCCACAGCTCTACACATTTTTTATGTCTTCCTCATCTATCACACCTGATTCAACTCATCAGCTCATTAGTGGAGACTATAAGACCTGAAGTGGGTGTGTCAGTGGTGTACTGACTTTTAAGAATTTACATATTCAAGTAAGAAGTTATGTATTATGAATTGATTATGAAATGCTTCATGAATTATTCTTTACATCTTTATTAATTGTTCCGCATTATTAGTTCTCAAGAATAATGTACTTAGTCCTTTTAACACGATTTTTAACACGGACAGCACGGATAACACATACATTGTGTGCTGTGCTCATGTTCCTTTTTAGTCAGCAGTATGCAATCTCTAATTTAGCTCGGATTGAGATGTTTTGGGATGCAAAAGTGTCAATTAGATTTTGAGAAAGTATGTTTAGCTTGCATGGGCCGCAGAAGTAATTAACCACAGAATATCATATTTTGGTAGTCGTGACTGACATTTGAGCATACGCCGCAGACATTGTGTACTTAGTGGATCACGAATCAGGAAATTATCCCTTTCATGGTCTTAACTGTCTGGGGTATAAAGAATATATATATTTGCACTCTGAGAGAGGTTTTCTTCACTTCTCCTTTTCTCTCTTAGCTCTTATTGCTAGGTGCACCTATATCTCTTTTAGACTTCTCCTCAGATTTGTAAGACTTACATGTTTAATACAGTTCATAGATTTCTTAGATTTATATTAACTTAGCTTGATTTAGACTGATTAAGAATGACTTTGATCAAGTTTATGTTATGCAATTTATTTGTGAAATGATTGGATTGAACATACTTATTGAAACTTAATTTACATTTTTCAGTTTCAAGTTATGATTATTTCTGTTAATCATTTGCATTTCTAAAACTTCTGAATACATTAGTAACTTCCGCAACCCACCTATCTGACGTGGATTCGATTTTGCATCAGTCAGATGTAGACATACAAAAGTGCAGTGTTGGGGGTACTTCATGGAGAGATTCGATGGACTGATTTTCTTTAACTCTGAGTTATATGAGCTAAAGGAATCAGTTCGTTTATAAATGTAAAAAGACTTCAAATCACAACAATGCCATACGTTACTGGTTGCAGCTGGGGATCTGATCATAAAAATCATTCCCAGTTTGATTGATTGATTTTAATGTATAATCACATTAATATTATATAATTCTTTTGACATGTTTTTGTGTAGTCAAAACTGAAAAAGTCAAGATAATCGGCCACAAGGTGCTACTATTATAATCAAATTATGCATATGCATATAATATTTCTTACGAATCCTTGCGCTACAAATGTAATCTAACCCCCCACCCCCCTTAAATTGGAAAATAAATCAGAAGTGTGTCAATATCATGCATTATGTTGCTTTAATAAAAATCAATGTATGTTTAACTAATAAGAATTTTTTATATGTGATTCACAAGATTTTGCACGTTCAAACTTAAAAGGTCATGAAACACTAAATTAATTGCATTTCTTAATATACTGCACTAAATTATGTGTGTTTTTGTGTAATGCACTAATGGGACTATGCAACTGACAGTATACTGACTCTTGTCTGTGAAGGAAAGAGATATTTTCTTCAAAGGAAACTCACTTTTTGTTTTTTTCTTGTTTTAATGCAAACTCTTGTATGTATTGCAGGCTCTTGGAAGTGCCAAAAATAGGTCTAGAAAGGTATGTCATACAGAGGCTAATTGTGCTACACAATCACCTTTTATAGTGTCATATCATAATAAATGATTTTATTATTGTATTTTTCCCCTTCAGTATTCAATATCTAGGACATCATATAAAAATAAAAAAATGGAGGAAGTGAATAGTGTAAGTAAAAGTGGAAATGGTTTCATATCGTATTTATTTCAAGGAACTAAACCACCATTGTCTTTCA
This sequence comes from Labeo catla, assembly GCA_012976165.1. Taxonomy (NCBI): domain Eukaryota; kingdom Metazoa; phylum Chordata; class Actinopteri; order Cypriniformes; family Cyprinidae; genus Labeo; species Labeo catla. The sequence goes on from VONZ01000762.1 coordinate 179,766, forward strand.
ACCAGTTTGACCAGAAAAGTTCTCATATGCTCAGAGCTGCAGAGCTCTTGCATATATATGCAGTAACAGTCCAAAACAGAACACAAAAATGTTTCAAACAGAGCTGAATTTCTAAAATCATTGGTAAATAGTGATTACAAATGGACCTTAGAAATGAATGTGGAGCAAAAGACAGGAGAAAACTAAAGTATCTGTACTTTGAGCATAGAGGCGAATAACCACAGTCATTATTTGCATCAGCATCTTCCAGCAGTGGTAAGATGTTGTGCTTTTGTGGTTAAAGCTCCTCGCTGTCGCCTTGGTGCCTCACACAGGTGTGAAGTCACAGAGGGGAAGTTGTTCTGTTATCGCTGTGTCAGCAACTATGTTGTTTTCTCTTTATTTCTTTTCTTGGGGCTGACTGGGGCTAACAAGTCACTGATTTCCATTTCATCGAACATAAGTCCTATCACTGGCCTACAGTCCACAGCAGTTCAGTCTAAGATGTATTTGTTTTTGTATTCTGTCTACTATACTTTCAAGTTTATGTAAACATGCACCAAAGTCTTTGGATGCTGCATTTTTTCTGGCTGTATTTAAGTCTGAAGTGTTTAAATCATTGGTCCCAAACTCAGTTCCTGAAGGGCCACAGCTCTGCACAGTTTTGCTCCAAGCCTAATCAAACACATCTGATCCAGATAATCAAGGTCTTTAGAATGACTAGAAACAGCAGGTTTGAGTTAGAGTTGGTTGGAGCTAAACTCTGCAGAGCTGTGGCCCTCCAGAAATTGAGTTTGAGACCACTGGTTTAAATCAAGACAACAACAACACAAGAATCATTCTCTTTCAGCTGTGCATTTCATTGAATATCATTTAATGTATTTTGAACTCTGGTCATTTATTTTCCTCATTACTTTTAATATGTATTTGTATCTCATATCACATTAATATGTATCTACTCATAAAGATGGTTTATTGCTTGTGTTAACAGTGATTAACAACCATTACTAATGAAGAGCAGGGTCGGGTGGGGTTGCTATAAACCATTAAATCTCATTTGGTTAGACAGAATAACCACCCCGGCCTCCTGAAGTCAATCACCGTGTCACATCCCCCACCACACACAACACACTACATCACACCGGTCATTTACGACTCTACACGGCCCCCCTGCACACTTACAGCCCACCAAAGCCCGGCAGTGGGGCGTGCTTTTACATAGCCTACCACAAGGCGGCTGCATGTGAAGTACTACGGAGTTACAACAAAGAAACATGTCAGTTTTACCCAGGGGCGTTTCTAGGATTTTAAAACATCCGGGGCTGATGCCAAAACATCAGGGGCTAGTGGTTTTGGGTGGGAGCTCACATCATGCTCACATAAGATTTTGTTAGACACAGGTGGTTGAACCTGGATGGGGTCTAGGGCATTAAACTTAAGGTTAAAGACCTTGTCACACTATGAACAATAGTAAATAGCAATCACTGCAAATAGCAAACATATCAAAGTATTATAACAAAATGTATTAAAAAACTATAAAAACTTTACAAAAATATGTTAGACAAATAAAATAATAAATTTGAAGATGTATTTATAACTGTAGCAAATATACAGTTGCAAGCAAAAATAGGGCCCTATTTTTTTTCTCAAATTTCGTTTTTTTTTTTTGTTTGTTTTTTTTTAAATTCTGTTTTCTGTTTTCATTTTTCTGGACTTCTTTTTACTGGTTAAATTTAATTTTATTAATCAAAATGTAATTAATCATATGTAATTAATTAAAACCATGAATCTTATACGATTTAATCGTATATACGATTTAATCAAAAGTTAAGAAAAATTACATGTTTAGGACCCCATGAAATGTTTTATTTTTTCTCACCTTACGTTTTATTGTTACCAAATATGTTTTAGTCTGTTTATTTGAATGCATAAAAACAGCTTTTATTTATTTTTACAATAGCCTTATGGAATTCTGTGTTGTGTATTGTTCTGGTTATCAAATGAAGGTATAAAATATTAATTAAATTGATCTTCTAATGAAAATTATATTTCATTTTTGGCAAATAAAGGGGATTTACTATTCAAATTTAAAACATGGAAGAAATATTGTGTGAGGAATTTGTATACATTTTTATTAATTAATAGTAGTAGTCGTAGTAGTAGTAGGCACGTATATTATACTGAATGGTTAATAAAGTTAAACCGAACTTTTACTTTGACGGGTTGCCGTGAATACCTGTAAATTTATGTGTGTATATTTGACGCTTGTTGTACTCAAATGAAACGGTGAAATGCTCATGAAGTGACTCTCAGAGCAGTTCTGGAGATGTTGTTATGTCCTCATTTTGTGAAACGGCAGAAATGCTCATGAAGTGACTCTCAGAGCAGTTCTGGAGATGTTGTTAATGTTGTTATGTCCTCATTTTGTGAAACGGCAGACGCTGAAATCACTGCGAGTATCACACGAGCGTCAGTATTACATGTAAAGAAACCGCGCGTCCGCCCCGTTCATTCATAAAAAGACACGCAGAACATGCAGGATTTATATTTAAATAGTCTTTTGCCGCATAATATTTACAGATACTAGTCCATATCGCGACTTGATTTAAGTGTAATGACCAACTTTTGATTAAGTCATTCATACTATGACAAATTCCGTGGAAATCATAAGGCCATACAAAAAAAAAAAAAAAACATTCGGGGCTGGACTAAAAACATAGCCGTAGCGACGCCCCTGGTTTTACCACGAGGAGAACAGGTACATCATCCGCAACTGTGAACTACCAAGAGTCATTAGAACGCTTCTTTTCAGATCGCTTTAAAGGCTCTTTATGACGTCATATCAAGTCGTCTCGAAAAGCCGATTTTTTCAAAATAAATACGTTATGTCTCCAGTTTAAATAATTTACCGCCACTACTGACATATTAGGCCATAATACCAATATATATACTTTACAATGAACCTTTTTACCACATCTTTTCGATAGAGTGTTTGCACTTAAGTCACGATTTGGTCAGTTACCTGGATGCGCGGCCATAATGGCGATACTCGGATATAAACAACAGCATGGATTGCGCGGTTAATGTATGACTGAATACGTTATTCTGCTAATTATGCTGTCTAAACCACGGAAAAACGTGTGGAAGCTGCTTAATCATATAGAGAAGGACTTAGTAAGCAGGAAAGGGCACAATATTTTGCCAAGCTGAAGTTAATAGTTGGTAAAGATACATACGAGCAGTATTAATTAAGATATTAGCCTAATATTTAACCTGCCTGACAGGAAATGATAAAAACTGATGGAAATCCTGGGTCAGTTTGGCGAAGCACAAACACCTTTTGTTCCTCAAACAGTTTTTTAAACTCTTCTCGTTGATTTGTTATAACTTTTGGCAGTCTGTAGTACTCCAAATATTTTCCCGGTACGACCAATTAGTACAGCCCAAAACATGACAATAATTGACCATTTTCAGCAGCAATAATTAGCTAAATATGCGACTTTTGTTCAGTGCCCCCAATATGGCCGATTGATGACACATTGTGAAAAAACTCTATTAAGTGACAGCAGCGTAATATACAGTACCTACTGATGTCTTTTCGGATAATATGACCCAAACAATAAAATAAAAACAGAAAAACACTCACTGCTCTTAAATGAATAATTTCTGTAGCTTTCTTACTTGAATGTACTTGATTATTGTATCATTATAGGGTGGTTGTGTACACACGCTGTCAACACACATTTATATTCTAACAACATGTAAAAGTGAATTTTGCATAATAGGTGCCCTTTAACATCAGGGTTAAATAGTAAGTAGATCAATAAAGACCATCTCCATTAATTTTACAAGTGTTTTCATTACACCTATAAACTTTATAGATCATTCAGAAATCTTTGGCACATATTTAATAGTATCAACACATATAATCACATTGTGTTAACATAAAGTCAAATACAGTACAAAATATGTGGTGTCACATCTCTATTTCCCTCTACAAGATATTTTACTAACATCATCTCTTTTGCAATTCATATTTTCAGCCCAAACAGACATGTGGCCCACAGTTTTATCAAATACGATCACAGTTGTCACATCTAGCACATAACAAATAATTTCCCATTTTCGTATGTGAAAAAAAACAACAACGCTTGGGCAGGTTAAAGGTGACACAATAATACAAAAAACCTGCAGCACCAGAACAAAAGAGGAAGTAAATTAGCCACTAGATCTTACGTTATCTGGCCTGGCAGGTGTGGCTCAGGTTACACTGATGGTAGAGATTACTCACGCTCTGTGTTGTAAGGCCTTCTTGGGTATTTATTCAGGAAGCTCTGTAACAACACTAAATTATGATAAGACCTCAGTGAATATACCAAAAAGACCAATAGAGTGACATGTACAGTATTGCAGAGGGTGATGACCAATATGAGCTGCTGATTGGACGTGTTTTCTCAGGGCTGTGCTGGCTGTTGTCTTGTTTGCTTAGGGCCGGTGTTACATCAGACTACATTTCACACATTTCACTTGTTTCTCTTTGCTCAGCAATCCAAACTGAGAAGTGGCCAGAGAATCAACCAATTGCCAAAAATTCTTGAATGTGACACCCTTCCCCTCTTCCACATTCATGTCCAACAGGAGTTTGTTGAGTCCTTCCTGCTCCCCTGCAGTCTGGAAAAGAATAGAGAGTGTGGAAACCTTATCAAAAATTATGATAATTGTGTGTTTATTCCAAAAGATCTGTTTGTGCTTCTTGTCTCATATTTATTTTTGCCCTAGACAAAATGGCATCAACCCAGCTAACAAAAAAGTATATTGTAAGAAATTGAAGTTTACAGAGAATGTTCTCTGTTAGCTGGGAAGTACCTAATCCATTTCTGATTATGACAATAGGTTGACATTATAGGTGTTAAGAGACTTAAATGTACTTAAGTGGTTTCACAGTTGGACTGTAGGTCTAGACGTACCTTCACCATGTTTGGCAGCTCTTTGGTGATCATAGTCTGGAACTCCTGGGCTGTGAGCTTGTCACCATTAGTAGGCGATGCTGAATGGAAGTTTTCGACCAAGGTGTTTATGGCCAATTCTAGCTCTGAGTACTACAGAGTGGGAATAGTTTCAGACTCAAGCACAGTTAAAAAGAAACATCTATCATAGACAGAAACCACCCTTCAGGTCTATCCAAGCACATCGAACAATTCAGGGAAAATGGTGTTTTAGTATTAACATATAACTAATCCCATATTCTACAGACTTGTATTCAGTAGACTGCAAAAATTGTTTTTAGCATTGTCATATCATCTTTGTTTCCATTCATGTAACTTGTCTCTTCCACTCAATTTGAGGTTTTACAGTTTCCATCATCAGATGTGCTTTGTCAGATAACTTACAGTTTGTAATTCTGAAACCATCTCCAGGCAGCAGTTAAATTTATAGTGCGTTGATATTTTTCATACTGTAATAGGTCTGATGCAATATATCAACGCATAACGGCAAGGCTTTGGTGCATTCCTCATAAAATCCTCCGTTTATCAGTTGTAATCCGTTTGTTTGCTGTTCAACAGGAGCTGTAGAGACCTGTTACCTCTATCTACTCTAACAGTACATTCCTGGGCTCGACTGTTCAGCATGACTGACATCTACTTTGGGCGTTGGTCAAAAAAAGACATGAAAACTATAAAACAAATGAAAAGTAAAATCGTTTTTTAGTCTTAGCGTTTTTAAATGACCTTAAAAATATTCATACTGTTTACGTATAATGTTTAAAATTACATAACTCGTAATTGTATTTGCACGCCTGAGATAATAGTCCATAGAGACCAAATTATTCGTTAAATTAAGTATACAAATAAGTTATATTTTGTCAAAATAAATACGTTTAGACGGATAATAAGCACGTTTTCATTTATTTTATGCAGTTGGAATAGCCTGTAGAAGGGGCATTATGACGAAAAAGAAAATGTAGGTGAAATAGCTACAGGTGGATTATGTAAGTAAACGAATTTCAAACATAAACTATCTTAAATACAACAAAAATATAAGCTTACCTGTTCAGCCATTTGGGCTTGTTTAATGTCCGTGCGGAAACTAGAGCAGGTGAAGTGAAGTGACTGTATTTCATCACCTGACCAGCGCTGCCTCGCGCCTCCGACCCGCCCACTCTTCCCGCGCACACTGGTAATATTCACGCTTTTATAGTAGTGAGAGTTTACATAAGAGTTTACATATGTCGTGTTCGGAATATGTGTTCATTTGCGATGCAAACAATCACAGAGATTAACTGGTGTTTGTAAGTTTAATGTAGAAACGATGGAAATCGTTTGAGTATATATTTTACAGTTAAGAAACTGCAGCTCATACTCGACATTCCATGTAACCAGACCAACCGCATTCTGACAGATGATGAGATTACATGAGGAAACATTTGTAAAATATTTGTAGTTTACCTACGTTGCGGTCTGGGTAAGGTGATAAAATAAATTAAAGTTAAATAAAAAACACAAATTCCCTCTGGTATAACTGGTATTATTTATATTTAACATCACCACAGAATCTGCAAGCACAAAGCATATGGCTTTAAACTCTGTTATTAACCTCAACATTCTGATGGCTGTTGATCCATACAGAGTGATCCTGATTGGAAATACTAAAACAGACATACAAAAAAGACAAAAGGTTAAAACAGCAAATTGGAGAGATGTCCTATGCATCTGTTTAAAGGAAAAGTCCACTTCCAGAACAAAAATTGACAGATAATGTACTCACCAAGATGTTCATGTCTTCAGCCGTAAAGAAAATATGTTTTTTTGAGTTAAACATTTCTGTATTTTTCTCCATATAATTGACTGCTATGGTGCCCAGATTTTGAACTTTCAAAATGCAGTTTAAATGCGGCTTCAAACAATCCCAAATGTGGTTGTAAACGATCCCAGCCAAGGAGAAGGGTCTTATCTGGCAAAACAATCGGTTATTTTCATTAAATTAATCTTAAACGCTTGTATTGCCTTTCTCTCCCTAAATTCTCTGTGTATTCTGACTCAAGACAGTTAGGGTCTGTCGAAAAACTCCAATTGTATTTCTCCCTCAACTTCAAAAATCAGTTCAAAATCATCCTACATCACTGCAGAAGTACCGACCCAGTCTTTGCAAAGTGAACATGCAAAGAAGATCAAACACCCTTAACAAAAAAGGTAAAACAGCAATATAGGATGATTTCGAAGTTGAGGGAGAACATGAGATGGGAGTTTTTCGACATACCCTAACTGTCATGAACCGGAACAAAAACAGTTCAGGCAGAGTGAGCATTTGACATTAAAAAGTATATAAATTGTATTATTTTCATGAGAATAACCAATGGCTTCACTAGATAAGACCCTTCTTCCTCGGCTGGGATCATTTACAACCACATTTGGGATCGTTTGAAGCCGCATTTAAACTGCATTTTGGAAGTTTAAAACTGGGGCACCATTATATGGAGACAAATCCTGAAATGTTTTCCTCAAAAAACATAATTTCTTTATGACTGAAGAAAAAAAGACATGAACATCTTGGATGACAAGAGGTGAGTACATCATGTCAATTTTTGTTCTGGAAGTGGACTTCTCCTTTAACTCAGTTACTCTGGAAAACAAACCTGATCATTACTCTCTTTTTCTCTGTGTTCCTGCCAGGCTGAGGTGATGTTACAGGTGATGTCTCCCATAAACCAGCTTGCTCTTCATCACTGGAGTCTCTAAAACTCACAAAAGTGAGCATGTATGTGTAAAACTTTCAAGTCCATTTTCAAAATGGCAAATAAAAGCTAATCTAAACAATCTAACTGAAATTAATTTGTTTATTTGAACTGTATATAGTGTATACTGTATATGTTCTTGCATGATCATAATTCTGTTCTTTAGTGATAATTATATAATATATATATGATAATAGGCCCTTAACACCTTGAAAGGAATATTCCAGGTTGAATACAAGTTAAATGGATAGTTCACCCAAAAATAAAAATTCTGTCATTAATTAGGCCTACTCACCCTCATGTTGTTCCAACCCCGTAAGATTTCGTTCATTTTCTGAACACAAATTAAGATATTTTTGATGAAATCTGAGAGCTTTCTGACTCTGCATAGACAGCAATGGTTCTACCACGGTCAAGGCACAAAAACATAGTAAGGACATCGTTAATACAGTCCATGTGATATCAGTGGTTCAACCTTAATTTTATGAAGCTACAAGAATACTTTTTGTGCGCAAAGAAATTATTCAATTATTATTTTATCTATTCTGGGACAGTCTGCCGCTATTAACGAGAGTACCACGATGCAAGCTTTTGGTGCTGCTGACATAGAACACAGAGAATTGTTGAATAAAGTCATTATTTTTGTTTTCTTTGCGCACAAAAGGTATTCTCGTAGTTTTGTAAAATTACAGTTGAACCACTGATGTGCCTATGTTTCTGTGCCTTGATCGTAGTAGTGTACCCGTGCTGTCTATGCAGGGTCAGACAGCTCTCAAATTTCAATTAATATATCTTAATTTGTGTTCCAAAGATGAACAAAGGTCTTACAGGTTGGGGACAATATGAGGGTGAGTAACTGATGACAGAATTTTATCATCAGTTTTTCGCGTGAACTATCCCTTTAAGCTGCCAATTGACCATATGCACGGAGCGTTCTTTAGAATTTCCGCATAATGATAAGCCAGCTCGTACACTTCCAGTGAAACTCATTTTGTATGTGCTAAATATAAGTGGAGACTCCTGAGACTCCTCTCCTGCCTCAGAAACTGAGAAAAATAATAACTGCAACATCGTAAATAATGGTAGCGGCATTAACGTTCAGTTTCATGTTATTTAACCACTATAAAGAGCCTGGAAATCCCAGAAGGGTACCTAGACACATAGTTGTGCATTTAAATGCTGACAGCTAAACACTATAATATACTGTTTAGGCTAATGTTATATAACTAACAATGCTTCTATTCAACGACATCTTAACAGTATTCTTGATAATCAGTAACTTTCCTTCATAGTCATGAACACATTTTTTTAAAATCTAAAATATTTTAAAGCCTTTACTATTTTCCAACTCTTCAGCTGTGCAGTAAAATTCACTTCAAAGATTCACTTTTCATTCATGAAGACGAGATGAAAAAATGTCTTTTGACCGAAAACAATGACTTTTTAAGATGAAAATGACATGAAATTACTCATTGGCTGCAGCTGAAATTTTAACTCCTTAGTTTTTTCAGTCCTGCTTTTCGATTTATTATAAAATAACTAGAATAACAAATTTTAGTACTTTAACTTAATATACTTGCACTTAAGTATACTGTATAGCAAGTGCAGAAAGTCAATAAAATAAATAAATAAATAAGCTCAGACACAAACAATTTATAAGGGTGAATTATTTAAATACTTATATATAGTTCACTACAAATTAAATAAGTTAAATATTAATGGTATAAGAATTAAATAATGCATTCAATAAGAATCAGTATAAATTTGAAATATTTTATATTTAATTTAATAACTACATCTTTTAAGTTTTATCTTGAACTGTAAAAGCTATTAAATAGCCTATATTCAAGCAACACAACACTTGTTACTGCTGTAGTTTTCTTACTCTGAATTTAGTTTGAATCATTTAATGCACAGCTCTGTTTCTGACATTGGCTTGTCAGATGTTTCATTCGGTTATTACTGTCAATCATAGCAATGACTTGCGCATATTTAGCGGATTTACTCACATAATTTTTTACACTCGTGTTTGTCATTCTTGAAACAGTACACATGGACGTTTGGCCCTCTTAGACAAACAAAACTGCGAAGGACACTCCTATTACGGCACAGTACAGTTGACCGGAAATTACTAAGCTGGCTTGTCTAAAACAAGGAAGTAATGCGTGCATATTGTCAATTCCAAAAACTAGATGGTTTCATCCTTTTGAAAAAAGTGTGCTTACAGTGAGAGTGTCTTTGTTTGTATTACAGCTACAGTAGATGTTGTTGATAGAGCATAACTCATAAACATTCCTAAAATGTTTTTTAAAGTGTCTGTCATTGTTCTGTCATGTCACATACAGCTCTTGGTCCTCGTGGAATGTGAGGGATGTCATACAGATAGCACAGAGCCTTCCCATCAGTCTGAAGCACAGCGAGCAGTAATGGCCTGTGAAAGGAAATCATTCTGTCCAGCAGGTTGGTCTAACGGTCTGTTTCTCCTTGCCAGTTAAAAATGATCTGAAATCAATCCTTTTTCTCAAGTGAGAAAACCAACCTGTGCAGTGAGGGGTAGGGCAGATATGCACTTCGTCATCACGATCTTTCATCTTCAACACTTTCCCACAGGCCATGCACGATTCTTTACCAACATCCAGAAGCCTGGCTATTATGGCACCCCCTGGTAGGCTGCAAAAAAGATGAGGAGTGTTTGTAATAACTTACTTTTTCACCACACTGACCCATGTTTTCAAGCAGAGAATAATTTCCAGTGAGTGAGTTTATAGGGGTTTAAACTCACTGTTTGGCCAGTGTTTGTATAATGCCATCATGTTGCTGGTCTACCCTGTTTCGTTGTATGGCTCTCAGCAGGGCTTTTCCTAAAGACCAACGCTGAGTAAGAATATGCCTGTGGAGGTACTCGATTCTCTTCTGCAATGTGGACACATTTAGTATACACTTACTTTAAGAACTAAATTAATGTTCTTAATAAATTCATAATAAAAGCAAACTGAAAATAACCTAGTGTTTCTTCTCCAAGAGACAATTTTCTTTATAGATACAATTTTACAAGCACTAAGAAGGTCTCTAGGTGACCAGCATAGTAAATAATTGACAAATACTTTATATTTAGGAAAAAAAGAATGAATCTTTTGTTTTCTTACTTTCTCTCTTTCAGGATGGTACCTGGCACACACAAACCTCTGTAAACGTTTGACATAGCCGCCAGCAATCACAATAAACAGAGCGAAGCCATAAAGAAGACCTTTGTTTGGAGGGAAGACAAAGGTCAGACATATAACCAAATAAAAGATAAAAGTTTGCATATATCTATTGTTTTTGCTATCATTGAGTTGTGATGACTAGTGCAATTGTACAATATTAAAAATAAAGGTCTGGTTAAAAAAAAAAGTTAACTAAAAAAAACAACAGTAGTTGCATTCTAGTTAAAGTTTCAGTTTAATTATTTTAAATACAGTTCGAATTGACAGATATCAGTAGCACATTAGCAAATTTGTATTAATATTTTTGGTTATGGCTGTGGGTTGTTCCATCTGTTGTTCCAGTGTTGACCACTAGGAGTCACTGCAAAACAATGGACAACTAGACTTTTTGTACCAATATATAATTGTACTTGTACCAATGAGCAGGTATCTCATGTAGTCTGGCTCCAAAGGCGTCATGAGACATTTTTTGTTCAGCACAGTGATGTTTCCTCTCTGCAAGATGTCAAATGAAGCTGCAATGTCCCTAAAGATATCTGACGCATAACCAGATCCATTCACTTGTACTGCAACCACTACAGGAGCTGGAGGTGAAATATCAAAAATATCTTAATTTGTGTTCTGAAAATAAGGTTGTATGGTTTTGGAACAACATGAGGGTGAGTAATTAAAGAGAAGTCCACTTCCAAAACAAAGATTCACATATAATGTGCTCGCCCCCTTGTCATCCAAGATGTTCATGTCTTTCTTTCTTCAGTCGTAAAGAAATTCAGCATTTTTTTCTATGTAATGGACTGATATGGTGCCCCAGTTTGAACTTCCAAAATGCAGTTTAAATGCGGCTTCAAACGATCCCAAATGTAGTTGTAAACGATCCCAGACGAGAAAGAAGGGTCTTATCTAGCGAAACGATCAGTTATTTTCATAAAAATAATACAATTTATATACTTTTTAATGCCAAACGCTCATCTTGTCTTACTCTGCCTGGACTGTTTTTGTTCCAGTTTATGACAGTTAGGGTATGTCAAAAAACTTTGAAATCGTCCTATATCACTGTTTTACCTTTTTTGTTACGGGTGTTTGATCTTCTTTGCATGTTCACTTTGCAAAAACTGGGTTGGTACTTGTGTAGCGATGTAGGATGATTTTGAAATGATTTTTGAAGTTGAGGGAGAAAATACATTTGGAGTTTTTCAACATACCCTAACCGTCTTGAGTCAGAAGACACAGAGTTCAGGGACAGAAAGGCAAGACGAGCTTTAATTTAAACGGCCTTTTGGAAGTTCAAAATCGGGGCACCATATCAGTCCATTATATGGAGAAAAATGCTGAAATGTTTTCCTCAAAAAACAATTTTTTTACGACTAAAGAAAGAAAGAAAGACATGAACACCTTGGATGACAAGGGGGTGAGTACATTATATGTGAATCTTTGTTTTGGAAGTGGACTTCTCCTTTAATGACAGAATTTTCATTTTTAGGTAAACTATCCCTTTAAATTTGCGGTGGTATATTAGTGAAATTGTGGAATGCAACAAAGAAACATATATTGAAAACATGCTTTTTATCTTGTGTACCTTGGGTCACGATTTCACCCTGGGCCTGGTGGTGTACCAGCTCAAACACCCAGAACACCATGAGGTCAACAGCTACCAGTATGACAGTCATGATCATATACCTTAGCAGAGACAACATCTGACCTGCCATAGCCCGTCTCTCTCTCACAGTCAGATACAGAGAGCCTGAAGAAGACATAAGAGGCAGAGTCATTATTATTACTAGGTTTTAGCCATCTTTATCTCTGTGAACCTGGTTTCAGAGAAGTTAGAGAAGTTTTACAGGTTGATATAGCAATGTACTGTAGAGTTTGATTGAATTGATGAAATTGTTGACCTTCTGACATGTTCTGTCTCTCTGAGTGTGAAACACATTCCCTGTTCTCTGGTAGTTGTTGACCTATCTCTTATGAACTTCTTCTCATCTTTCCTTGTTAATCTCTTCTCTTTTAGTGCAGGGTCCTCCTCCACATTTTTAAACCCCTCAGCTCTATTTCACTTATCTAAATGTCTATGAACATTCCTTTCTTTCTTCCTTCCTCTTGACCCTTCACCCCTCACCATCTATCTGCTAACAGACACATGTACACATCATTTATGTACACACTTACAGGGCCTGATGTAGGTGAGAGTTTCTCTTTGGCTGAGAGGAAGTACAGCTGCTTTTCCCTGTCTGGAGCGCTTCCTGTCCAGCTCAATAAACTGGTCAGTTATGTAGATGTTTTCAAAGTTGTCATTATGAAGGTACTTATTTTTGTACAAAACAGCCCTGTTCACAAACACATAAAAAACAACAAACAACCAAACGTTACAAAAATACTGACAGATACACTTTTCCACAGAAATGTGTGAGTCTTAATGAGTATTTACTATTTTTAACAGGAAGTACATACTGGAGATACATGAAGAGAAGCAGGAAGAAACCCAAGTATGCCAGCAGGAGCTTGAGCTCCTGGAGGAGGCCCAGCTCCTCAGACACCTCCTCCATGATCTTCTGAGCAGCATCCTGTATGGACTGACTGTTGTTCAGAAGCAGGTCAAAGTTGATGGAGGTAGAAATGTTGAATTCAAACTCCTTTTTAATACGATCGAAGGCTGCAATGGTTGCTAGGGGTCACAACAACAAAAATGGCTAAAACTAAACAATAATCTTCTTTCAGAGTAACTGAATACATTTTAACAGAGTTAAGAATCATTCCATGCCTGGAAATCACTGAGTACTGTTCAAAGTAGGACTCTCAAGAGGAGCTGTACTTACGAAAAGCCAAAGCAGTCTTCATGTGGTCAGCGATATATGATGGCAAGATGCAGAACAGCTGTCCCACTGCCGGAAAAAGACATTGAAATAAACAATAGGCATTCGTTTAAAAAAACCTGACTCATTTAAAAATTATTTTAGTAATGACATGCAGTTTTCAGTTCATTATACAAGAGCACTACACTAAACAGCAGATTTCTGCTTCATCCAAGTCTATATAGGATTAATTTTACCGAATTTTAAAGTTAATGTTTAGATTTGCTGTCAGATCACGATCATCCTGTTGAGGAATGTGCAAGATACATACACATGTATCTCTTCACACTGTAACACTTAAGGTACTTAAACGTGACAAACTGTTCCCACAGGAACACATATTGTAAATAAACTTTGTGTAGATCAAGCATTTGAGATGAACAGTACTTATGAGCCTCTGTGTCGCAAGAACCATTTGTCCAGTCTCTGCAACAGCAGAATAGATATAATATACCAAATATAATTAAACCAAACCACTGTGACGCAGAAAAAAAAACAGGATACTGTAAATTACAGTAAGGAATCATTGCGCTGTGGCCATAAGGTTTCCTGTTAGAGTGTAATGATAGGGCTTTCATGGGACTAATCATACACCAGAGACGCACCGCGCGCGAGCCCACAGAGAGACTGGAACCCATCCAGGAGGTGGCAGAGGAACGAAAACACAGAGAGCAACTCCATGCAGTTCTCACGGGCCTCATCAAACAGCCTAGTGCACTTCTGATATGGCAGACCCAGGTTGTCATTACACACATCACCAATATTCGCCAAGAAGTGGAGTACATTTCTTAAAGTACGGGCTGAAAAGGAAACAGAGAGACAGAGGAACTTCAAATAAGCCTAAACCTCAAACCTCAGTACATGAAATGAAAGACCAAAGGACAATGTCATTTGGCCAATTTATTCACTCACAGACATGCCGCACAGATTCCGTCAGAGCTCTGATGAAGTTTTGTGCTCGGCCTGCCATTGAGTAAGCATTCCTCGCCATCTGTTTTATCTTACTCAGGGCCGCTAAACAAAGACGTTTTCAACATATCAAAAAAAAATATATATGTATAACGCACTACTGTAATTTTCAAGTCAATCAGAAGACCTTGATTACCTGATTTACATGGGTTTCAGTAGAGTTAGAATTATATTGGAAAGTAGATCTATGCTTGTGTGTTTATTTATTTTATATTAATTTAATATATTGAATAATATTTATTTGTGGACTATCCGTTAGTTATTATGATGTGAATTTTAAAATAATTTCTCTACTTTGAGCAGATGATGGTGTTTTTGAAAGATTATTGTTGCATTGTTAGTGCATTGTTGATATCTTTAACATGATGCTCTTGCAGATAGACTCACGCAGAAGTGGGTTGGCAGCACGCTGCAGGAGCTGTTGCGTCTGATTCATAGCAGTTTCTACACCGCAGATCACACTGTCTGCGGCCCGTTCAACGTTTTCCATCGTGTTGCTCACGGGGCCTTGGATAACCAAGGTACAGATGAGGAAAAGAAGGAAATTTTTACCCTTGACTTAAAGACAAAGAGATGCACTGTTATGGTGAGCAATGAAAACTAAGAGGTAGACAATTGAAGATAGACAATTGAAAATACAAATGGTTTAACAGTAGTTTAAAGTTAATTCAGAGGATATTAACAGGAGACTGGGGCTAGGCTGTCACATGAGGAAAGGCTGTATCTCAGTATCTGTAAGGTTTTGAAAATTCTAATCAATAAGTGTTTTCTAGCAGTTTTGTAAGTTAGTCCTAAACACTTTTGTTGTCAGTGCAAGCGAATATTCATAATTGTACATATTTTACATGATAATTTGACATTCATCAGTATTTTGCTATGTTACCTTTTAAATGTTTGCTGTTTTAAATGTTTGCTGTTTCATGAATTGCTGTTTAATAATTGTTTTAATATTTACATTTTGCTGAAAAGCCCATTCCAATCTTACATGAACCTCAGTTCAAAAGGTCAAGTGGGTGTTCAAAGAAGTGGAAATATTCTTTCTTTATTTAAAAGAAAGGGTTTAACGTAGGCTTGTGTTTACACTAAAATAAATAAACCCTAGAGAAAACCCGTTACAACCCGTTACAACATTGTCCCATATCCACCTTTTTCTTTAACGCAGAAGTAAGCGGGGTGCACTACAAACCAGTGTGCTCGTAATTAAGATAATGCATTAAAATAATATGGTAAGACAGGCCAATTTGCGATATCAAGCAGCAAAACATGCTGTTTTGTACAGCTAAAACATAGCTGGATGAGCGCGGATGAGACCGGAAGCAAGACCCATAAATTTTACAAATGGCCGCGCCTACTTTTACAGTTAGAAAAAGGTGGATATCTTCACTTTTACGCGGGTTAATCATAATTATCAGCAAAATTTTAATTTACACGTTCACGTATAACACAGTATACGTTTAAGAATGAGATTGACAAGTGTTCATTTACTTGAGCACAGCATCGGGAACATCAGCATGACGTCCGTGCGTACGCGGTCAGAGAGGCCCGTACCAAACCCCGCGCAAGCGGCGAGGATGCCGGTAGTGATGACGCAGAACCAGAGATTGTGGTTCTGGATGTACAGCGCTGTCATTCCGTAAACTGAGGCGAGGAACAGACCCAGAGTAAACCCAGCAAGACTGCGCTTCAGCTGACGCACAGCCGAGCTGCGGCGCAACCGCGACAGTCTCCTACCGAGAGGCTTTAAAACAGGTTCTTTTGGGGTCATCCTGAAGAGAAGTTTAAAGAAGAGAAATTTAATTTTTGTTAACGATAAAATGAGAAAGATAATACAGATTAAGTATTTAGACTTACCTGTCCACTATAGAGCTTGATAATGTGATAACTGCACGTCAGTGAAAAATGTAATCAATCTTAAAATCAACATTTGATACATGTGGGCAGGTAAAAGGGGCTCTAGGATCCATTTCCAAAACTCATACTAGTACACTTTGCTTTCAGAAATGTTAAAATGGCTGTTTACATGAAATCCATGAGAGCTCATTCTAACTGACTAATGGCTGCATCTTTTAAAACTGTTTTCTTTTGCTGTATTCTTCTGTAGCAGTGCAGAAGAAACCTGCAATGGAGTGCCTCAGGGAAATCCAAACTAAATTACCCCACTCAAGTGTGTTTATTTTACATTTTTAGAGGACAATATCAATCTATTACACTAGCTGTTGTGCATATAGATTATGACTTTATTTGAATTTGCAGCTTTGGAGCAGGTGAGTAAGCGTATTCTGCCACCTGGAGTTTATAAATTCCTGTTTGGCCCACTGTCAGAGTTTCCTGTGGTTCGACGTCTCACAGGGATTTTGTTTGGAGCTCTGAGTGGAGTGGGTAAGTGACTCCATTTAAAAATTTAAGGGCCTGTAAGATTTTTAAGAAAAGTTTTAAAAGTAGTTTTTTATGCTCACGGAGACTACATTTACTTGATTGTGAAAATACTGAAAGGCTAAAAAATAATGGGATGCTAATCTTACCATGTTTTTAAGGATTGTTTTTTGGTCTCCTGCAAAATATTGCCATGACAACAGTACAACGTGTTGTTGTAGGATGTGTGTTCGTTGGTAAGTACACTGCAGAAAGTAAACATTTGATATTGAAATTGTGACATTATATTCAGTTTTAAAAGTCATTAAAAGTAACATTTTTTTAATGTAGAAATCTTTGCATTTGCTGTATTGTGTGTTTGTACAGCTTTATGTAGTCTTGGAGGCATGTTTTCCTCACTGTTTCGCTGCTCCGTCCTCCTGATGTTTCCTAGTATGATTGGATCTCAAGGTCGGACATTCCTGATGATTTATGTGTTGCATGGACTTTACCAAGGTAAAAATCCTAGGAACATATTGACCTGTTTCAGGGTTGCCAGGTTTTCACAACAAAACCCACCCAATTGCTACTCAAAACTAGCCCAGTCGCGTTTCAAGAGGGGTCCTCAGATTGCATTTGACGGGGTAAAATACACGTTTTTTGGCGGGATAAACATTAAGTTTCTGGGGTCACTTCAACCCACGGACATAAAAAAAAAAACAACCCGCTGCAACAGTGTTAAGGTAGCCCAATTCCGCAGCAACACTTGGCAACACTGACCTGTTTCTTCGTTAAAGCACAGAATTTGAACAGTTATGAGCCTTCACTAGTTTTTTACCCATCACCTGTGCTCTTCCCATCAGGCCCCATTGTAAACATCCAGCATAATGTCCAAGACGTGGCCTCCTCCATGGGCTGTAACATAGACCTGCAGATCACACACAGCAAAGTGATGTGGAGAATGCTGACAGAGCCTTATGTGCAAGTAGTGCAGGAGATAGTGGTAAGTCCTGACACTAATGTTCATTTCAGTAAAAAACACACTTAATGTCCGCACACTGGTGCTCCTCCATAGAAATTTATTTAAGACAGACAATGTTTCAACTAGTAGGTCGACCTACTGGTCGAAACTTTGTCTGTCTTAAATAAATTTATATGGACCAGCACCAGTGTGCGGACATTAAGATTGTTTTTTACTAATTTCTGATTTTTTGGTCCTGCACCTGGACCCTCTTTTTTTGGTTTGGGTATGTGCGCACCTTGCTTATTATTTGGACTAATGTTCATTTTGCCAGCTTTTTAAAATATAATCTTTGTTCTTAGTCAAACCTTTTTAGTTTTTATCCTGTTTTTTTGTCTAGTCAAGTTTTAGTTGACTTAGTAATGCAGTATAATGGTTAAACTGATAATCACTATTATTGTCCCATGAACACCTTTCTTCTCAGAATGACAGTGGAGAATTTCAAGAAGAGACTCAAAATGTGAGCAAACAGTTCCAGAACATTCGGGATGAGGTAATGGGTCAGTACGGATATGACAGTCTTGGTAAGGAGTCTGCCCATACATCCAACAGCACCCAGGAGGAGTATGTAGTGAAGACTAGAGCTCGCTGTGATTGTGAGTGTACAGTAAATGACAAGAAAACAGGCTATTATTGACTGTGTTTGATTGAGCTTTTAAGATTAGCTTGATCTAAATGATGTTGTGTGTAACAGATGTGGTGCAGGAAGGAATTGGCCGGTGTCAGGAATGGTTCAGCGTTAAGTGGGAAGAGTGTATGAATACCATTCAGGCCCCTCTTATAAACCATTTCCTCTGCGTACCTTTGCATTTCCACTTTCTGTGTAATATCATGAGAGGTAAGATTTACATGTTGCATTTGAGTTAAAGGAGAACTCTACTTCCAGAACAACAATTTACAAATAATTTACTCACCCCCTTGTCAATCAAGATGTTCATGTCTTTCTGTCTTCAGTCGTAAAGAAATGGTTTTTGGTTATGGTTTTTGAGGAAGGCATTGCAGGATTTTTCTCCACACAATGGACTTCATTGGTGCCCCGATTTTGAACTTCCAAAATGCAGTTTAAATGCAGCTTCAAAGGGCTCCAAATGATCCCAGCTGAGGAAGAAGGGTCTTATCTAGCAAAATGATCGGTAATTTTTTTTCGAAAAATAAAGAACTGTACGTTTTAAGCACAAAAGCCCATGTAGCGCAGGCTCTGGGATGCACGTCCACGATGCTACGAATCGCATCTAAGTTCATCGTCTGTGTACTCTGGCTCAAAAAGTAGAGTATGGCGAAAAACTCCATCTTATTTTCTCCTACAACTTCAGAATCATCCGACATTGTTGTACCTTTTTGTTTGTAAACAGCATTTGACTTACTTGCCCTTCGCTTTGTAAACACTGGGTCTGTAGTTCCGCCTACGCTCCGCTTGACCTTTCGACGTGTTTCAATAGTACGTAGCCTCGTGGACACGCATCCCAGAGCCTGTGCTACACAAGCTTTTGTGCTTGAAAAGTATAAAAAAAAAAATTTCCGAAAAAAATGACCGATCGTTTCGCTAGATAAGACCCTTCTTCCTCGGCTGGGATCGTTTAAAGCCCTTTGAAGCTGCATTTAAACTACATTTTGGAAGTTGAAAATTGGGGCACCAATTTAGTCCATTATATGGAGAAAAATCCTGAAATGCTTTCCTCAAAAACCATAATTTATTCACAACTGAAGACAGAAAGGTGTACTCTAAGTTGTACTGTAAAAGTTACTTTTCTCTCAGTGATGACATCATGGTGCAGCGAGAAGATCCCAGTTGAGGGAAACTTTGGTCAGACCTTCGACAAACTAAATGACTCCATCAATAGGCTTGCAGAACACTTCACCACCAGCGTAGTGCTTGAGGTACAGGAAACCCTTTCATTATTCAGACTTCAGAGCACAAATCTGAAGTTTGTTTGTTTTAAAAAAAACATTTCTTCTTGAAGAAATTGGAGCAGCAGTCAGTGTTTGGAGTGGACATCCTCCAAGATTTCTCTAAGGAGCTGAGCCGTGTGTTTCAGGAGAAAACAATCATTGCTGAGAAGATAGCTGGGGTTATTAACTTCCTTCTCTCATTCACCTTCATCACTGTGTTCACCTCGTAAGTTCTCACTCCTTCCATTTGCGTTGGTGTGCTGTATATGTGCCCTTAGGGCATGTTGTACCCATAAAGGTGCAATTTTATACAAAGGTACAATTCACTTTTTTTTCTGACAGTGTATTTGCTGCATTATTCGAATAATACATCATATTGCAAGCAGTAATATAAATAAGATTTTTGTATGTAATTTGGTCTGGAAAATGCATGCCAATAAAATATAGTGAAAACTAATATTTCTGTGTACTACAATAAGTTATTACTAAGCGATATAATTCATATGTTAGTTATATAAATTTTTAAAAAACATAAAATCCTACTGACTCCAAACTTTTGAATGATAGTGTGTATATGTACACTGTTGTTTAAAAGTTTGGGATCAGTAAGATTTTTAATGTTTTTAAAGAATTCTCTTATGCTCATCACACAATAATACAAAAGTGTATTGTTTTTCAAAAAAGAAAGAATATTTACTGACCACAAACTTTACTGGTAGTTTATATTGTTACAAAGATTTCTATTTTAAATAAATGCTGTTCTTTTTAGCTTTTTATTAACGAATCCTGAAAAAAGTATCACAGCTTCCAACAAAATATTAGGCAGCACAACTGTTTCTAACATTGATAATAAATCAGTATATTAGAATGATTTCTGAAGGATCGTGTGACACTGAGACTGAAGCTTTGCATCACAGGAATAAATTACATTTTAAAATATATTCACATAGAAATCAGTTACTTCACATTGAAATAATATTTCACAATATTACTGTTTTTCTGGATTTTTTTGATCAAATAAATGCAGCCTTAATGAGCATAAGAACTTCTTAAAAAAAAATCTTACTGATCTCAAACATTCGAATGGCAGTGTATGTAAATAAAAAAAAAAGTAATTCAATTTATTTTATTTAATTCTGTTTGCAGAGCATTTGGATATGTTCGTCAGTATTGCAGAGACATTCATTTTGACAATGTCTACATAACAACCTACTTCAGACAGATTGATGCTCGCAGAATGGGAGCTGTAAGTTAAAGCTTTACATTTACACAGATCCAAATCTGCGTTTGTGCTAATTTGAGCATATGTTTTAGGGAAAGAGGAATTTGCTCCCACTGAAGAAAGCAGAGCGTGAGAGTTTGATCAACCCATGGAGTTTATCTATCCACCCCAGTGAGCTCATGCCTGTGGTACTGTATGCTATTATGGTTCTTGCATTCAGCTTTTAATTCATGTTCTCATGTTCAGGCTGTTTATTTAAAATTATTTAAAATTTATAATGAAGCAGAGTTAACAGTGAAGTGTGCTATTTCTGTTCTTCTAATGGCATCAAACAGAATTGGAAATGTCATGTTTTAAACATAAGAAGCGATTTAAGTCTTGACTGCTTTCCTAGTAATAAGAAAAGGAGAAAAGAATGGGAAGATGCCTCTCTTCACTTTAGCCCTGATGCCTTTGAAGCTTTTAGTTGACTACAGCTACTGAAAGAGATTACAAATGGCAGAGACAAGAAACGCTAGATGCCATCCTGGCAGGATGTAAACATGCCACGCTTGTCATGACAGCGCAGCTGCTGAAGGAGTTTCTCAGTGTGGATTTCACTCAATATCTGGGACATTTACACTCCTTGTGGGGAAAAACTGACGCAATGGCATTTGGTTTATGCCTACGCTTATATGCATTGCCACCTGTAAGCTCTTTCAGTAGCTGTGGTCATCATATCAGCATTTTATTTTCTGAGTTGTGTTGTGGTAAAAATAGCAACAGGTAGCACCAGTAGCTCACCGAGTGCAACCATTTGATGTCACTGAAATAATTGTGCCCCCTATAGTTCAAAATATGTATAAAACAATGTGGATTTTTTAAATAATGTAAATCTTTCTTGGATTTCCTACTACAAATTTTATTAAGGGACATTATTTATGTTATGTTAAAGGAGAAATTCACTTCCAGAACAAAAATTTACAGATAATTTACTCACCCCCTTGTCATCTACGATGTTCATGTCTTCAGTCGATTAGAAATTATGTTTCTTGAAGAAAACATTTCAGGAATTATCTCCATATAGTGGACTTCAATGGTTCCCACAAGTTTGAACTTCCAAAATTTAAATGCAGCTTCAAATGGCTCTAAACCAGAGGTCACCACACTCGGTCCTGGAGGGCCGGTGTCCTTCAGAGTTTAGCTCCAACCCTAATCAAACACAACTGAACCAGCTAATCAAGGTCTTACTAGGTGTACTTGAAACTTCCATACAGGTGCGTTGAGGCAAGTTGGAGCTAAACTCTGTAGGACACCGGCCCTCCAAGATCAAGTTTGGTAACCCCTACTCTAAACAATCCCAGCTGAGGAAGCAGTGTCTTTTCTAGCAAAACGATCTGTCATTTTCGAAACAAATTGACAATTTATATACGTTTTAACCCAGCTCTGCGTGAACTCTTTTTTTTTTCTGGTTAAAGACATTTAGGGTATGTCGGAAAAACTCCCATCTCATTCCCTACATCACTGCAGAAGTACTGACCCGGTGTTTACAAAGTGAACATGCAAAGAAGATCAAATGCCCTTTACAAAAAAAAAAGGAAAAACAGCGATGTAGGATGATTTTGAAGTTGAAGAAGAAAACGAGATGGGTGAAAATGAGTTTTTCGACATACCCTAACTGTCTTGAAATGGAAAAAACAAGAGTTCACGCAGAGCTAGACAAGACAAGCGTTTGAGGTTAAAAAGAAAAGAAAGACATGAACATCTTGGATGACAAAAGGGTGAGTAAATTATTTGTAAATTTTTGATTTGGAAGTGAACATCTCCTTCAAGCCATAGGATTCTTAATGCATAGCAATGTTTTGGTGGTGCCACAGAACCAAACTTTGGTGCTTTTCAGGAAATCAGCTTATGAATGACTAACTTACAGTTGTCTTGTTGATTTTAGTTTTAAAAGGTTGTGTTTTTTCGTGCAGATTGTGGGCTTCCTGCAGGTGGCATCTCTTGCTCTGTTTGTATGTGTTCTGCTTGCTGTTGATGGAATCCTGTACAACATCTTTGACCTCATCCGAAGACACACTTTCACCACATATTCAGTTACTGGTGAGCACAAATGCACACTTGCATATATGCATGAGCAATGTTTGCCTTCAAGATTAAAAGCATTGACATACTCATGTACATTAGACTGCTTGTACATTAATTTGATGTAAAACAGTATATTTTCTCTCGTTATCTTTGCATCTGTAGGTGTTCATCACATAGACATTGTAATTGGTGGAGATTCCATGTTAGCCAGACTTCTGCGGAAAACCATTGGTGCCTTTAACACCTCCTCCAATCTTGATGTGCAATCCAGTAACTTCCGTAGGTTATTTACTTTTTGAGTTTCAATATTCTCACTGCAAGAATCTGTATTTTCAGTTCAATTTTACATGAGTACTTCTGGGGAAAGGAGACTGAACATCATTCGGGGGAAAATCTAAGCTCAGAGCAAGCTAAGAATAACTGCGCAGACACAGAAGCCCTGTGCAGATGAAAGAGAAACAAAGATCTAGAAGAAAATAATCTCAATGCACCACAGCTGGAATAAATCTAAATCAAATATGCTATTGCATCATGACCCAGATATCGATGTAATATTGTATCGCTAGGTTCCTGATCTCTCAACATCATTCATCATCATCATCTCTCAAGCCCATGTAATACAGCACTCTCAAACTGGTGTCATTTTCTTTCAAAATGCCATTTCAAAAATATCAGGTTTCTTTCTAGCTTCCTGGAAACATAAGCGGCAGAGAGTTCTTCAACTTCAGTATTAGAGAATTTGTGAATATACTCTGAGAAACTGAATTCCTCATTACTGGTTTCTACAAGTGACTGTTGGCAGTGGCTCTGTGGTTCAGTCTCATCTGAGGCCAAGTGACGTCTTTGGTCTAGCCGTCTATTTAATCTGATCAGAGTTAAACTCAAAGCTCTGATTGTGTCTGTGTGTCTCATCCAGATAGGTCTAAATTGATCTAGACCGGTCAGCACAGGGCTGTGCACATGTCGACGGCTGATGACAGGACTATTTATAACACTAGCCTGACAGCACGCATGCCATTGTATTGCATGTTTACTTGCTATGTAACCTGATCCAGTGTTATTTGTGTCTATATACTCTAGAGTTCATAAGTTTGAGGTCAGCAAGATTTTTTTTTTAATTAAGCAAGGATGCATTACATTGATCACTGTTGTTCACATCCAAGGATCCTGAAAGAAATGGAAAAACATGGTCTCCACAAAAAAATATCAAGCAGCACAATAATAAATGTTTCTTGAATCTGTATATTAAAATGATTTCTGAAGGATCGTGTGACACTGAAGACTAGAGTAATGGCTGCTGAAAATTCAGGGATAAAATACAGGAATAAATTACATTTTAAAATATATTAAAATAGAAAACAGTTATTTTAAATTGTAATAGTATTTCACAATGTTACTGTTTTTACTCTATTTTTCTTAAATGCAGCCTTTGTACACTACGATATTTAATGTTTTTTAAAGAAGTCTGTTCTGCTCACCAAGCCTGGATTGTTTTGTTCCAAAGTACAGCAAAAAAAGTACAATTCTGAAATATTTTTACTATTTAAAATAATTCTTTTCTATATTAATATATTTTAAAATGTAATTTATTCCTGTGATTTTAAAGCTGAATTTTTAGCATCATTACTCCAGTCACACGATCCTTTAGAAATCATTCTAATATTCTGATTTGCTTTTCAGAAAACATTTTATTTTAAAATTGTATTTATTTTAAAAACATTAACATTTTATTTTGTTATTATTATGTTGAAGACAGCTGAGTAGAATTTTTCCAGGTTTCTTTGATAAATAGAAAGTTCAGAGGAACAGCATTTATCTGAAGTAGAAATCTTTTGTAACTTTATAAATGTGGTTATCACAATTTTATTAATTTCTGTAATTTAAATAATTATACTGACTCCCAGCTTTTGAATGGTATAGTGTATAATATTATATTTATTTTTATTTATTTATTTATTTATTTTTTCAGATAAATGCTGTTCTTTGGATCTTTCTATTCATGAAATGATCCTGAAAAAAATTTACTCAGCTGTTTTAAATATTGATAATAATAATAATAATAATAACAGCAAATCAGCATATGAGAATGATTTTTGAAGGATCATGTGACACTGAAGACTGAAGTAATGATGCTGAAAATTCAGCTTTGATCGCAGGAAATTTTTTAATATATTCAGATAGAAAGCAGTTATTTTAAATAGTAAAAATATTTCACAATAGTACTGTTTTTGCTGTATTTGGGATCAAATAAATTCAGGCTTGGTGAGCAAAAGAGATTTCTTAAAGGAACATTAAAAAACTTTTGACTGATAGTGTATAAGAGGCTTCTTTTAAATACCTAAAATCTTACTGACCAGTAAGTCCAAAAGTCGAAAGTCTGAAAGTCATTGGACTGTAGTGTCCAAGCTTGAAAGTCTTAACATACAGACTTGATTCAGACTATTTTGTTTTTGTATACTGTATAATTTTAAGAATGCAATGTTCACCATCTAAAATCTATCCGAAAGTGACTGTTTACATACTGAATTCCAGTCTGTCATGCATTTGCATTGTTTTCCTTATTCCTGTGTGTGTGTTTATGTGTGTATAGAATGTTTGCCCCAGCCACATCCTCTGAGCCAGTCAAACTACTTCTGGATTTTCATCCCCCTTTTACTGATGTGCCTCATATGCTGCCTGCAGGTGTACACCAATCGTCTGCGCAGGGTCATCACCGCATTCTACTTCCCGAAGGTACCATTTCCACTGACACACTCCTATCTTCAAACAGTCCTATCTTGTTCAGCAACCCTACAGTGACATCAATCCAAGGGGTCCAGCATCTTATGAATGACTGATTGGATGGTTTGTTTAGATGGAGAGACAGAAGCTAGTACTCCTGGCAGTGTTTATCATTAACAATATTGGTCTGTCATAAATATCAGAAGCTCCTTATGCTTTCTTTGGCTAAGGAGCTTAAATGAGTCACAGTTCTGCATGTGCTGCTGCTTTCTAATGCTAATCACGTTTTGTATTACATAACCAGACAGATGTAGGAATAATAACTGTTGGACTTGCAGTAATGTAATGTGTGTATGGCAGCTATCAAGCTAATGCTCTGTTGATGAGTAGTTATATTTTTAAAGGAAATTGCATTATAGTATCCCGAAACAGTTCTGCTGTGAGGTTTCTGAGCTGTGTTTTTTCCTAAAGGGTTCTTTTCATAATGCAGTTTGGAATAAAAAAAATTAATTGCCACCTTTCATAGTCACAAAGAGAAGTCACAGCAGGAGAATATTTATTATTGCTCAGGCTGTTGTTTTGTCGTTGTACTCTTGGCACAGGAAGGCTTGAACAAATGCTAAAGGTCTCTTCTAGCATAACCGAAACAAACAAAAACCACAATAACAGGCAAAATTACTTCCTCTGATCTCATTTTTTTGTTTACATCCAGTTCTCCTATTAAAATAAATGCTCACTTGTGTTTTAAAACAATTCAAGCAAGATAATACCGTTTTTAACAACATTATAGAAATGTTGACAGCTTGAACACTGTGTCATTGGGTTCTTGGCTCAGTTCTGCAGAATGTGCAACTAGTCCATGGGTAGAATAAATCTTTTATGCAATATAATCCGGTTGGTCACGATTGTAACTGATATCCTGATTCAGTTCAAAGTGTCTGACACAGCGTGCAGTGTAAAAGGAGGACACTTTCTCACACATAATGAGTGAAATATGTGTTCTCTAGTGTATGCGCGGGTAAAGTACTAATAAGATAAGAGGGTTTTAAAGTAATAGCATTAGATTTGCAGCACTCCGTGGGCCCGTGTCGGCATGATGAGGATTACGGGCACCCTGTAAAGCCTGATTCAGCTAGTGGCACAAGTATTACCTCATTCATGAAGAGGTAGTGGTAGTGTTTTTATTTTCATAATCTGAAAACTGTAGTGCTATGTTCCTATAATCCAAAATAGGGGTGTGCGATATATATTGTCGACGATAATATTGTAATTGTTGTGTAAACAATGTCTGATTTGACATTATTGAGTATATTGCAAAAACCAAACAAAAACACACCCAGAGAGTGCATGCATATACTACATGATATATGTTAGACTACTACATTTAGAGTTCATACTTTCGCTGCGTGATTTAGTCTTAGTCGAATTCCGCCAAAATTCAAAATAAGGCCAGATGACTGCTGTGCAGTGTTGGGAAGGTTACTCTGGAAATGTAATAGGTTACAGATTACAAGTTACTCAATTTAAAATGTAATAAGTAGTGTAACTTTTCAATTACTTTAATAAAGTAATGTAACTTATTACTTTTAATTACTTTTTGATTACTTTTCTAAATTTCTAATATTTTCAACTGTTAATCATTTTGAAACATTTAAACCAAGCAGAGTTAACCTTACAGTAGCACTCAACACTGATTACTGTCAGACTTTCAAAATCCTTTATCACCTGAATTAAGATTATAATAAGTAAGGGATAATAATTATACATCTTTATTTTGCGATAACAACTGGCTGAATGTACATTATCTCACTTATTACACAGCTGCTTGATAGATTATTTAGATGTTTCGTGTCAGAATTATTAGACACGAAACACTGATCTGAGTTGAAATATTTGAACACAAAGCTTCCATGAAGAAATCAGTTGCTAGCAAACGGCAAGTTCAAACTAGACATTTTAGGGATACAGTGCAGTCATACCACTTTTCTTACACAACATTTCACCACATAAATAATTAAGTAGTAGTACTAGTTTGTTAGTTATCGTATAATACATTACAGTGTACAAAAAAAAAAATGGCAGCAGCTGCATTTGTATGAAACAACAGAGCAAGTCCACGATACCAGGATGACAGAATTAAGAAATTGTCCACATAATATTGAATTAAGCTTTAATATTTTATTAGCTAACCAAACGCAAAGCTTCCGCCAAGAAAAATTATCAAGCATATAGCACCGACTTAAGTTGCCCCGAAAGAGTCTGAGCTGTGTAATAATTTAATTTAAAGCACAGCCACCACAAATTCAGACTTTTTTTTTTTTTTACTTATATTTTTGGGCTTTTTATGCCTTTTATTGTGATAGGACAGTAGAGAGATGACAGGAAAGAGCTGGGAGGAGAGAGGGGAGCGGGATCGGCAAAGGACCTCGAGACGGGAATCGAACTCGGGTCACCGTGAGCGCAGTTGCGCTATATGTCATAACAAGATCATAACATAAATAACATCATAACAAGAAATAGTTTAATAGCTATGATACTGGGTTTGAAATCAAATGTTTGCATAGTTATGACAGAAAACACTAGCATCTAACAATGCCTTGGAAAAAACAATTTTAAAAAATAAAGTTTATGCATAAACCCAAATAGGAAATAAAACAGTTATCGAATAAGCATGTGTCCTGTTCTGTGTCCTAAACTCCTGAAGAATTGGTGTCTCATTTTAGAGCAGTCAATGCAATTTAAAAGAAGTCAATTAAATCTGTAAGTGGGGGTGGGTGTGTGAAAAAATTCGGATGTAATCCCCTTTGTAATCACTGGCATTTTTCAAAAGTAACTGTAATTTAATTACATATTTTTTCTCAGTAACTGTAACTAATTACAATTACATTTATTTTGTAATTAAATTACGTAATTCCGTTACATGTAACTAGTTACTCCCCAACACTGCTGCTGTGCCTTTTACATTTATATCATTTGATATAGTTAATATCACATGAAGAGTGACATTTTTCTCCAAATATCAGCACGATTGCAAATATGATATTGATTTGATTAATAGCTCAATAAACAATAAGTTAATATTAAGCAACTTACATTTTAGACACAACAGTTATTGTTTTTGCTCTGTTTTGTCAACAAACATAGTTTCAAACAAAGCCACAGCTGAACTGTTTTGTGTCTCTGAGCCACAGACTACAATGTTACTGAATCAATTAACCGTTTGAACGAATCGGTTGAATGAATGACTCACTTATGCAGTGATTTGCCCATCTACTGGCGATTTCAGGTTTATATTTATTTTTCCCCCCAAATCATTTAAAATTTCAGTATTCATCTTCCTCAGTTGGTCAGAACAATAGTGTCAGACTTGTTACTTACATGTTCAGATGACAATGTCCGGTGAAAATTCTTATTTGGGTGATATATTCCAAGACGTACTAGGCTAGAATCTGTGATTCCCAAGTGCAGGATCCACACCAGTGTGGTGACTGACAGCCTCACATCAAAAGATTCATCCGTGCTGGAGCTGTGCATGACCCACGCAAGGAAGATAATTCTGCAAATAACTGGAATTACAGGTTTTCAAACAGAGATGGCGAAACAGAAAACAAACAGGCAAACAGAAAAACAAATAGGCAAAACTTACGGACTGCAGCTTTAATAATTTGAAATAAATTTATAATTTACACCCAATACGTTAATATTGCATACTGTTTTATAATGTACTACAATACTGATGTGCAGACACTTGCCGTCTATTATCTATTTATAGCAACCTATAGCTATTTGCACTTAGGGCCAGTTTTACAAATTAACGTTAGAGTGCAATTCCATAGAAGCGCTGATGGGAGGGGAATATTCTGCATGTGATTTACTAACAATGCGCACATTAAAGAACACGGATCATTTCCATAATGACCAGCACAATCTAGCAAGAGCAGCACAAATTACCACCTGCTTTAAGACATGCTTTTTTGGGGAGTTAAATAATGGCACAAATACTGGTAATTTGATGAGTGCAAACATTAGTTTTGATTCATTTTAATACTCTCCTCTCATAAATTTTGCGTCTGAAAGGGAAACTCCTACAAATGCATATTCAGTGAGGTCAGGTGCAAAAACTGTGTCCATGCCTTTTCAGTGCTAATTCGTAACTGTGCGTCTTTAGTAGATTCTGGCACAAGCTGTTAGTAAAACTGGCTCATTGTGTAAATAGCATATTGCTAAAAATACTGCTGTTTTCACTTAGTGTGAATAGAATCCATTGCTATTTACACATTGTGTAAATGGACTGTATCACCATTGACACTTAGTGCAAATAGCCGTTGCCTTTTTTTTTTTTTTTTTCATTTTTTTACATCAAAACATTACTTATGGATTTGTAACCACAGGTTTAATACATTATGTCCTGCATTAAACAGTCTGTGTAAATGGGTCTAAATAGCACTTTAGATGCTGATTCTATGCTGCACCTCTGCATTGCAAACACAAATTTTGTTGAATACTGGTAACAGCCCTATAGTGTCTTACTATTTGAATTTATTGATTAATAGTTAGTGTCAAATAAGACTAATTCTAATTTGACACTAAAGATGATGCATACATTTAATTGGGTTAGAAAATTGTCTATAAAACATAAAAATCGATTTTATTTTTTTTTTTTTAAAGTGCATTTCTGATACTCCTGCAAACTCATCACCGCACAAATATGAAGAATATTCATGTCCATGGCAGTCCTTAACCTGTCAAAGTACCAGGACAATGCTTAGCAAAATATTGTCTAATTAGTGTTAACAAAATTCCAGAATCAAGATATCGTTTTTTGTCATTATCGCACACCCCTATCAGAAATCAGAAATGTTATCTTCAGCATTTTGATGGACGAAACCCATTCTGATTTTGCTTTTTCAGAGAGAAAAGAGACGGATCCTCTTCCTCTACAACCTACAGATCCAGAAACGTATCTCCTTCATCAAAAGACAACGCCATCGGCTGAGAAATCAAAAACAGACATTTATAAAGGTGTGTGCGATACATCTGTGTGTTATACGTAGATTTTTTTCAGAAATTTTCATTTTACAGCATATTTAGGATTTTTAGTTCTTTTAATTTTGTTCAAAAGTTGTGCAAATGTAGAACAGAATTCAGTGCTCCATTTAGGTTAATACATTCTGTGACCAGACCAAGGCTGCATCCAAAATCGCATACTTTCCACTATATAGTGTGCGAACAGAGTAATATGTCCTAATTCACAGTATTCATAAAACAGTAGGCAAAAAGTACTGGGATGATGTATGATTTCTAACAAGATTCTAAAGTGCGCATCCAATGGACACTTTTTTGTCCCATGAGGCTACAGAAAACAATTTGTGAATGGCGGTGCTTCTAAAGCTGTCCAACTTGGTTAGATTCATTTTGAAGTATGTCTCCTATCTGACAGGCAAACAAAGACAATCAAACCATTCTTCAGTAGCCACACCTCTCCAGCTGTAGCAGTAAATGCACAACAGTGGCCCTTCTTAGGATTACATGCCAAATAAAACACTGTTACACTTTTGACTTTTTAATAAATCCCAAAATATATATTTATGGTCTGATCTCATCTTCAAACTCTCCCTCTTCTCCACCAGGTGCTGTCAGCTGTGTTGGCCCCACTGAAGCGCGTGGGCTGTAGGCTGCGCTGGTGCTGGGTGTGTGATGAGTTTGTAAGTCAGAACCAGGCTGTGGAGTGCAGTTCTGCAGGCTGCACAATGATCTATTGTCAGCAATGCTGGACAGACCTGGACAACATCTGCTACGCCTGCTTCCCTCAGCAGTCTGGACAGCAAGACAGCGGCTCTGAATCTGATGTGTACTATGGCTGCTAATGAACATGCAACATTGCCACAGCCTCAAACTGCATGAATTTCTGATATTTTAAGTGAAAAAAAAAACAGTTTTTGATAGAAAATACTGAAGTGCTTTGAAACACTCAGTTCTATGTGTTGATGTAATTTCAACTGAAACAGGAAGACAGGGCAGAACATATCAAATTGTCCTACCCCGTTTTTTAAAAAGCCAATAGCGTTTCATTTATATCACAGCTTGTGCCAGATCCGCTGAGCTCGGTAAAGCCGCATTTGACAGCATACGACAGCCACAATCTCCTCCATATCGCATAATCTATATATATAAAATAGCATTCTTTGTAGAATTCAAATGTGTCCGATACATTTTGTGGTCTGCGCCAAGTCGCGCATCTGATCAGTCCATGCTATCGTGTCTCTATGTCTGTCATAAAAAAAAATTGTATCAGGTTCAATTTTCTACATTTTCACATTCGTAGCAAACATTTTGATGATAGATATGGAAAAAAATGCACACAAAAATTTCGGACTCAGTGTGCAGTGTGGACCTTAAAGGTTAAAAATAAATACGACCTTGCGTTGTGTCAATCGAGTTTACACACTGCCTCTGAAACTTTCGTTAGTCATAAAAAACTTCGGATCAGGTTAAATTTTCTACGTTTTCGCATCCGTAGCGAACATTTTGATAGGAAAAGATGACGAATATGAAAAAACAAAAAATGGAACAACGCACACGAAAATTTCGGACTTAAAGGTCATTGTACACAGAGTCCGAAATTTCCGTCTGAAATTTTCACACTTTAAAAAATTAATACGACCTCCCGTTGTGTCAATCGAATTTACACACTGCCTCTGAAACTTTCGTCCCTCATAAAAAAACTTCGGATCAGGTTCAATTTTCTGGGTTTTTGCATCCATAGCGAGCATTTTGATAAGAAAAGATGACGAATATGAAAAAAAAAGACGCACACAAAAATTTCGGACTCAGTGTGCAAGGACCTTAAAAGTCATTGTACACCGTGTCTGAAATTTCTGTCCACAATTTTCGTACTTTAAAAAATAAATACAAACTCACGTTGTGTCAACTGAGTTTACGCACTGCCTCCGAAACTTTCTTCCGTAATAAAAAACTTTGGATTAGGTTAAATTTTGATAGGAAAAGATGATGAGTATCAAAAAACGGAAAAACGCACACGAAAAATTCGGACTCAGTTTGCAAGGAGCTTAAAGGTCCTTTAAAGGTACACCGAGTCCGAAATTTTCGCACTTTAAAAAATAAATACCACCTTGCGTTGTGTCAATCAAATTTATACACTGCCTCTGAAACTTTCGTCCGTCATAAAAAACTAAGGATCAAGTTCAATTTTCTGCGAAATGTCAACCGAAATGGGTAATGCAGCATTCACGCCATCTCTTAATTCCGAGATGAAAACACGTGACATTCTACTCTATCTGAATTGAGTTTCTATGGCAACACTATCAACGCCAAAGCCCTCACGTGCTCCTGAACTCGTAATTACAATGTGAAAACTCGTAATGTTCTGAGAGTTACGACTTGGACCAGTGACAGATATACCACGTGACCGCCGCTAGGCCCATTTTGGCGCTACTTAGGCGCCAAAATGTCACGTGTTGTCATCTCGGAATTACCGTAATTACGACATGACCTGAAGGCAGCATAAAAATCAAGCCTCAGAAATGATTTGTCACTTGTTCGCCTCGCACAACCTTTAAAGTCACAAAACACCTTTTTATGATTCTTACGTTTCGTTCGTATTGATAATCGGAAAGTGCATACTGTTGCTATGGCTGCTTCACGATTTCTTTTTAACTTGCAATTCAACTTGCACGGCTAATTGTTTGAAAAAGTAAAATGTATACATTGTATACAATGAATACATATTCTTACATATTTTTAGACTTTCCAAATCCTGTTTTGACGTCCTTTAGTACCTCCCCACCCTAGTTTATATAGCCTAGTTAGGCTACGCCCAGGATCTTTTCTTTCCTATTCCAGCTGTTGTAGCACCAATGCGTATAATCACTCTGGCAAGGATTTGAACCTGACCGGACAGCAAAGAGTTAACGCAAAAGAGGAAATCCTATCTGGTTGGACACATTGAGAAATGCGATTATACTGCCTCAGTTTAACACTGGCGAGCGGACGGATTGCGCACTATGCGATCCGCCTCATAGAAAGAGAGCTTATTCAACAAGGTTATCATTACAGGCGATTCCTCTGTGCCTCAAAACAAAGCGAGCGAACTAGAGTAGCCATTATTATTGCTGGGACAGAACTGAGGTTTTCAGCAGGATGTCGGCTGCCCCTGACAGAACACACACTGGGCCGAGAACACGCTTTCAGAACGGACTGCAGTTCGGCGTCCAGCAGCAGGTGAATGGCCAGGTGCGCCTTCACGTGTGACAGCGGGACGTGTTAACGTGATTAGCGACTGTTTTTACTGATCTGCTACTCCACTTGAATTCAAAGAAGAATAGACAAATCAGTGCGTCACTGGACCATGAAGCACCATCATCAGTTGTTCAGGTGTTTTTGGCGAACTCTCGTCACTGTTCTTCTGTTTGAAGGCACCCCGCTCATGATGTTCAGGGGGTCCCTCACTCTGACCCTAAACAGGGATGACAGCAGCTTCACGCGGATAACTCACTCCTTTCACAATGGTATGGGATGCTCTGCTTTGAATATTGCATTTGAGTAATTGTTAAATCAAGGTAGTTAGGGATTATTATGCATTTAGTTCTAAAGCATTTTGTGCAGCACAAATTATGCTCTGTTTTCTTTGTACAACAGTCAAACAAGAAGAAAGAAATATTTGCTAGATTCTATGATTTCTTAAAGAACCTTTAACATCTATGGAACATTTTCATTCCAGGTTTTATACACTTGGTTCTTTTAAGAACTGTTCACTGTTCACTTGGGGAAGCCAAAATAGTTCTTCTGTAGGGATTTTGTGCCTGTAATCATTTTCTTAAGAATAGTCTAATAGTTGATGTTATTTGTGCCATTGCTCTTGTGTTGGTACTTTTTAGCCCATTATAGTCTGCAGTCCTTCGCAGAGAAACTCAGTGGACAGAACAGCTATTTTAGTTAGCATAGCAAGTCACTGGCTCTGTTCTTTAAAGGGAACCCCAGGTATTAAGACTTGTATGGCTTAAAATAACATGAATGATGTCTCTTACTGAAATAGGTAGTAGAAAACCCATGAAAGAGTTATGTTGTTTTAAAAAATCTTCATCGTTTTATACACAGGGGGGTGCCGTTATTTCTATGACGTAAAATGGTTGCACTCTGTGAGCAACTGGCCGTACCTGTTGCTATTTTTACAGCAACACAATGTGGAAAGTAAAATACTGATACGATGCCGCATTGTTTGGCTTTTGGTTGTAATTTTCAGTCGAAGGGCAACAAGGAGCAATGTAGCGATAAGAAGAGGAGAAAAGAACTGGAAGATGCCTGTGGATGAATAAAACTTTCGTAGACACGGAAGGAGTGGGGAAAAATCGACAGTATGGCATTTTGGTTTAAGTCTACGCTTATATTCATTGCCAGCTGTAATCTCTTTCCATAGCTTTAATGGTCATTGTATCATTATTTTATTTTTTAAAAATAAAAAAATAGCAACAGGTAGCACCAGTAGCTCATCAAATGCAACCATTTGACATCATCGAAATAATGCCGTCCCCCCATAGTCCAAAATATGTATGAAACGATGTGGATTTTTAAAATAATGTAAATCTTTCATGAGTTTTCTACTATATTTCAGTAAGAGACGATTTACATTATATTAAGCCATACAAGTCTTAATACCCGGGGTTCCCTTTAATAGTCTGTGTAATCACAGGCTCGATGTTTGTAAACTGCTCAAAGAGTATAATGTAGGACTGTTCATTCTTGAGTGTGATTGCTTTTCGATCTGATGGAAAGGAAGCTTATTCTATAAAAGACATCACATCCAAAATATGTGCTCACTCCCTTCAGGATTTCCAGTTCTGACTTGTTTCCAAGTAAATGAAACAGTTTGTTGAGAATCCTGTTATCTCTGCAAGTTTTGTCATTTTTGGCTGTGAGTTTTAGCTGTTTGTTTGAGTCAGCCTGACCAGATTGTATTTGGTGCTTCTGATCCAGGCTCTGCAAACCAGTGCTATACCTGCATGCTCCAGCACAGCTGTCAGTCACAGACAAAACAACAGCTGTCCTCACAACACAGCTAGCCTTTATAATGATTACTCGCACTGTGTTCCTGTTTGGTGTATGAGTGTGCATTTTGAACAACCGTTGTGATACTCTAAGATGAACATGCATTAAAAACAGAAAATTTCACCAACACAACTTTAATTCATTGTAATTGATAGGTTCATAATAAATCCCATTAAATAATGGTGGAAGATGGAAACTTACAAACTAAATTTTCTGTCTGTACAGGCTTCACCTGTTTGCCATTCAGGGTGATTTTTGGTAATATTAGCCAAATAAATAATCAGTAATTGGAACAGAAACAGACTTTTCTCAGTTGAACAGATTAACTTCTATTCATTCTGACCCATTTTCAGTAAACAGTATGAAATAAATACCGCAAAGGTTTTGTAGGGGAATCAGGCTTTTGAAATCGTAACACAAGCTAATAAAAAAAAATATGACACATAGTTACATGTTACAACGTGACATGTTATGACCTTTCACTTTTGGCCCTGCAAGAAGTTATGTTGTGCTTTATTTCTGTTATGACAATTTGACAAATGACAAAGATTTTAGCATGGTAAAATGTTAATGTATTTGTTTTTGGCGGAATAGTAGATCTATACAGGTGGAGCTGGGGAAGTGGAGGGTTTCAGAGGATCTCTGAAAGCGTTCTTCGAAATGCTAACCAGCCATTTAAATATACAGCATCAAGCTCATTGGCTGTGTATGTAGCATGAACCAATCAGCTTGTGCAAAGTAGTTTAGCGCTGTGAATATCATCAGTTTGCATCAGCAACCCATCAGCCTGTGCCATCTAGAGTTTCATGACAGACTTGGCATATATATTTACTATAAAACTGTTACAAGAAGTTTTTCTAAACATGAGTTTTTTGTTTTGTTTTGTTTTGTTTTGTTTTTTGCATAAGTAGCAATGGTTTTGTTGTATGTTAACTACTCTAGACAGAGATTTGTTAGAGATTTATCTCTTGTTATAAAATACTTAAGATGACAAAGGCATTTGAAATCAACCGGGGAAATGGGTACATTTTGTGTATGACAGTTCATAAGACAATATGAAGTTTAAAAACTAAAGTTTTTTGTATCTCCTACAGTCACAAGTTCTAGAAGAGAACTGAAGCCTCTAGCGAAGACAAGGCCATTTGCTGTTGTTGATGGACTTAGGAAAAGTCTAAGTGATGTTTTACAGGTGAGTTTTTGCACCGTCTAAATAACAGAAATACAATTGAAGTCAAAGTTTACATACACCTTGCAGAATCTGCAAAATGTTTATTTTACCAAAATAAGAAGGATCATACAAAATGCATGTTATTTTTTTATGTAGTACTGTCCTGAATAAGATATTTCACATAAAAGATGTTTACATACAGACCACAAGATAAAATAATAGCTATATTTATAAAAAGTTTACATAAACTTGATTTTTAATACCGTGTGGTTACCTGAATGATCCACAGGTTTTTTTTGGTTTTTTTTTTTATAGTTGTTCGTGAGTCCCTTGTTTGTCCTAAACAGTTAAACTGCCTGCTGTTCTTCAAAAAAAATCCTTCAGGTCCCACAAATTCTTTGGTTTTTCAGCATTTTTGAGTATTTGAACCCATCTTTTTGTATTTTGTGTATTTTGATATCCATCTTTTTACACTGAAGACAACTGAGGGACTCATATGCAACTATTACAGAAGGTTCAGACACTCACTGATGCTTCAGAAGGAAACAAAGTACATTAAGAGCCAGGGGGTGAAAACTTTTTTTAAAAGTAAAGATCAGGGTAAATTTGACTTATTTTGTCTTCTGGGAAACATGTAAGTATCTTCAGTAGCTTCTGAAGGGCAGTACTAAATGAAAAAAAAAAGTTGTTATTTAGGCAAAATAAGAAAAATGTACAAAACTTCATTCTGTTCAAAAGTTTTCACCAACTTAATGCATCGTGTTTCCTTCTGGAGCATCAGTGAGTGTTTGAACCTTCTGTAATAGTTGCATATGAGTCCATCTGTTGTCCTCAGTTTGAAAAGATGGATCTCAATGAATCATACAGTCATTGTTGGAAAGGGTTCAAATTCACAAAAATATTGAAAAAACAAAGAATTTGTGAGACCTGAAGGATTTTTCTGAAGAACAGGAGGCAGTTTAACTCTTCAGGACAAACAAGGGACTCATGAACAACTATCTCTAAACGAAAAAAAAACAGCTGTGGATCATTCAGGTAACAACACAGTATTAAGAATCAAGTGTATGTAAACTTTTGAACTGGGTCATTTTTATAAATTCAACTACTATTTTCTCTTGTGGACTATATGTAAATGTCTTTTATGTGAGAAATCTTATTCAGGTCTGTACTAAATAAAAAAAATAACATGCATTTTGTATGATCCCTCTTATTTTGGTAAAACAGTTAACATTTTACAGATTCAAGGTGTATGTAAAGCAGGCCTGTGTGGATAACATTCCTTGTTACTGGAACTGGTAATAAAAGTGTGTGTGTGTGTGTGTGTATGTGGCATGGGGGAATTTGTCAGGACATGACTTCAGATTTGCTCTCAGCTGCACAGGAAGTGTCCGTCCCCTTAATGTTGCCTCTAGTTCCTCTTCTCTCAGATCACACTTTATGTCAGGAAGTTTCCAGCTGAATGTGTCAACACACCTACATTATCCTGCCAGGACAGGACAGATATGGACACTAAACCCATCTCCCTCACTTGACCTTTAATTACTTATTTACTGTCTCATAATTTATTTGATTCTCTTTGTCACTTCTCTCAACAGTGTGATATACAAAATGCTCCCTGGGTTACAAGCTGATTCATTTATTTTGTCATACACAGTAAAGCAGCCCCTCTGTGCCTGGTTGAATCACAAAACCGTTGAGGCAACAGTCTGGTCTGTTTTTAGCATGTTTTGCCATGGAAAGGAAAGGCGGGTGATGGCTTGGGTGTGTGTGTGTGTGTGTGTGTACCAATGAATACAGTCTGTTGATTATACACAGTTGTCCTCCAGCCATCCACCACCCACTAACTGGAACTCAAATTATATTAATATGGCAATTAGAGAGAGTGTTCATCTCATTTAAAAACTGAAAATTGCTTATACTGCTTAAAGGGATGGTTTATCCAAAAATGGATCTCATTTACTCACCCTCTGTTGTTCTAAAACTTTATTTTGAGACTTGTCTTTTTGTCCCATACAATGAATGTCAATGGTAAACAAAAGAAGAAATAAAGTAATACAGGTTTGAAACAACATGAGGGTTAGTTAATAATCAAAGAGTTTTCATTTTTGGGTGAACTATGTGGGCAGCCTTCTAATATGCAAAATGATTGACAGACACTGCCTCAAAGTGTTCTGATTGGCCAAAAAAAACGCAATAGAGACGATAGTCAAAAACCTCTACCGGTTAATTTTGTCTACCGGTGTATCGCCCACCCCTAGTTCCTATGTGTTTTGTAGTGAATTACTTTTATGAGCCCTTTCTATAAGCAAATCAAAAACAAACAAACATTTCTAGGCAAATAACTCCTATGAGACGCTTCTTTTTTAGAGAATAAAATTATATAGCTTGACCACCGAAGTCCCTCTAGCTCTTATAAGCTAGTTTAGTGAATCAGCAACACTTATGACTCGCTTATTTTCTCAACCACATGTCTTTAATTTCTCAACATCTGACTGCATGAACCAAGAGCTGATATTGTGGTTGTTTATATGACAATTTGTAGTTAAAGATACAAGTATAATAGTAAAGGATTAATCAGTTAAATCACAAAATGTTATCACTTTTATTGTTGATAATAATAATTCCATGTAATTAATAATATTAACAAAAGAATCAAAACCAAACCCAAATGAGAGGGTCAGGCAAACCACGAGTTCTCGTCCTCCACCCATTCTCCCCTTCTCTTACGCTCTTTTTCTTCGTCACCCTCAGCAAGCCTCAGTAAAAGTACCCCACCCAGCATTCATCAGCTGCTGAGGTCATCGCGCTGCATACAACATGTGCTCAGGGACATTACCTCAGACTGAAAAAGAGGCTTATAAAGAGGGGGAGAAATGGAGAGAGGGCGGAGCAGGAGGCAATAACAGAATCGAGGGAGAAGGAGGAGAACAGATTGGCCAAGACAGAGAGAAATAGAGGAGGGGGGCAAAGAGAGAAGCTGTAATGAGTATGCAGGAATGGAGTGGTTAAAGGGATAGTTTACCAGAAAAAAAATTTCCCTTATGTCATTACAAACCTGTTTTCTTCAAGAGTATACAAAAACAGTACAGTTTTTATACAGTTAGTAGTACTCGTTTGGTACTGCAGCAGGAGCATGAAGAGTCTGTAAATGGTATTTTTCAAGTCATTGGGATATCCAGGTGAGAAATGAGAGAGAAAAATTAGTCAGGTATGAAGGAATGGACTCTAAAACACTGAGGATGGAAGTAGCAGGCATTTTGTAGAAGTTTGGTGTTTAGGACATAGATGAAATGGACATAGATCTCTGCTCTGCCTTCACCTACAAGCTCCTTCTTTTACTGAATCTTTTTCTCTCAAACATTTGCTTTATAATATCAAAGATAAAACAAGACCAAAAATTAATGAAAACCCCCGGTTTTGTTGCTGGGACACTGGGAAGTACAAGTCAAAAGTTTACATACACCTTGTAGAATCTGCAAAATGTTAATTATTTTACCAAAATAAGCGGGATCATACAAAATAAATGTTATTTTTTTTAATTTAGTACTGACCTGAATAAGATATTTTACATAAAAGATGTTTACATATAGTGCACAAGAGAAAATAATAGTTGAATTTATAAAAATTACCCTGTTTAAAAGATTACATACACTTGATTCTTAATACTGTGCTGTTACCTGAATGATCAACAGTGGCTTTTTGTTTGTTTTGTTTTGTTTTTGTTTAGTGATAATTATTCATGAGTCCTGTTTTTCAGAAAAATCCTTCACGTCCCACAAATTCTTTGGTTTTTCAGCATGTTTGTGTATTTGAGCCCTTTCCAACAATGACTGTATGATTATACAAGGACAACTGAGGGACTCATATGCAACTATTACAGAAGGTTCAAACACTCACTGATGCTCCAGAAGGAAACACGATGCATTAAGAGCCAGGGGTGTAAACCTTTGAACAGATGTGTACATTTTTCTTATTTTGCCTAAATATCATAATTTTTTTCATTTAGTACTGCCCTTCAGAAGCTACAGAGAATGCTTACATGTTTCCAAGAAGACAAAATAAGTTAAATTTACCCTGATCTTCAAATTCAAAAAGTTTCCACTGCCAGCATCTTTTTCCTTCTGGAGCATCAGTGAGTGTTTGAACCTTTTGTAATAGTTGCATATGAGTCCCTCAGTTGTCGTCAGTGTCAAAAGATGAATTTTAAAATCATACAGTCATTATTAGAAAGGGTTCAAATACTCAAAAATGCTGAAAAAACAAAGCATTTGTGGGACCTAAAGGATTTTCATTATTCAGGACTCTGAATAATTATCACTGAACCAAAAAAATAAAATTAAATAACAGCTGTGGATCATTCAGGTAACAACACAGTATTAAGAATCAAGTGTATGTAAACTTTTGAACAGGGTCATTTTTATTTAAATTCAACTATTATTTTCTCTTGTGGGCTATATGTAAACGTCTTTTATGTGAAATATCTTATTCAGGACAGTACTAAAAAAAAAAATGTATTTTATATGACCCCTCTTCTTTTAGTAAAATAATTAACATTTATGTACACTTTTGACTTTAACTGTATGCTTGGGATATCTATCTGAAAAGTTCACATGTACCATTCCTCTTTTTCATCTTTGCTTCAGTCACTAGTTTGCCTTGGCCCTGGTTGTTCAGAGACGAGCGATCCACCCATTCCCAGTAAACTGCAGAGTCTGTTCCCAGGAGTTCATAGGAAAGGCACTCACCAGAACCATCTGATAGCAATAAATGTATAGCCTACAAATAGATGCCTGTGGTTTCTAGGAAACCTGAACAATGCTGGAACAGTATCTGATGGTTGAATGTGGGCTTCACTTTTTGTGAACAGCCCAGAGGTTCGATCTCGGAGGACAGTGTTTGTATGGATGGGTTGTGCAGCTTGGTAAAGGACTACAGATGTGGCTTAGAAAGTGATGCTCTTGTGATGTCAGTCTCATGACCTTTCGATGAACCTTTTCAGCAACTTCACAGTGTCTTTAAGAGGAACTAAAACATTTAAAAGAAGTCTGTATGAGATCTGAGAGAGCTGTAAGAGGTCTGACATCCATTCAGGATTTCGGCACAACCATCTTGTACACTTGGGACGTGAAATCAAAATTGACCCTATTTACTTTCCTAATTTGTAAGGAAATGTTTGTCCTTGTAAGTTTTGGAAACAACTGTCCTTTTTAACTTACATCACCTTTATAATGCAGACATTCATTGAGTATTAACAGGTTGAAGGTCCAATTTGCAGTTTTATTGCAGCTTCAAAGGGCTCCACACGATTTTACTTTCTTTGCCCGTCTGTGACTTCACGCAGGCAAACAAACATCGCAAACCTAGCGAAAGAGCATTTGTGGTTAAAAAGTATATACATTATTATTTATTTTTAAAAAATGACCAATTGTTTCACTAGATAAGACCCTTATTCCGTGGCTGGGATTGTGTAAAGCCCTTTGAAGCTGCATTGAAACTGCAGTTTGGACCTTCAACCTGTTGATCCCCAATTGAAGTCCACTACATGGAGAAAAATCCTGAAATGTTTTCCTCAAAAAACGGAATTTCTTTTCGACTGAAGAAAGAAAGACATTAACATCTTCTATGACATAGTGGTGACTAAATTATCCGGAAAATTTAATTCTGGAGTAAACTAATCCTTTAAAGTCAGTTTGCTGTCAGAAATATCCAATTTGCCTAAAATAGCAGGGAAAGAGAGAGGCCAGTTAGAACTGCTCTGAATGGCTGGTACAGGGAGAAGTCAGATAGACCTGCTTTTATTGGCTGAGAGAAGGAGTGGTCAATAAAGTAAGCTGTTCCCATTAGCACATTGGAGAAAAGCAGGAAACAGCAGCAGCGGTTTTAACAGGAAGCTGAGTGGGGTTTCACTTTTTCATCAGGCTGCTGAATGTGTGTCTGAGCCAAAGGGATGTGATAGAATGGCAGGAAAAGGTGCTTAGAATAGGAAGTGAGATGAGAGAAAGGCTCAGAAAGAGTCTGGAGGAGGGGAAGTCTGTTTATAGCCCAGTTCACCCTCTGAAATGAAGTTATTTTATCCTCTCAGAGAACCCATCTTTTCCTCTGACCATGTGCTGATGCAGTGACCCCAAATCAGATCAAGTTCAGGGTGCTTGGAAAGATTTTCTTTCTACTTTGTTAAACTTATACAACAGATTAAGTTAACTCATAATTATTTAGAAACTTTCTGTTGACTTTAATAGCGAAATATATTTGCTACTGTGTCTTTTTCCACTCAGTGTTATTTTTCAGTTCAGTAATACTAACGATAGTTTTGATTAAAATGTAATACAGTTGAGGTTGAAACTGTTTAAAAGCATGTTACCTGAATGATCCACAGCTGTGTATTTGTACCCTTTTGTGTGTTTGTACCCCATTTTGAGATCCATCTTTTCACACTGAGGACAACTGAGAGACTCATATGCAAGTATTACAGAAGGTTCAAACACTCACTGAAGTTCCAGAAGGAAAAATTATGCATTAAGATCAAGGGGTGTAAACTTTTGAATGGAATTAGGAGGTGTACATTTTTCTTATTTTGCCAAAATATCCTTACTGCCCTTCAGAAGCTACAGAAGATACTTACATGTTTCCCAGAAGACAAACTATGTTAAATTGACCCTGATCTTCAAATTCAAAAGTTTTCACCCCCCAGCTCTAAATGCATTGCGTTTTCTTCTGAAGCATCAGTGAGTGTTTGAACCTTTTGTAATAGTTGCAAATGAGCCCCTCAGTTGTGTGAAAAGATGGATCTCAAAATCATACAGTCATTACTGGAAAGGGTTCAAATACACAAAAATGCTGAAAAACCAAAGAATTTGTGGGGCCTGAAGGATTCTTCTGAAGAACAGCAGGCAGTTTAACTGTTCAGGACAAACAAGGGATTCATGAACAACTATCACTAAATAAAAAAACACAGCTGTGGATCATTTAGGTAAGGACATTATTAAAAATCAAGTGTGTGTAAACTTTTGAACTGGGTAATTTCTATAAATTCAGCTATTATTTTCTTTTGTGGACTATATGTAAACGTCTTTTATGTGAACTTATTCAGGTCAGTACTAAATAAAAAAATAACATGCATTTTGTATGACCCCTCTTATTTAATAATTAACATTTTGCAGATTTTGCAAGGTGTACAAACTTTCGACCGGAACTGTACTTATCATTATAATATTAATTACAACTATTTACTTTTGCTAATAAAGGGATACTTAGGTCTTACTGGGGCAAACATGTTTCTAGAAATTAAGAAATATACTGATGCTCTGCAGGGTCAACACAAAATATGTTTTGTTTGTGATGTTTCTTCAAGAAGAAAACATCTGTA
Organism: Labeo catla; assembly: GCA_012976165.1. NCBI lineage: Eukaryota > Metazoa > Chordata > Actinopteri > Cypriniformes > Cyprinidae > Labeo > Labeo catla. The sequence continues at coordinate 224,373 of VONZ01000762.1, forward strand.
TTGATCTGAATAAAGAAATTTATTTGTGCTGAGGTAGAACAGTATGGCTCATAAATAGATCTAGTTATATCTTCGTACATAGCAAATTCAGTATTCAAACTGTCTCTTTATAACATAAAATCTGTCTCTCTGTTTCTCTCCAGAATGGTCACCCTGACAGATTGCAGTGTGGTTTACAAGTGGGAAGCAGCTTGTATATCTTGGACCTGGAGAAAAACCAGTAAGTCATTTCCTGTGTATATAATCAGTGTCTAATGAAGTTATGTAAAACATCACATTTGAACATTTGTCTCCTTGCAGAGATCTTTTGCCAAAGCCGCCTAACGTGTTCTTCTACCTGCCAAACGGAACTGGGGTGTCAATGAAGGAAAACTCAGTGGTGAGTTGAGTTCTTCATACACTAGTAGTGCATATTTATTTTACAACGCTTTTTGAAATGTTGCAGTTATTTATGCAACTTAATGTCAATTTGTTTCTGTGTCAGATGCATTGTTACTATCATGGTTCAGTGCAAGGTTTTCCTCAGTCCCGTGTGGCACTCAGCTCCTGCTCTGGGTTACGGTAATATTCGCTTTACATTTTTCAAATCTTACTACTTCCTGAGAGAGATTTAACTGAATTGTGGTCATTGCTAAACTTTCAAAAATGTTGTGGCTTAGTTTATTAGTGAACCGTAAGACCAGCTTAGATTTCAGAGGTCATGGAGTTTAGTCAGAAAGAACGTGAAAGAAAGTGTGAAATAGGACAAAGGTGTCTGTATTTCTTAACCGATTATCAAAGACTGCAGTGTGTTAACATGATGTTCGGTAGTAATGGCATCATTAATGACACTTCTCTTTCTCTCTGCAGGGGAGTGATAGTCATTAACGCCACACTGAGCTTTGAGCTGCATCCTGAGGAAGAAAAGCATGAAAAAGAAGAAGGGAGCGGAGAAATGGAAGAAGGATGGATGCATGTAATCTACCCTACACATTCGCAAACATCCGAGTCTAGAGACTGTGGAGTATCACATACCTCTATTCCTCCCATTCAGATCATCCCACACACATACAGGGTGAGCATGCTATGTGTGTGTAGTGTATTTATAGATATGTGCTTTTGTTTGATAGTTCTCATGATTCTTTTCTGCTGTTGTGTGACAGAGTAAGAGAGACATTCTCTCAGAGACCAAATACATTGAGCTGGTGCTGGTGGCAGATCATAAAGAGGTAAGAGAGTAGATGAATCTCTGTCTCACGGACACACACACATAGCTGTGAGACACTTACACCCTCTAGTGGTGAATATACTGAGTCACATCTACTCTTAATTGCTGTACAGTCTGAATATCTGAATATGTAAAGGGATGGTTACCTAAAAATTAAAGTTCTGTCATTAATTCTCATGTCGTTCCAAACCTGTAAGACCTTTGATCATCTTTGGAACATAAATTAAGATATTTTTGAAGAATTCCGAGAATTCTTTAATTTGTGTTCCAAAGATGAACGAAGATCTTAGGGATTTGGAACGACATGAGAGTGAGTAATTATATGCAGGAATTTTCATTTTTTGGGGGAACTATCCTTTTAAGATTTCAGTTTTGAATCTTTTTGTTCTTTTTCTTTGTCTTCCTCTCAGTATGTGAATTACCAGAAGAATAATAAAACCATAATTTACCGCATGTTGGATGTGGCAAATCAAGTGGACTGGGTAAGTTTTATTTCTAAATGTGCAAATACACTACTGATCAAAATGTTGTGGTCAGTAAGATACATACACCTTGCAGAATCTGCAAAATGTTAATTATTTGACCAAAATAAGAGGAATCATACCAAATCCATGTTATTTTTTATTTAGTACTGAGATAAATGAGATATTTCACATAAAAGTCCACAAGAGAAAACAATAATTGAATTTAAATTAAACTGCCTGCTATTCTTCAGAAAAATCCTTCAGGTCCCACAAATTCTTTGGTTTTTCAGCATTTTTGTGTATTTAAACCCTTTCCAATAAAGACTGTATGATTTTGAGATCCATTAAATCTACCCTGATCTTTAAATTTAAAAGTTTTCACCCCCCGGCTTTTAAAGGGGTCATCGGATGCTCATTTTCCACAAGTTGATATGATTCTTTAGGTTCTTAATGAAAAGTCTCTAACATACTTTGATTAAAAATTCTCAATGGTTCTGTAAAACAACACCCTTTTTACCTTGTCAAAATCAGCTCTGCAAAAATCTCATTTTAAGGGGTTGTTCCTTTAAATGCAAATCAGCTCTGCTCACCCCGCCCCTCTCTTCTCTCTGTGAAAAGACGTTCTTGTTTACATTTGCCGCATTTAGCCACGTTTAGCCGCTAAACTTCCTAACTACCATGTTATAAGGAAAGGCGATCGCAAAGATTCTTAAAAAAAGGCTTTTACTCACTTCTGCTGTAAGTGAAGTTGGATCATGAATGATTTGCGCGAAGATGGATGGATATATGTAGATCGGGAGGCGCATTCCCTTCACAAACAAACGTAATCTACTGCATCTTCATCGGCTCAGATGTCGGAGTAAATGACGACAACTATGTTCATTATTACATCCAGCAACACACCTCAATCGCTCAGTCGGAGATATTCTTGTCTAACTTACATCCCTGCTCTGGCACCAAAACATGGAAAGTTACTGGACTGTGACAGCTGGTCTACGGTAAGAGCTCATGTCAATCAACTATCGTGGGAGCGGCCTCTGTGGGTGTGACGGCACACCGACAGACATCTGAGAACGGATCGATTTGAAAAAGGGGATATTATTTTTACAGATTAATTAAAAACCACTGCATGGATTTTTATCATTTTAGGGTAGATTTGTACATACACTGCCAACACACATTAATGTTCAAACAACATGAAAAAGTGAACTTAGCATCCGATGACCCCTTTAATGCATCGTGTTTCCTTCTAAAGCATCAGTGAGCATTTAAACCTTCTGTAATAGTTGCATATGAATCCCTTAGTTGTCCTCAGTGTGAAAAGATGGATCTCAAAATCATACAGTCATTGTTGGAAAGGGTTCAATTACACACACAAAAAAAAGAAAAACAACAAGGGACTCGTGAACAACTATCACTAAACAAACAAAAACACAGCTGTGGATCATTCAGGTAACAACACAGTATTAAGAATCAAAGGGATGTAAACTTTTGAATAGGGTCATTTTTATAAATTCAACAATTATTTTCTCTTGTGGACAATATGTAAACATCTTTTATGTTAAATATCTTATTCAGGTCAGTACTAAATAAAAAACCAAACAAAAAAACATGCATTTTTTATGATCCCACCTATTTTGATAAAATAATTAACATTTTGCAGATTCTGCAAGGTGTATGTAAATTTTTGACCTCACTATATTTAGTTCTGTTTCAAAACCATGTCTAATTTAAGTTTTTCACCTGATATTTATATTAATTGCATACAGTTTTTACTAGTTATAGTTTTAGTTTACAGTAACAACACTGCTAGTCACTAAACACTACACTGAAAGCACTTATAGTGAGTCTTGGACTCTAAATCACGGCCCTCTGTCTCAGTTCTACCGGCCACTGAATGTACGTGTGGCTCTGCTGGGTTTGGAAATCTGGAGTGACCAGGACAAAATTAAAGTGGATAAAAACCCTACTGAAACTCTAAACCGCTTTCTGGATTGGAGGACCAGGGAGCTTCTACCACGACTGCGGCATGACAACGCACAGCTCATCATGTAGGTCCAAATGCATTATGGAAAATATAGCCACCAGTTGACTGGATTTTAACAGTTATGGTGACTTATAATTTGCCTTTATATGTTAGGGGTGAATCATTTGATGGGACGACAGTCGGTATGGCATCTCAGTCCTCCATGTGCTCAAAGGATCGGTCAGGGGGAGTGAATGTGGTAAGAGAATAATCTTTCATTTAATCTTCATCTTAAAAAAAAGTCTTGTTTTAGTATTAACCTCTGTTTCCTGTACTGTAGGATCACCTGGTAAGCGTTTTAGGTGTGGCATCAACGGTGGCACACGAGTTGGGTCACAACCTTGGAATGAGTCACGATACGGCCGACAGGCGATGTCAGTGCCAGAACGAGCCTCGGCTTGGGGGCTGCATCATGGAGCCCTCTACTGGGTGAGTGTTTGTGACTGTTTGATAATATAGTGCTGGTGATAAATTGTGCAGTATGCAATAAATGCTCCCATGTGCAGGTTTATGCCCGGTCAGCTCTTCAGCAGCTGCAGTGAACGGGATCTCTCTCTCAGTCTACTGCATGGTGGTGGAATGTGCCTGTTTAACGTACCTCAGCCGGAAAGTCTTCTGGGAGGTCCACGCTGCGGGAACCTGTACATAGAGAAAGGAGAGGAGTGTGACTGCGGCCTGCTGGATGTAAGAAAATGCCTATTGGCTTCTGATTCTAATTTCTAAAAATGACATATCAAGTGAATGTGATAACTGCTTAATTGAATAGTTCTCCTAAAATGAATATTCTGTCATCATTTACTCACCTTCATGTTTTTCCAAACCTGTGTGACTTACTTTCTTACTTTTTTTGTCTCTCTCAACAATGCAATTTTGACCCACTACGAGAAAGTTCAGTAGTTTTACTATATCAAATAAAAATTCGCTTCAAAATTAATCAGTCAAAAGTAAGATTTTTAATGTTTTTTTTAAAGAAGTCTCTTCTGCTCCCCAAGCCTGTTTTTGTTTGATCCGGAATACAGTAAAAACAGTAAAATTTTGAAATATTTTTACTATTTAAGATAACTGTTTTCTATTTGAATATATTTTAAAATGTAATTTATTCCTGTGATTTCAAAGCTGAATTTTTAGCATCATTACTCCAGTCCCATGATCCTTCAGAAATCATTCTAAATTCTGATTTGCTGCTCAAAAAACATGTTTTAATATTATTATTATTATTATTATGTTGAAAACAGCTGTGTAAATTTTTTCAGGTTTCTTTGATGAATAGAAAGTTCAGAAGAACAGCATTTATCTAAAATAGAAATCTTTTGTAACATTATAAATGTCTTTATCATCATCATTTTTGACCAATTTAAAGCATCCTTGCCCCCACCCCCAAAAATGTTACTTTTACAATTGCTTTTTATTTTGTATAAATGCTGATCTTTAGAAATCCTGAAAAAAAAATAGATTAGAATGATTTCTAAAGGATTATGTGACTCTGAAAACTGGAGTAATGATGCTGAAAAATGATCTTTGATCACAGGAATAAATTACATTTTAAAACATATTTGAATGCTGTTATTTCAAATAGTAAAAATATTTCACAATATTACTGCTTTTGCTATTTTGGATCAAATAAATGCAGGCTTGGTGAGCAGAAGAGACTTCTTTCTTTCTTTAAAAATCTTACTGTTCAAAAACTTTTGACTGGTAAAGTAAATGTAGTAATACACTCATCACCTTTGTAATCTGCTTCACGTCCGTGTGTGTGTTCAGGAATGTAATGATCCTTGCTGCAATGCCAGCACATGTAAACTGGTTCCTGGGGCCCAGTGCTCTTCTGATGGCATCTGCTGTGAGAACTGCAAGGTTTGTAAAGGTGCATATGATCACACACTTAGACATACGTGGGTAATGCCGCTCTCTCACCGCATCCCATCCATTCTTTCCCCACAGCTGCGTGTGGCTGGGTCAGTGTGTCGGGAGCCACTGGGAGAGTGTGATTTGCCAGAGTACTGCACCGGCACTTCGCCCTACTGTCCTCCTAATGTGTTTCTTCAGAACGGAGAGTCATGCAAGGACGGGTCCTCCTACTGCTACAGCGGCGTGTGTGCCAGTCTGGACGAGCAGTGCCAAATGCTCTGGGGACCGAGTGAGTGTAACACCCTTCACAATGATGAATCTAATGATTCTCACATAGAGTCTAGATTTATTGTGATTGATTCTTTGTTCTCTCCATCCCTCAAAGACTCCACCCGCGCTCCAGCTATCTGCTTCTCCTCTGTGAATAAGCAGGGCAATAAGTACGGAAACTGTGGCCAGATGCCCAACGGTTCCTACATCCCCTGTTTGAAAGGGTGAGGATGTGTAGCTTGGAATCAGATGATTTTTAAGCACTGACATGATTATGATTGTTTCCTAAAATGTTTATGTATTTTGTAATTTATTTGCATACACTGTGGAAGCTTAACAAGTTAGTTCACCCAAATATGAAAATTCTATCAATTACTCACCCTCATGTCGTTCCAAACATGTAAGACCTTTGTTCATCTTTTGAACACAAATTATGATATTTTTGATTCGAAAATTCCAAATTTGAGATCTTTCTGACCCTACATACACAGCAACACAACTACCACATTCAAGGCCCAGAAAGGTAGTAAAGACATTGTTAAAATAGTCCTAAAATAGGGCCTTGAACTATCTTAATTTGTGTTCCAAAGATGAACGAAGGTCTTACGGGTTTGGAACAAAATGAGGGTGAATAATTAATGACAATTTTAATTACAACAAAATGCGCTAAGAATGTGCTATAATGTTGTTCACATCCAATTACATTGGATCTTATGGAAATGCGATTGTAATTTTTGTTTTAAATGTGCTCTGTTTTGCTTAGGGATGTGCACTGTGGTAGAATCCAGTGTCAGGGTGGTAATGGTCGTCCTTTGCTGGGCTCCAACGCTGAGATTCTGACTACAACGGTCAAACTGAACCAGAGTGACTTTACCTGCCGGGGCGCCTATTTTAATCTGGGTGATGATGTTTCTGACCCAGCCATGGTGTCACAGGGGACGGCCTGTGGGCCCAACAAGGTGAGTGTCCATAAAATGTTTATTTTTAGGATTGTGAATTATCTAATATGGAATTTCTACCATACATTTAGTGTCATTATTTATGCTGAGTCATTAGTAAATTCCATAAGAGATTTTCTTACCAAAGGAAGATAATCAGATTTTTTTGTTTGTTTCTTTGTTTTCTTTTCCATCACATTAGTAAATTACATTTTAACATATATTAAAATAGAAACAGTTATTTTAAATTGTAATATTTTAAAAACCACAAAACCAGTCATAACACGGTCATGCTTTCAAACTGAAAGCTGAATAAATAAGCTTTCCATTGACGTGTGGTTTGTTAGGACAGGACAATATTTGGCAGAGAGACAACTATTTGAAAATTTGCAATCTGATGGTCCAAAAAAATCAAAATGTTGAGAAAATCTCCTTTAAAGTTGTCCAAAGGAAGTTCTTAGCAATGCATATTACTAATCAAAAATTAAGTTTTGATATATTTATGGTAGGAAATGTACAAAATATCTTCATGGAACATGTTCTTTACCTAATATCCTAATGATTTTTGGCATAAAAGAAAAATTCATTTTGACCCATACAGTGTATTGTTGTCTATTGCTACAAATATACCAATGCTACTTATGACTGGTTTGGTGCGGGGTCACATATTAAAATTATATATACATTTATTTATAGTTCTGAATGTATTTGAAATGCATTTATTGCATGTTTGATGTATTGTATTCTCAGGCATGTGTAGACCAACAGTGCCGGGATGTGTCCATGTTTGGTGTTGAGGAGTGCCGCACGAAGTGCAATGGCCATGGGGTGAGGAGTGGGGGGGAGGAAGAGTGGACATTACGTCAACTTCAAAGAATTATAATATTTTTAAGTTTTGCTAATGCTACTATTTTTATCTGTTTTCTCTGTTTTGTTTGTGTAGGTGTGTAACAGTAATAAGAACTGTCACTGTGATGAAGGCTGGGCTCCTCCTGACTGCAGATACTCTGGAACGGGTGGCAGCGTGGACAGCGGCCCTGCACGAGAGCCCAGAGGTACCGCTTACACGCTGATTCACTTGTAAATTTAGACATTTGGGCTCAGTTAGTAACACGTCATCACACTGATTACATTGGCGTGGCAGTGTTTAGCCTGGTTTTTGTCTGTATACAGATTCGGATCCTGCGCGGGTGGCTCTGCTAGTCATTTTCCTGTTTGTGTTACCGGTCTCGCTGCTGTTTGTTGCACTCCGTTTCCCCCGCTGTCGACGAGGCCTTGTGTACCTCGGCCACACCCCCTTCAACAAGACCCGACAGAGCCGGTAAGACTGAGAAAAAAACACAGAATGATGTACTTCATCATAGTAATTTATCTATCATTACTTAGCCTGTGTACTAATGACTCATTGAGGGACAAATGGGATGAGATATAATAACAATTTATGCTAAAATACATTAAAAGTGCAATTTAAAGAAGAAGTCCACTTCCAAAACACAAATTCTCATTTTTGCATTTTTCTCCATATAATGGACTGATATGGTGCCCTGATTTTGAACTTCCAAAATGCAGTTTAAATGCGGCTTCAAACGATCCCAATGCGGTTGTAAATGATCCCAGCCGAGGAAGAAGGGTCTTATCTAGCGAAACCATTGGTTATTTTCATTTAAAAAATACAATTTAAATACTTTTTAATCTCAAATGCTCATCTTGCCTTGCTCTTTGTGAACTCTGTGTATTCTGGTTCAAGACAGTTAGGATATGTCAAAAAACTCCAGTCGTATTTTCTCCCTCAACTTCAAAAATCATTTCTAAAATCATCCTACATCGCTGCAGAAGTACCAACACAGTCTTTGCAAAGTGAGCATGCAAAGATCATCAAACACTCCTAATAAAAAAGGTAAAACAGTCATGTAGGACGATTTTGAAGTTAAGGGAGAACATGAGATGGGAGTTTTTCGACATACCCTAACTGTCATGAACTGGGAAAAAAACAGTCCAGGCAGAGTAAGACAAGACGAGTGTTTGACATTGAAAAGTATATAATTTGTATTATTTTTATGAAAATAACCGATCGTTACGCTAGATAAGACCCTTCTTTCTCAGCTGGAATCATTTACAACTACATTTGGGATCGTTTGAAGCCGCATTTAACTGCATTTTGGAAGTTCCACCTTGGGGCACCATACCAGTCCATTATATGGAGAAAAATGCTGAAATGTTTTCCTCAAAAAATGTAATTTCTTTACGACTGAAGAAAGAAAGACATGAACATCTTGGATGACAAGGGGGTGAGTACATTATGTGTGAATCATTATATGTGAGTTTTTGAAGTGGACTTCTCCTTTAAGCTTGCAATGACTTAAACATTTTAAATTCATTTTGGGAAGGATAAATCATAACAACAATAACAATAAACAATAGTTAACAATAGTTCTGACAACATGATGGAAAATAGCCTTAAAAAGAATGAAATTAGTGATTTAGTAGTTTGGCATTATCTTTTATTATGTATAAATAATTATTAAATGATTTAACATTTTAATAAATAAATAAATTAACTGCTTATTAATATTTAAAATTGTATTCTAGGTGTAGGGAAAATTTTACTTTTTACTTGATGGTTACACCACATTAAATTGAAACTGTCATAGTAAAAAAGAAAAACGCATGAAGTCAGCATTAATACAGAGAGTACATTTCTAAAAGTTTGGCACATATTTTAAAACTAGTGATCAGACCACCTTTGCAATTAGAGAAATTATTTCAGTCAGCATAATAGAAAACAAATATACGGTAAAAGAACACCGGTACAATAAAAATACAGCAGCCAGACAGAAATTACAACTTTAGCAGCAGGGGCTTTGAATGACAATGAAGAAAAATGAAAATCATAAATACTGGCTTAGAATAAGTTGTCACTGACAAGCTCCTGTCTGGTTATGTACACTGTAGGACTTCTAACATCACTCTGAAGAGTTAAATTTATTTGGGACACCAGAGGTCTGGCTTCATGAGAAAAAAAATGTTTATTTAGTCATCTTAAGTGTTTCCCTGCTAGCTTTCTCACACAGTTCCCTATTACACAACAGTGCTGGCGTATGTGAAATAGATTTAGATGCTTGCTTATCTATGTGGTCCTGCAACAAATTCCCCCATATATTATCGGTATAAAATTTCTGTGAAATTGACCTTCAACAAATAGTTCTAATCATATTTCTCTATACTGTGTAATTACGGTCTACAAAATGTGACCCTGGACAACAAAACCAGTTGAAAGTAGCACAAGTATGTTTGTTGCAATAGCCAACAATACATTGTATGGGTCAAAATTTTTCTTTTATGCCAAAAATCATTCAGATATTAAGTAAAGATCATGTTCCATTAAGATATTTTATAAATTTCCTACTGTAAATATGTCAAAACATAATTTTTGATTAGTAATATACATTGCTAAGAACTTCATTTGGACAACTTTAAAAGGTGATTTTCTCAATATTTAGATTTTTTGCACCCTCAGATTCTCAATTGAAAAAAATTGACCCTTGGTCCAGGGCCACAAATGTGTAAATATGTGTCATTTGTGAAGATGTTGTATTTTCCCCACAGGACTCCTGCCATGGAGCTTACAAATGCTCGAAATGGAGATCAGGTGCAGCCGCTCAGGTACCAGTGGCCCCATCAGAGTGACATCCCTCTCACCCAGGCTATCAGCAAGGTACAGTAAATCTGCTCTGTAGAAAAACAGTGCTGCTCCAAAGCTCTGTTCAGTGATGCAATTACTGCAGCATGATCTGTAATGCGGTGTATGGTTACCTAGAGTCTGTACAGAAATACAGAAATGAGCTCACAGTGAGGTTACCACATCCAGAGAGGGGAAATGACAAAGCAATTTGGTGTTTTCCTGAGAAGGTCCTGGTTTAACTATTTCTGAAGACAAACTTATTTCTGCAGTGGTTTGAGTCACCAGTTAATTATTACAGCAGATCATTTCTCTTCCCCTAAAACTAAATAGAAATGTCAAAAGCAGTAATAAAATATTCATGGATCATCTGACTGCTAGAAATTATCTCAAACACAGGAACAACAAAGCAGAGCTTTGAATGCCTCTAACAAACAAATTATCTTCCACAAATATTCTGTTACAGTCAGACTTACAAACTGTATATCACTATCTGTGGTGCAGGAATACACTATATGCTGGAATAACAAAAAATAACACAAACCATTTTCTAAGAATATATGAAGAGTTCAGATGCAAAAGCCTCTAAATCCATCTGATGTATTTTCTTTAAAACTGGCACTTTCTGGCCACTTTGTATAGGTTTCTATGTAAGTACTGGTACTTGTGATTGGGCTGGGGCTGGAATTTAGCAAGTTTGAAGTAAAAGTATTTGATGGACATATACTATGTGTCAGAATCATTCACTCAGAATCATTATCTCATTTTTGACCAAGATGGCTTTTAGCTGGTTTTGCATCTGAACTCTTTATTATATATATTACAAAATTGTTTGTTTCTTTTTCTCAGTTTTTTTAGTTTCATTAAGTTACTTTATGTTAAACAACAGTAAAACAAAACTATAATGATTAGCTGACTTTTGAAATCACATTTCACTTGTACTGAAGATATTTCTTTGTTGTATGTAAATATATGCATTATGCGGTTTACCAACTTACAACTGTGATGTAGCGATCCATTTCACACTTTCTACCTGCTGGCCATCAGATTTCCAGATCCCTTCACAAACTCTGCCAAAAAACATCTGTCCAACATCCTCTCCCACTTCATACAGCTCAGAAAACAGGACTGCAAAAATGCACCAAAAGAACATGCTGATATACAAGATTCATAGTCTTACATTACATGGAGCCTAAATCTTGGAAAAGCGTGAGATTAAGAGAAAAGTGAGAAGAAGAAGAAAAAGAAACAGCAATATTTTCTTTACTCTCTTATTTCTGCATGACACACATTAGATGTCGGATGAAGGATTTGACATACAGCATGTGTATAAACACTGAATTACTTAGAAAACCAGACTCCGGCGTGAAACAATCAGTACCGATCCTGGACTTCAGGGTGGCCCTACGCAAAGCTGTTTCTGTTGGGGGTGTGGTATTAATGAATGAATGAAACGCATTTGGCAGCTGTCTCTTCCGTGGCTCAGTACACTTTCAACTTGTTTTAGCTTTAAGCAAGAGACTTTATGACATTCTGTACCTTGCCTTTATGACATTCTTACTATACCTTGCAGTAAAAGTTTACAATATTATAAACTTTTACTGCAAACAAAATAAAATTGTATTCCTGTGATAGTAAAGCTAAATTTTCAGCATCTGGAAGTAGCAATCCAATTACTCCAGTCTTCAGTTACTCAGTTACTTTCACTAAATGTTAGATCATGGCTCCACGCCAGATAATTAAGATCCAGCCCCAGACTCCAGATCCTGTCAGAAAAAATCCATTTTGTCTGGTTACAGAACAACTAGTCAGCAAAGTAGTCTAATACCCAAACTTTTGAACATTATAGTGTTGAGAAGTTGCATAACACTTTCATAAAATGTTGAAAATACATTTTAATTTAATTAAAATAGAAATCTATTGTAACATTGTAAAAGTCTGTCACTTTTGATCTTATTAAAAATAAGATCACTATATATATATATATATATATATATATTATGTATAATTTTGTAGTTTATCTGTGAATCAATAAAATAAATTATTAAAAATAAATAAAAACTAAATACAAAATATTTAACTAATAAACTACTAAAATGCACTGCCATTCAAAAGTATGGCATCAGTAAGATTTTGTAAATATCAGTAATGTTTTTTGTAAATATGTTTTTTATGCTCATCAAGGGTGCATTTTATTTGATTGAAAATACTGAAAAAAAAACAGTAATATTGTGAAATTTTATTGCAATTTAAAATGAGTGTTCTGATTGAATATACTTTAAAATCTAATTTATTCCTGTGATGCAAAGCTGAATTTTCAGCATCATTAGTCCAGTCTTCAATTTTACATATTCTAATATGCTGATTTATTACCAATGTTGAAAACGGTTGTGCTCCTTAATATTTTTTTGGAAACTGTGATATTTTTTAGCATTTGTTGATGAATAGAAAGTTTAAAAGAACAGCATTTTTGGTATCTTCTGCATTTTTTTGTAGCATCTTTTGTAAAAATATACAATACCATTCAAAAGTTTGGTGTCAGTAAATTTTTTTTCTTTTTTTCTGAAAGAAATTAACACTTTTGTTCAGCAAGGATGTGTTAAATTGTTTAAAAAAAATGATAGTAAAGACTAGAAAAGATTTGTATTTTGAAGAAATGCTGTTCTTTTTAACACTTTATTCATCACTGAATCCTAAAAAATGTATCACAGGTTCCAAACAAAATATTAAGCAGCACAACAATGATTTCTGTTGCCAACATTGATAATAAATCAGCATCTTAGAATGATTTCTGAAGGATCATGTGACACTGAAGACTGGATTAATGATGCTGAATATTCAGTTTTGCATCACATAAATTGTATTAAAAAAGAAAACCATCATTTTAAATTGTAATTTCACAGCATTACAGTTTTTCTGTAAAAAAGACTTTGAATGACAGTGTAAGTTAAAATTTAAAATAATGTATTTTAAATATTTTTATTGTTAAATCAATTATATGAATCTGTTGACAGCCCTAGTGTCATTTCATCCGTTTTCCAAATACTGTTTAATTGTTGCCAATTATAGGTAAAGGTAAAGATAAAATATCAGTACTGAGTTGACAAATCTGATATCATATCAAAGCGGACATTCTGGTAACAATCCAACCCTAGAGTGTATGATGTACTTCTCTGTGGTATTTTTTTTTATCAGTAACTAGGAGGGAGGCAAATCCCAGTTATAGATTGAAAGGTTAATTAAGGCTACTGAGGGCTGATACACAGTGTTGGGTTATAGAAGTCACAGCCCTTCTCTTTCACCTGGATAATAAAATTGGTCTGGATCATCAAATCACCAAAAGTTTGCTTGATGCAGTAAAACTAAAGGTCTAATGCTGTTGTCCTCCATACGTAACGCATACATTGCTCCTCTGTTGAACACTCCCTGCATGAACTTCAAAAATATCTGAGAATATTACTCTAGTTCATTGTGTCTCCTTCTGCTGCTGTCATAACAATAACAGCCAATTATCCTTGGCTCACTGTCATGCCTAAAACAGCTAACGTTCTTTATTGTAACATGCATGTGCAATAAAAGTTCACTCCCTCTCTACTACCCCCTCCGCAACACTTTTGTCTTATTGTTAGGTCCAAAACAGGCCTGCTGCTCCAACTAAACCTCTTCCACCTGATCCTGTCATTAAACCCGCTCAGGTAAATCTCATTGCTGCTCACAAAGCTTGTGAGAAACACAGATGTATAGAGGTGTTCTGGTAGATGTAGCGGTGTGTGATATGCACAAACCAATGCCGTTTTCATTGCTCTTTCTGGTTCTTCAGTTGACGGGGCATTGGCCTGCCCCTCCCACCAAACCCCTCCCTCCTGACCCCATCCCCTCAGAGAGCAAGATGCAGTGCAAGGTAGAGGGAGCACCTGCTGCTAGCTGTCATGTTTGACTGTCTGTTATGTTGTCCTGGCCCAAAGTGTCTACCTGTAGAAACTCACTCAGTGTTCCTAGTTGTAGTTCATGTCTCTGTGTGGTTTTGCATGTGGAGGTGTGCTTGTGTCCCTGTCTTTTGGGTTTAACAGTAGGATGATGGTAGTTTGTGCATGTGGAAAGGGTGATGGTTCCTCTGAAGTGTGTTGAGATCCCAGTGCCCTTTGAGATCAGACTGGGGGAGGGCAAGATAATCGTGTGTAACCTGGGATATTTTTTAAATATCACCATAAAGAAAACGTTTTATCAACATCTAATTCATCATAATGTGCACTTCAGTTGTAAGTTAAGTTCGGCTGACTTAAATGCTTATGCCATCACAACCACAATATTCATTAACAGACGCAATCACATATAGTGATTTTTATTAATTAATATATAAAAGTGCAAAAATTAAATGAACCCACAACCCTAGTGGTTTGGAAAAAAGATGGATGAAAATTAAATTAAATTATTAGATACATTTAAATAAACTATTAATAAAACTAAAAAAAGTACAAAATCAATAAAAAATTACATAAAAATTAAATTAAAAAATGTATAATACATTTGAAAATTAAATTTAAATTATGAATTATTTAATAAATGTAATTGCGAGTTAAGTTTTTAAGTTTTTCCTCTCAAAATGGGACTGCAGTTATGAGAAAAAAGTCAGAATTGCGAGGAAAAAAAAAAGTCAGAATTGCAAAAAAAATCAAAATTAAAAAAATATCAGAATTGTGAGACATAAACTCGCAATTGCTAGGAAAAAAGTCAGAATTGTGAGGGAAAAAAGTCAGAACTGCGAAAAAAAAAAGATTTAAAAAAATATCAGAATTGTGAGACATAAACTCGCAATTGCTAGGAAAAAAGTCAGAATTGTGAGGAAAAAAGTCAGAATTGTGAGAGAAGCTCACAGTTGTGAGAAAAAAGTCAGAATTGTAAGAAAAAAGTCAGAATTGCAAAAAAAAAATCTGAATTGTGAGAGAAACTCGCAATTGTGAGGGGAAAAAAAACAACTGCAAGGGGAAAAAAGGCAGAATTGCAAAAAAAAAAACCTGAATTGTGAGATAAACTGTGCTCATTTTACCATTAGATGTATCATCACCCTATTAATAACTGGCTTGTAAAAACTATTCTGTGGTATATTATGTAAAAATACTTTGTGTACTAAGCATTACGTAAGAGTAGGTGACATCAAAGCAACAGTGTTAACCTTGCATTAAACGTAACAGTACTTTAACCTTAGTTCAAGCTTAGAAAAAAAATCATTTGCATATTTTGCACGTGTTTTATCTCTCCCAGTCTCTCAGCGTAGTGAAAACAGAGATATTTGACCAGTCTCTTGCATGGATGAATCAGAGGAATCAATTGTGCAGTGCATGGCCTATGATTCAATCTGGTCTCAGACAAATTAAATTTTGTGATCAAGGGAAAATCATGGTGGAATAGATTGATTCCCAATGATTTGAGTAAAATGGCACAGTAAGATAGTCTCACCCAGCGCTTGCTTTTCTCTGTCACATGGCTGCATCTGCGACTGTACGTCCAGCCCACAGGAGCACGACCGGCTGCACCAAGCAAGCCTCTGCCTCCTGACCCTGTCCTCTCTACCCGACAGGTATCGCCGCAGGCGTGTAAAGTGTAACCCTCACTAATAAACAACACTAATCAGCTCTTGTTCTAAACATCTGAGAGTGTCTATTTCTCTCAGTGCAGTCCTATAGTTTGAATTATAATGTATTGCAAATTAAACTTAGAAAAGAAAAAAGGTTGAAAAAAAAAAAAACATTACCTTTCTGAATGACCTCATCCTGTTTCAGAACCCTGTTCCCCCCAAACCTCCGGTTCCCAGGAAACCACTGCCTGTGGATCCTTCTTCTCACCCTCACCCTCCTCCTCCGCCACATCTGGGACCTGCAGGACCTGCCGCGTCTTCATCAGCTTACTCACGTAACCCTACATCTGCTGCTGCTCCAGCCAGGTGAGAAGACAGATGCTTTTTCTGTAATATTATGCAACTGGCAAGTGAATAAAATGCTGTCTATGGAAAAAAGTGTAATGTGATTAAAAAAAAAAATTATTTCTATGTGCAGACCTGCTCCTCATCCGCCTTTAAGAAGACAGCAGTACCCTGGGAAACCACATGCTCCTCACCAAGTATAGTCAGGAAGGAAACACTGGCCCAGCTGCAAATTTTTTTCAGCATTTTGTCTTGTTTAACAGTAAAAATATGTGTACTTAAAACAAAATAAATTTGAGAAGCAAAATTACATATTAAGGCTTATTTTTAAAGAATATTTCTGAATATATAGGGTATAATATACATACCCCATATATTTATAAATATATAATTATATATACTACCAATCAAAAGTTTTTGAACAGTAATATTTTAATGTTTTTTAAAGAATACTCTTCTGCTTTCCAAGTCGGCATTTATTTGATCCAAAACGCAGCAAAAGCAGTACTATTGTGAAATATTGTTACTATTTAAAATAACTGCTTTCTATCTGAATATATTTTAAAATATAATTTATTCCTGTGATCAAAGCTAAATTTTCAGCATCATTACTCCAGTCTTCATTGTCACACAGTTGAGTACATTTTTTTCAGGTTTCTTTGAGTAGATCCAAAGATCAGCATTTATCTGCAATAAAAACCGTTAGTAACATTATACACTAAACCATTCAAAAGCTTGGTGTGTGTATATATATATATATAATATGTATGTATATGTTGGAAATGAAATTATAGAAATTAATACTTTTATTTACTTTTTACTTGACTAAAAGGTCTATTTCGATTTCAGATAAATGCTGTTCTTCTGAACATAATAATGATAAAAAATGTTTTTTGAGCAGCAAAACAAAATGTTACAATGATTCTTGAAGGATCATGTGACTGGAGTAATGATGCTAAAAATTCAGCATTGACATCACAGGAATTAATTACAATTTATAATATATTCAAATAGAAAACAGTTCTTTTAAATAGTAAAAATATGTCAAAATTTTACTGCTTTTGCTGTACTTTGGATCAAATAAATGCAGGCTTGGTGAGCAGAAGAGACTTTTTTTTTTTTTTTTAAACTTACTGTTCAAAAACTTTGGTAGTGTATATAATAAGGTAAGGGGAAGGAAATGTAAGATTTATGCTTTGACTCTATCTCAGAGAAGATTAAAAGGGATAGTTCGTCCCAAAAAGAAAATTCTGTCATTAATTACTCACCCTCATGTCGTTCCAAACCCATAAGACCTTTGTTTATATTCGGAACACAAATTAAGATATTTTTGATCAAATACGGGAGGTTTCTGACCCTGCATAGACAGCAACATAACTACCACATTCAAGGCCCAGAAAATTAAAGTTAAAGTCGTTATTTTTGTTTTCTTTGGACACAAAAATATTCTCATAGCTTCATAAAATCAAGGTTGAACCACAAATGTCACACGGACTATTTTATTGATGTCCTTACTACCTTTCTGGGCCTTGAACCTGTCAGTTGCGTTTCTGTGTATGCAGGGTCAGAAAGCTCTTGGATTTCATCAAAAATATCTTAATTCTTACGGGTTTGGAACGACATGAGGTTTAAGATTTATTCTCTGACTCTATCTCATTCAGTTTTTCTTCTCATGTAGATTTATTTTAAGAATTTTTATGGCTTCTTATTTTTACTGGGAAACAAGACAAAAACCAATGATTGAGAAAAAGATTTGGACCCAGTGTGGGACACTACATGATGTAGACTTGCACAATTCTTTTTGCACTGACCATGAGTGAAGATTCTGCAGGGTGAACATTAACACCTATACAGACCTCTGTTGCTCTGCATCTGGATCAGAACTTCAACTTACAACTCATCTTGAGGCTCGCTGGGCCATCGGTGAAATTACAGACTCCAGTGAAGATGAAAGGATGTTATAAGTCTGAAGAACTTTTTAAGAGTGGACAAAAGTGGATATACATTCCTTGTGCGATTCAGATGCTCAGTACAACGCATGGAAATAGGATATGACGAGATGATGCCTTGAGGAAGGAGTCTTGATTTCTTTCTCTGAGATGCTGTATGCATGCTCAATTTGCCTGCCTGTAGATGACCTGATCTTTTTTTTACAGAACCTCTTTGGTGCCTAATAAACTTTGACACACAACATTTCATCAATGATTGTTCTAACACAATTGCACCAAAACTGAATTTCAGAACGCTGAAAATTTTCTCGTAAATTCTGTTCGGTATTTTAAATTCCATTTATTATCAGCTGGTCTCAGTACAGACAATAGCATTGGACAAACACACATTCTCTGTTAAGTCTTTACTGTAAAGTTATGTCTTATATCGGTATCAAGACAGTTTAGATTGTGATTGTAAATGCTGCTGCAGGGACAAAGCTGGCTGGTTGGAGGATGAAGACGATCAAAAGACTGATGAAGGTATATTTAAGTGTATTTTGAAATATGCAGTATTTTTAATGCAATAAACATGGGATTTATTTTTACATTTGATTCATGCATGCAGTTTTGTTTGCCTTAATATCTGTATCTTTCCAGAGTAATCTATCATACTTTATTTATCTAGTTTTAGTGCTCAGGTTACGACCGTATAAACATTTTCTAACATACAACTTTAAGATGTGAAATCACAGAGGGATGTGACATCATATCCTTTTATGGTGGTGAGTGGGCCATATAAAGTTAATGATTATGATGATAATAGATTGATGCTCCTCAGTGTGTTTAAGGTCATTGTCTTAAAAATTTGAAATGAGAGGAAACAGGTATAGGCAGTATAACAGACATTAAATAGAGTAAAATGTACAAACTCAAATAAACATATATATATATATATATATATATATATATTAAAAAAAAAATCCTATATTAATACGTCATCTAGTAGTACACAAGTTGTGTTACACATGGTGACAACCTTATATGGTAAAAAGCATGAGTTTCAGTATGGACTAGCTTAATCATGAGATACATGCTGAGTAATGTCACCTTTGTCACTATTGACTTTTATTGCATGCTGTATAGCCAGAGGGTGATACTATATTCACACCTAAATCTCACATAAACCATAATAGGACTTCTTACACAAATTAAGGCCTCAAAAAGCCTTAAATCTAAGATTTAACATTTAAACATCCTAAATTCCTAAAGCAATGACATTAAATGTTGTATACGCAATATTTCACCTCATTATTTTTGTCTCGTTTTCAATTTAAAATATCCTAACATTCTTAAATCAAGATAGACTTATTTGAGATGAAGATACGAAATGTTGATTTTAAGAAATTTAACAAACTCCAGTGATGTTGTGTTTGAAACTTTAATCTGTCAGTGGAGTACGAAAATAGTTTTTTCCTTTGAATTAAGTAGTTTTTTTGTACCCTATTGGCAGATACAATAAATTTTTCAGAAAACAAGGCTAAAGTGATTTCCAAAACCGTAAAAAAAGATTTGTTGCTATTTTCAAATTAAGTTTTATTTACGCTGTTCACACAGCACTGACTTTCCATCCTTTTACCGGTTAAGCACCATTCACACATTGCTTTCAAAATACCAGTAAATTTTGTGACATCACTAACCAGAAATGATCTCTGAACAACTGTGCCTCCCATGTTGTGTTTGCAAACTTTGGTGGTCAGTGTTTTTGTTTATGTTTTTATTTTTGTGTCAAAGGTTAATGTTCATGCTCCCACTTTTGGCCCAGAGACATTGTATTAGATGACTACAAACCGAACTACACAGCGCATCTGCGTAAGAATGTTATGATTGGCCCAGATTAGATGTCTTACGTCAGTGCTTTTGAAGACGTATATGCTCATTACGGTAATCTCGTTACTGGTAAATTACTGGTTTATTTGAATGGGTTTACCAGTAAATTACTAGTCATTTACTGGTAATGTTATAACTTCTCATACCAACCAAATTTACCAGTATTTTTGAAAAGGTCCTGTCCACACATGATCTTTTAACAGTAATTGTAAAGACTGTATGTGTGAAAGGGGTTATTGTGTGCTTCCTAGACATTTAGAAAACATATTAATGAATTATGTATTCTTACTTGGTGCTTTTTTAAAAAAAGTCTTTAATTTGTATTGAAAAAACATGCGGAAACCCTGTATGCTAACAAAATGCATTGTGCTTTTTGTCTTACGCTGAAAAAACTTTTGTTAACAGTCTATAGGATGCTTTACTGTGAGCTAACCATATAGTCTTGTGGTTCCTTGTCTCTGACTGAGATGGAAATATGAGTCAGGTTTCTCTAACCACACAAAGCAGGTTTTAGTTTGTTTCCTGTTTCCAGTGGCTTGACTGTGACCTATCTAAATCCTTCTAAATGTGTCCCCTATTCTTATAAGATATTTAAAACAGACATTTTTAGATAAAAAATAAGTAAATTAAAAAACAACTCGTTCAACAGATGGTCAGTGAATGAAGGTGAAATTAACTGAGTTATTGAATTACTATATTTTAGACCATATTAAATGAATAAATGAATAAATAAAATTAAATAAATTACATGTGTGATGCATAAAATTGTGGCACTGTAACAAGATAATTTCATTTTTTGTGATTAAAATATGTAATTACATGTTTAAATCTGTAGATCATGTGAGTTAGATCATGTGACAATAATGACATAATGCTTTTTTTTTTTAATTGTCATTGCATGATTTTAACTGGTGAATTTCAAAGTAAGATTTTTTTTTATGTTTTTTTTTAAAAAGACGGCTTTTCTGCTCACCAAGCCTGCATTTATTTGATTCAAAATACAACAAAAGCAGTAATACTGTGAAATATTTTTACTATTTAAAATGTTTTCGATTTAAATATATTTTAAAATGTAATTTGTTTCTGTGATCAAAGCTAAATTTTCAGCATCATTACTCCCGTCACATGATCCTTCAGAAATCATTCTCATATGCTGATTTGCTGTTCAAGAAACATTTATTATTATTACTCTCAATTATTTAAAACAGCTGAGTACATTTCTTTGATGAATAGAAAGATCCAAAGATCAGCATTTATCTGAATTAAAAAGCTTTTGTAACATTATACACTATGCCATTCAAAAGCTTGGAATCAGTATTTATTTATTTATTTATTTATTTGGGGGGTTATATGTTAGAAATGAATACTTTAAATTGCGTCAAAAGTGATGATAAAGACATTTATAATACTTCTGTTTCCGATACTGTTCTTCTAAAATTTATATTCATCAAAGAAACCTGAAAAAATTCTACTCAGCTGTTTTCAACATAATAATCATAATAAATGTTTTTTGAGCAGCAAATCATATTATTAGAATGATTTCTGATGGATCATGTGACTGGAGTAATGACGCTAAAAATCAGCTTTGAAATCACAGGAGTAAATTACATTTTTAAACATTCAAATAGAAAACAGTTACTTTTAAACTAAAAATATTTCAAAATTTTGTGTACTTTGGATTAAATAAATGCAGGCATGGTGAGTAGAAGAGAGTTTTTTAAAAAAAATTAAAAATCTTACTGTTCGAAATCTTTTCACTGGCAGTGTTTATCACAACAACAACAAAAATGTGCTTATAATATGTACGGAATAAAAAAAATGGTGGAATGTGCCATCATGGCCAAATTTGGTAAACATATCTCAGATATCCATCCTACAAGCTTTTCAATCATTAAAGTGGCCAAAAGCACCTTGGGGAGGGCATTCATGGGATATGGACGTTGTAAATGATGCAACCAGCAATAGCAAAAAGTCAAGACTATATAATAGAGCGCGCGGCTGCGCTCTGGCAGAAGATCCTCTGCGCTCACGCGGCGCAGCAGCAAAGCACCAGTGTGCTGGACAGTAGGGCGGGACGACAGCATCTAAGCAGTATGTATCTTTCATCAGACTCTTTATATTCACAAATGTAGCGCGATAACAGTAATTTACGAACAAATTAATAGTCACTAGTTATTTTTTAACTATATTCTACCTGTGGTGATACCTCTCACAGAGAAAATTCAACGGAATGGCAAACAAATTAAAAGCTTAACGCTACACTGTGA
The DNA here is from genome assembly GCA_012976165.1 of Labeo catla. Lineage (NCBI taxonomy): Eukaryota > Metazoa > Chordata > Actinopteri > Cypriniformes > Cyprinidae > Labeo > Labeo catla. The sequence continues at coordinate 246,810 of VONZ01000762.1, forward strand.
AAAGATTCAACGAAATGACAAAACATTTAAAAGCTTCTACTGTGATTACCGTGTAGTATCTGAATTAGATTCCAAATGAATCTATAATTTTAACTATGGTAAATTCTGATACCACGTCTTTAAGGGTCGGTAAACGTTAATGATAGTGGTAGTATTTAAAGCAACAGGATTTGCTTCAAACTAACGCTTGTCAACAGTTTAAAAACGCACATATTTCTGTGTGGAACCGACAAAGTTGATCATTTCAGTACTCTGAACTCTTCGACAAGCATAGCACCTCTGAAGTTATAATTTAAGCGACATGTGAATGCACAGCATTGTACAGTGTGATATAATGTATTCTTACACAACACAGCACAAAACCACCTGCCCCATCCAAGACCATAAATTTGAGATTAAAACGTACCCCGACTATCAGCATCGGAGATAACAGCAAACATGGGCAAGAAATCCAAAGTGGAACTGTCAAACGGCAAAGCAGAGGAGAATGGAGATGTAAGGTAAATGACTTTACTGTTATACAGCGCTGATGTTTTAAGAGCAATTTGTTCTTACAAATACAAGTACATTTGTTTTAGATGTAATTAGGGTTTATGGTTCATGTCCTGGCATGTTCGTCTCACGAAAGGATTAGATCATTTACAGTCAACAAGTATAACTATGTAACTGTAAATATATATATATATATATATATATATATATATGTATGTATTTATTTATTTGCTTGTTTTTTTGTGACCCTGGACCACAAAACCAGTCATAAGTGTCAATTTTTGAAAAGTTTTTTGATATTGAGATTTATACATGAATATTTATACTGAATAAATAAGTTTTCCATTGGTGTGTGGTTTGTTAGAATAGGATAATATTTGGCTGAGATACAACTGTTTTAAAATCTGGAATCTGAGGGTGCAAAAAAATTAAAATACTGAGAAAATCGCCTTTAAAGTTGTTCAAATGAAGTTCTTAGCAATGCATATTACTAATCAAAAATTAAGTTTTGATATGTTTACGGTAGGAAATTTACAAAATATTTTCATGGAACATGATCTTTACTTACTATCCTAATGATTTTTGGCACAAAAGAAAAATCGATAATTTTGACCCATACAATGTATTTTTGGCTATTGCTATAAATATACCCAAGCTACTTAAGACTGGTTTTGTGGTCCAGGGTCACATTTATTGTTTGTTTGTTTACTTTTTTAATTCAACAAACTTAATCGTGATATTTCTTTCCAGCAGTGAGAAAAATGGCAAGAAAGAAGAGAAGGAAAAGATGGAGATGGTGGGACCATTTGAGTTGGTGAGTGAAATATTAAATGTGTTGTTAGCATTTGTAGTACTATTATTATTTGTGAAATTAATAAGAATTTCACAGCCATAAAGATGTATATACTAAAACATTTTTATTTTAAATATATATATAATTTTAAATACGTCAGTAATGCTGTAACCACAAGTAAATATCAAATTAAACTAAATAAGCCTAAAATAAAAACTAAATAAAAAAAAAATGGATGTGGTGGAGAAGTAATTTTGTTGATTGACTCATTTCACTACAGTCCTTTAAGACTAAATACCTTGAACTGTCTCGGCATTGCTTGCAGCTTTACTATGTATTGTTAAATGCATATCGAGATATTGTAATTCTGAGCTTGAGCACATTGCGCTTTATTTTTATTTGATAAAAATATTGATAAAATAGCTATCAAAAATGCTTTTAGACTAACTTGTTCTCAAAGAACTGTGTCCATTTTTCAGTTTCGCTATGCAGATGGTCTCGACATTTTTCTGATGCTGCTTGCCACAGTCATGTCCATGGCCAACGGGGCAGTACTTCCTCTCATGGTTATTGTATTTGGAGACATGACAAACAGCTTTGCGCAAGATGCATTCATAGAGAATATGAAGAACCTCACCAGTGAGTTTACAATTTGTATGCCCCATCAATCTACTGTTGTTTCACAGGGAAATTTAACAAACTAAAAACAACATATGGTTCTTTAATCTCTAGACATCACCATCCCACAGTCCAATGAGACTTTAGGAGAGCAGATGACAAAGTAAGACTACTGTGCTTTGCATTGGAACACTACAGGTTTTCTCCACAGTTTTAATTTAATTTATTTTTAAAATATTTCTTAGAGTATGATAGTCTTGTTTCTCCTTTCCAGGCATGCTATATACTACAGCATAATGGGATTTGTAGTTTTGGTGGCGGCATATATGCAGGTGGCCTTTTGGACTCTTGCTGCAGGACGTCAGGTGAAGAAACTTAGAAAGAAGTTCTTTCACTCCATCATGAAACAGGACATTGGCTGGTTTGATATCAATGAGACAGGACAGCTCAACACACGCCTCACAGAGTATGACATGGAATAAAAGTAATTTATCTACGTATTACACACAAAGACGCATAATGTACCTACATCATTTTTTTTTATTATTATTTTTTCTCTGCAGTGATGTCTACAAAATAAATGAAGGCATTGGGGATAAGCTTGGCATGCTGATTCAGAGTATGACCACCTTTTTCACTGGCATCATCATTGGTTTTATCAAAGGCTGGAAGCTGACCCTCGTCATTCTCGCTGTTAGCCCTTTACTGGGGATCTCAGCTGCTATCATTGGAAAGGTGGGATAAAAAGGAATATGAAGACAAAGAGTTTTAAACGGTTAGCTCATCCAAAAATGAAAATCCTGTCATTACTCACCATCATGTAATTCCAAACCTGTAAGACCTTCGTTTATCTTCAGAGCACAAATTATGACAGACCCTGCATAGACAGCAACGCAACTCACATGTTCAGGGCCCATCAATAGTTCAGTCTTATTTCATCAAAAATATCTTAATTTGTGTTCCAAAGATAAACTACGGTCTTAAGGGTTTGAAACGACACAAGGACATGAGTAATTAATGACAGAATTTTCATTTTTGGGTTAATGATACCTTTAATGTTTTTATATCTACAGTATAGTAAGCTGCTGTCTCACTTCAGCACAAATACAATCACAATAGTACAGCATGCCTATTTTAGTTTATTATTGTGGTTTTATTAATGTATACTTTTCTACCTAGGTAGAAAAGGGAATAAAATAACAAATGGTCAATCAAGGATCCATACAGAGATATTAAAGCTAAAAGTTTGGCATCAGTAAGAATTAAAATAATAATAATAATTCTAACCCTGGTGTGACCCTGGACCACAAAACCAGTCATAAGGGTCAGTTTTTTGAAATTGAGATTTAAATACATGGATATTTATACTGAATAAATAAGTTTTTCATTGATGTATGGTTTGTTAGATTAGGACAATATTTGGCCAAGATACAACTATCTGGGGGTGCAAAAAATCTAAATATTGAGAAAATTGCCTTTAAAGTTGACATGTATTATTGACTATTGCTACAAATATACCCGTGTGACTTAGGACTGGTTTTGTCGTCCAGGGTCACATATTATAAATGATCTCTATTTCAAATAAATTCTTTTGAACTTTTTATTCATCAGAGAAATCTTGGGGAAAATGTATGACAATTTCCCCAAAAATATTAGGCAGCACAAATGTTTTCTGCAATGATAATAATAATAATTTTTTTTTAGCTCTAAGTCAGCATGTTGATTAGCATAGGACTGACACTGAAGACTGCAATAATGACTGCTGAAAATTCAGCTTTACCTTCATTGTAAAATTTAAATTAGTCCTGGTGAGCATAGGATATTTCTTTCAAAAACATTAAACATGATTGATGGTCTAAAATAAAATGAATCAAGTTGAAAAGCAACGTTGTATCCCTGCCTCATTAGGTGATGTCATCATTCACGTCGAGGGAACAGACAGCCTACGCCAAGGCTGGAGCAGTGGCTGAGGAAGTGCTGTCATCCATCAGGACTGTCTTTGCCTTTGGTGGACAGAAGAAAGAGATACAGAGGTGTGTTTGAAAGACATCACGTCTCTCAAAGAATGACAGCACTGTTTTTAGCAAAAGTCTGATGATGACAGTTGTTTTGAGTGACCTTTCTATGACCTAAACCAGCTAACCTACCAAACCATCTTAGAACCATAAAGACTAGACAACTACGAAGAAGACAACTTAGTTTTAGCACTTAAAGCTTGGGGAAGAGGGTTTTATCATCATATTTTTTGCATCAAGGATAATGCATGACTTTTTTTCTGTTCTTCAAAGGTATCACAAAAACTTAGAGGATGCGAAGAACGTTGGCGTAAGGAAGGCCATCACTGTGAACATTGCTATGGGCTTCACATTCTTCATTATCTATATGTCCTATGCTCTGGCCTTTTGGTATGGCAGCACTCTTATCCTGGCTGGCGAGTATGATGTCGGCATACTTTTAACTGTAAGTCGCAGAAGGGTTATTATAAAACCTCAGAAACTCTCTGTGGTCTTCTGATTAAATTCCAGAGTCACACTGGTCATGCTTCAGATATCGTAGGATATAAAAAAAACACAATTATTACACCATAAATAGCATGTGGTTATGTTTTCTTCATGGGAACTTAAAGAAGACTGTTGTATAAGCATGAGATTACCTCACAAGTGCATTTTCTGTTCCTCCGTTTCAGGTTTTCTTCTCAGTCATAATTGGAGCTTTCGGCATAGGTCAAACGTCTCCTAACATCCAGTCCTTCTCTAGTGCGAGAGGGGCTGCCCACAAAGTTTACCACATCATTGATCATGTGAGTGAACTTGTTAGCTACTCATGGATATTATATTACATAATTGTTGGAAGAAAAGACAACTGTCCCCAATGCAGAAGAAGATCCATAATATAATTGCTTCCTGGGATGCTACACAGGATATTAGTAATTTATTACCTGCATTAAAAAAAGTAAAAATGCCTTAATCCTGAAATTCACGGTCCCCATAATCCTGTAAAATTTGGAAAAGTCATAGAAATTTATAATGATGTTCAGTATTTTTTTGGTTATGCATGGAGACAGAACTCAAAACTGAATCCACCATTCAAAGGTTTGGAGTTAGTTTTTTTTTGTTTTTGAAAGTCTCTTAATGCTCATCAAGGCTATATACATTTGTTAAAAAATACAGTCAAAACAGTAATATTATGAAATATTGTTACAATATTGTTTTTGAATGCAGCAACTTTGAAATATTTTTACTATTTAAAATAACTATTTTCTATTTTAATATATTTTAAAATGTAATTTATTCCTTTGATTTCAAAGCTAAATTTTTAGCATCATTACTCCAGTCACATGATCCTTCAGAAATCATTCTAATATTCTGATTTGCTGCTCAAAAAACATTTAATATTATTATTATTATGTTGAAAACAGCTGAGCAGAATTTTTGACAGGTTTCTTTGATAAATAAAAAGTTCAGAACAACATTTATCTGAAATAGAAATCTTTGTCTTTATCATCACTTTTGATCAATTTAAAGCATCCTTGCCAAATAAAAGTATTAATTTCTATAATTTCTTGAATGATTTCTGAAGGATCATGTGACACTGAAGACTGGAGTAATGATGCTGAAAATGTATCTTTGATCACAGGAATAAATTACATTTTAAAATACATTCAAATAGAAAGCAGTTATTTTAAATAGTAAAATCATTTCACAATATTACTGCTTTTGCTGTATTTTGGATCAAATAAATGCAGGCTTGGTGAGACACAAGAGACTTTAAAACATTAAAAATCTTACTGTTCCAAAACTTTTGACTGGTAGTGTATATAATTATAAAAAGACATGGAAATGCTGGAAAGCCTGACCTTTGAATTATATTGTTTTGGTTCCTGACTTTGTTGAATTATATCTACAAATATATTATGGCTGTCCTGTACAGTACAGATCATTCAGCAAATCATACTATAATCATAAATCTATATTGCTATATTACATATTTCTGTAGTTTTTTGAACATTTAAATGTAGCAGAGCAGCAGAACTGTTTGATTTTTAACTTCTGTTCCAAGAAGGATAAGCCTGAACAATTAGAACACACACACATACACGCACAGGACTAAACTTTGTCTTTATTTAGACTCAGGTGGTCAAGTTTAAACAAACACCACACTCACTGAGCAGACAGCGGCTTTGAGATAAAATCCAGAGACAAAAAGGTGCAGAAAAATAATTCTGAGCTAAGTTGCATAACTTCCCCTCATTGTTTAGTAGCAGCTTGAAAAATGGCCAAGTCTCAGAATCAGAGGATCTTCCCTACTGAGATCCAAAGAATAGAAGACCACAGGGAACCATTTTTCTTTGGTGTCAAGCAATTAGTATGTTATTGACGTCTATTAGTCTGAATGAGGTTTGATTGTGAACTTACCTTTATCCCTGGCTGGAATTTGTATTTATAATAAGAAATGTATCTCACAATCCTTGTTTCACCAACAGGAACCCACGATCAACAGTTTCTCGACAGAAGGACACAAACTTGATGCTGTAAAAGGAGACATAGAGTTCAAAAACATTCACTTCACATACCCCTCACGGCAGGATGTGAAAGTAGGACTATCAAATGATTTATTAAAAAAACATTTAAACAAAACTTTACAGAATGAAATGACTCCAGCTATTGCTCTGTAGGTTCTGAATGGCATGAATCTTAAAGTCATGAGTGGACAGACCATTGCTTTGGTGGGCAGCAGTGGATGTGGAAAAAGCACAACAGTTCAGCTGCTACAACGCTTCTATGACCCACAGGAAGGAACGGTAAGTACAAAGAGAGGCAGAGAGGTACAAACTCCTTGACCTTCCTGTTCTTCATTCAATTCTTTTTTCTGTTTGTCTAACCCATCAGGTGTCTATAGATGGCCATGATATTCGCAGTCTGAACGTGCGAAGTCTAAGAGAACTAATTGGCGTAGTCAGCCAGGAGCCGGTGCTGTTTGCCACAACCATTACAGAAAACATCCGCTACGGCCGCGAAAACGTCACTCAGGAGGAGATCGAGCAGGCCGCACGTGAAGCCAATGCCTACGACTTCATCATGAAGCTCCCAGATGTAAGATAAGACATTGCAAAATAATTGTACTTTTAAGGAGGTAATTTTGATCAATTGGATTAAAAAAGGTTGGTCCTTTTCAGAAATTTGAGACTCTGGTTGGAGAGAGGGGCACCCAAATGAGTGGCGGACAGAAGCAGCGTATTGCTATTGCACGAGCGCTTGTGCGCAACCCAAAAATCCTCCTTTTAGATGAAGCTACATCTGCTCTGGATGCAGAGAGTGAGACTATTGTGCAAGCAGCGTTAGATAAGGTAACCAAAAACATAGCAGTCTAGAAAAACATTGGAAATATTGCTTGTGTGTGTTTGTGTTTTGTGTGTATGTATGAATATTTTTTACATCTGCATAGGTGAGGCTGGGCAGGACCACCATTATAGTGGCTCACCGGCTGTCCACTATTCGAAATGCTGATGTCATTGCTGGATTCCAGAATGGTGAAATTGCAGAACTGGGCACACATGACGAACTGATGGAGAGAAAAGGAATCTACCACACTCTTGTTACAATGCAGGTTAGAAACCCACAGTGCAGTACATGCACACACATGAGCTCCGTATGCAACTGTGGCACAGCAATCTTGCTGTTTAAGATTGTCCGAGCTTATTGTCTTGGTGGAGCTGCTCTTGGTTGAGTTGGAGTTTGAATCCCAATTCAAGGAGCTTTCCTGGTCCTATTCACCTCCCAACTGTTTTCATTCACTTCGCTTCCTGTCTTGTGCATAAAAGGTAAAAATAGCCTGGCTTTGACATAACATTAAAGAGAATTGACTGTCAGTGATTTGTAGTGCCTGAGCAACTAGAAGCCAGTCATGTTCTTCAAGAGTTGCCAATTTGAGGCATCATGAGTAACACTGGCTATCAATGATATTGAACAGGTATTAAAGGATTAGTTCACTTCCAGAACAAAAATTTACAGATAGTTTACTCCCTTTGTCATCCAAGATGTTCATGTCTTTCTTTCTTCAGTCGTAAAGAAATTGTTTTTTGAGGAAAACATTTCGGGAATTTTCTTCATATAGTGGACTTCTGTGGTGTCTGCGAGTTTGAACTTCCAAAATGCAGTTTAAATGCAGCTTCAAAAGGCTCTAAATGATCCCAGGTGACGAAGAAGGGTCTTACCTAGCAAAACGATTCTTTTCTAGAAAAAAAAAAAAAAGAGTACAATTTAAACACTTTTTAACCACAAATGCTCATCTTGTCTAGCTCTGCATTGCGCATGCATACTCGGTGCACTCTGGTTCAAGACTGTTAGGGTTTGTCAAAAACTCCCATCTTATTTTCTCCTCCAACTTCAAAATCGTCCTTCTTTGTACGTTCACTTTGTAAACACTGGGTCAGTACTTCTGCAGCGATGTGATTTTGGAGGAGAAAATGAGTTGTGAGTTTTTCGACAAAACCTAACTGTCTTGAACCGGAGTGCACAGAGTGCGCATGCGCCTAGCAGAGCTACACAAGAAAGTGTATAAAGTGTATAAATTGCAAAATAATTTTTTTGAAAATAACCGTTTTGCTAGATAAGACCCTTCTTCCTCAGCTGGATTTGTTTAGAGCCCCTTGAAGCTGCATTTAAACTGCATTTTGGAAGTTCAGACTTGCGGGCACCATGTAAGTCCACTATATGAAGAAAATTCCCGAAATGTTTTCCTCAAAAAACATAAGTTTTGTTCTGGAAGTGAACTAATCCTTTAAAGCTCATGTGATCCCTGTCAAATGTTGCAGTCAAACAGCAACCAACACTACAGTGACTTGGCAATCTCAAATGGTTGAATTAGCTTGAATTAGTTGAATTAGTTGAATTAGTCATTGTGATCAGCTCTTTAAACTTCCACAATGTGACACATTTCATAAAGATGTTACACAGTTTGTCTATCTGGATTTGACTGAAGCTGAAATGTGGTAACATTTAAGTCTAGTGGTATTTGTCCTGCCTGCTTTGGTTAACAGCAGAAATGAAAAGTTTCAGAAGCAAGTACATTGTGCATGATGACACAGGGAAAATGAATTCAGAATGTGCATGGGGTCTATTTTGAGTTTGCTTGTTTAAATCACAGATGGTTAGGAGCACAGAGGAAACAGAGGAGGGCAAAGAGGAGATGTTTATGGATGAGAAGAGTCCCTCAGTCAGCTCTCTGAACGAAAGCACACTCTTCAGACAGAAATCCAGAAGTGGCTCAGAAAAAGAACAGCAAGATAAAGAGAAACAGACAGAGGAGGTAAGAGACTGAGTCTAGAAAATTCATGAATTCAACCCTACTGGAAATGTGTTTCTCAGTAACTGGAAAATGAAATTTTTTTATGGGTAATATCAGTCAAACCCAAACAGAACAGTTTACCAAAGTTCTATAAATCTCGTTACAACTTTGTCTTCATAAATTATTTTTTTTCTTTCCTTAAATGATTAGTTCAATGATTTACTTACCCCATGTCGTCTGAGATGTTTCAAGCCTTTTTTTTCTTCAGTCGCAAAGAAATAAAGGTTTTTGAGGAAAAATTCCAGAATTTTTTTTCCCCATATAGTGGACTTCAATGGTGGGTTCAACTGCTCTACACAATCCCAGCCAGGGAATAATGGTCTTATCTAGCAAAGCGATCAGTCATTTTCTTAAAAAAAGTAAAAACTTTTTAACCATAAATGCTTGCCTTGCACTAACTCTGCAATGCGCATGTGCGTCTTCACGGATTGCTTAAGCAAGTTGGAAAAGTCAAGTGTGGTCAGTTTTTCGTCTGTGTACTCTGGTTCAAAAAGGTAGGGTAGGGCAAAAACCTCATTTCATTTTCTCCTCCAACTTCAAAATCATCCAACATCATTGTTTTACCTTTTTTGTAAAGGGTGTTTGACTTTATTTGCACGTTTACTTTGTAAACACTTTGTTGGTACTTCTGCCTACGTCACATGTGCGTGATTACATAATGCGCAAGGTCGAGCTAGTGCAATTTGTAGTTAAAACGTATATGAATTTGTATTTTTCTTGGAAAATGACTGATCGTTTTACTAGATAAGAGCATTATTGCTTGGCTGAGATGTGTAAAGCCCTTTGAAGCTGCACTGAAACTGCAATTTGGCCCTTCAACCCATTGGCTCTCACTGAAGTCCACTATATGGAGAAAAATCTTGGGTGTGTGTGTTTTCCTCAAAAACCTTAATTTCTTTTTGACTGAAGAGACAAGACATGAACATCTTGGATGACATTGGGGGTGAGTAAACTATCAGGACATTTTCATTCTGGAGTGAACTAATCCTTTAAAAAAGAACTTCAAGGCTTAACATGTATCTGCAAAGAAATTATATTTTGATCAAATTATTTTACATAGTCCTTCTTGTGTTTGTTCTCTATTTTCCTTGTAGGAAAAGGTTCCAAACGTCTCCTTCCTGACAGTCCTGAAACTGAACAAACCGGAATGGCTGTACATAGTGGTTGGAGTTTTATGTGCCACCATAAACGGAGCTATGCAGCCTGCATTTGCTATCATTTTCTCGAAAATCATTGCTGTATGTTGTACATTAAAATTAACTATTCATATTAATTACCATTATTGACAGTTAACTTTACTGAGACGTTATTCCTCACACATTTATTTTCTTGTCTTCTTTTCCATTCTTCTTCTTCTCTAGGTGTTTGCTGAGGTTGATCAGGATCTTGTACGAAAGAGGACTGAGCTGTACTCTCTGCTGTTTGCTGGCATTGGGGTCGTGTCCTTTTTCACTTTGTTCTTCCAGGTTTGTTTTGTGTTACAGCATCAATGTCTGAACACACAGTACATTTAAAGGATTAGTTTATTTCCAGAATAAAAATTTCCTGATAATATACTCACCCACATGTCATCCAAGATGTTGATGTCTTTCATCAGTTGCAAAGAAATTTAACTTCGTGACTGAAGAAAGAAAGACATGAACATCTTTGTTTTGGAAGTAAACTAATTCTTTAATCTTTTAAATGCTAAAAAACATTGTAGAACTTGACTAAGACACCCTAAAAGTGTAGCGTTCAAAAGTGTAGTCAGAGATAGAGATGGATTATATAAGGTGTTCACGCTGAGGTGTTTAAAAGGACATTTGTTCTGATAAGCATACATGTGAGGTACATCCTGTACATTGAGTGGTAGTAAGTTCACATGATCTTTCTTATCTAAAAGCTGATGGCTGTTGTGAAATACCACTTGGTAAACAGCAATGAATAGTGCACAGATCTGTCAATTATTTGCCTAGTCAAACTACCACTGCTAAAAATTCAGAAATGCCAAAAGACTACATTTTAATCTTACAGTAGAACAAAAATGAACAGGAAAAAATAGAAAGTCTATTTCAATGTGCTAATAATAATATTTAAAATGACAAAATTGATTATAAAATCATCGGTTTACATATACTTTGAAATAAATATATTACAGAAGATTTGTATTTCAAATAAATGTTCTTTCATGGCTTCATTTTGGTGTATTTTTCACATATTTTAATTTATTTCTGTTTTAATTTCTGCTAGGGCTTCTGTTTTGGCAAAGCTGGTGAGATTCTGACCATGCGACTGAGGTTTAGAGCCTTTAATGCTATGATGAGACAGGTAAGACAATAATTGATCAATTGTCTCAAGGTTAACCACAAAGAAGCTATTTATGCATGTCTGCTCTTGGAGAGTAGTACGACACCTGTCTGTGTATTTTAGGACCTGAGCTGGTATGATGATAACAAGAACAGTGTGGGTGCGCTGACCACCAGACTGGCTGCAGATACAGCTCAAGTGCAGGGCGTAAGTCTCATTTCCTATTCCACTACCAAGAGTTACACTTAGGTCCCCAGTGCATCTGCCAACCCAGAAAATGTGAAAAATTAATGAAGTAAAACCCAGTACATTTTTTGGCAAAGCCTTTCTCTGCAATTGTGTTAAAAACATCAGCCAATCAGATTTCACTCCTCCTGTGACATGATAAGGGGATCTTATTATAATATTACCGCCCCTTAATTTGCACATTTCCACCCACAGAACTGTCATTTTGTTTTCACAAGCAAGCAACAGTATACCAGTTCTAACACCATGGTAAAAGTTCGAGCAAAGCATGCTAACTGTTCTGTCACTGGCTGCACAGATGAGCACAGCTTCAGAGGAGACAAGACAGCAGTGGATTTATTGATTTATTTACTGTATATTACGCTGCTGCCTCACAGATCGAATATAAACGTGATTTCTTACCCAGCTGCTTACCTTCACAGACGTAACCGACTGTTTTTGTAAACTCGTGTTTTTAACATGAACTTGTGTATTTGACAGTTTAGGCGCAATAAGACATGAAAGAGAACTTAGTTTAGTACAGGGGTGTCAAACTCCGGTCCTGGAGGGCCGCAGCCCTGCAGAGTTTAGATGCAACCCTAATTAAACACACCTGATCCAACTAATCAAGTTCTTCAGGCTTAATTGAAAACTGCATAGTATGTGTTTTGGAGCAAGGTTGGAACAAAATTCTGCAGGGCTGTGGCCCTCCAGGAACTGAGTTTGACACCCCTGGTTTAGTACTCACATGCTGTGCGACGGCTGCTTTTTGTGCACATGCTTTGCATGAGTGCGCTCAAAAAAACTTATATCAGAAGTTTAAACTGATATTGCTTAAAAATGCATGATTTCAACATGATAATCAAAACCAAACAGATGTTTTTTGGCAGTGTATCTGACATACGAGCTGTAAAGGCACATCTCTATTCTGGAAAAAGGGGCGTGGAGCAGCAGCTCATTTGCATTTAAAGAGACATGCATGAAAACAGCGTGTTTCTGCTTCCACTCAAAATAGGCATTTTCAAAATGATATAAAAAATGATCTGTGGAGTATTTTGAGCTAATACTTCACAGACACATTCTGGGGACACATGAGACTTATATTACCTTGTAAAAAGGCACATAATAGGTCTCCTTTAACTCTTTTGTATTATAAATGTAGTTTTTGATATTGTTTTAACACAGTAGCTCATCTCACATAGCACAACTACTTTGTTTCCAACAGGCAACTGGTGTGCGATTGGCAACAGTGGCACAGAATGTAGCCAACTTGGGCGCTGCAATTATCATCTCATTTGTGTACGGCTGGCAGTTGACCCTCCTTATTCTTTCCATTGTGCCGATCATGGCTGTGGCTGGAGCCATTCAGATGAAGTTACTGGGGGGACATGCTCTAAAAGACAAGAAAGAGCTTGAGCAAGCTGGAAAGGTGAACATTTATGCTTATGCTTTAATGTGGCATAATATGAATCAACTGTTTTAAATCACAACCTTGTGCGCAATGTTTTTTCCCCATGCAGATTGCAACAGAAGCCATTGAGAATATCCGTACCGTGGTTTCATTAACCAGGGAGAGCAAGTTTGAGAGTCTGTATGAAGAGAACTTACTTGTGCCATACAAGTATGTTTAAGTTGACGAATAATGATTCTGTTATACTGTATATCTATTAGAATTCAAAACGAGCTTGATAATTGATGGTCAGATAATTGATGTTTGTCTTGTTTCCTAGAAACGCGAAGAGAAAAGCGCACGTTTTTGGCCTGACGTTCTCCTTCTCTCAAGCAATGATCTATTTTGCTTATGCTGGCTGTTTCAAGTTTGGCTCTTGGCTCATTGAACAAAAACTGATGACCTTTGAGGGTGTCTTCCTGTAAGTGACTGTTATAAGACTCTCTTAATGCAAACTTAGGAATATGTGAAAAGTCTCTAGAGCAGTGTTAAAATGACCCACTACCATCTTCAATGTGTGTCACAGGTAGTTCAAATTTGTAAAAATTAAACGGAGGTGAGTAAGGTCATGTAGTAGGCTAACACACACATGCTAAAACAGTACAGTACCGTTGTTAAGTGGGTACAAAGTCTGCTGGTTTCTACAGTATCAGTTAATGATTATAGAAAAATGAGTCAGGATAAATGATCCAGATGAGCAGATGTAGATATTCTCTTAGACAACACATACATTACATTTGCAGATAGAAAATTCAAGAGGATTCATGTTATCTAACAAGTGGGTTTTAAAAAAGAGATAATTAAAACTCAGTTGTCTTAAGAACTGATTAAATGGCAGTGTACCCATAGTTACACAGTCTAATAAAGATGATGTAATAGGCTAAGCATCTACATTATATATGCAATATAGTCTGACTGATAATAACTTGATTATTGAGTGGGAAAAGCAATCGTTTTGTTATTCAGTGATTCAGACAGCAGATTAACTAGATATCAGTGTGGTTTTAGTATCACTGATATACTGTTCGTTTTTGTTCAGATTTTAAATGATATTTTTTCACTTTCATTTTAGTTAAACTTTTTGCTTTTTTCCCCTTTTTTAACATTTTGGTTCATTTTTTATTGATTATTCTTTTATTTTAGTACAAGTTAAGATAAATGAAAATAAATTTTTTTTTGCCTTGGCTACTAGCAGAAATAAAAGTTTCCTTTTCCCTTTTAATAAAATGTTTTTTTTTTTTAATTAATTTTATTCTTTAGTTTTGTTTATTTGTTTGTTATTTTAATACTTCAGTTTAAGCTAAATCAAAAAAGAAAATTCTTGCTTTCACAACTAGCTGGAATAAGTGTTATTTTTTTTTAATGTTTTTGTTCATTTTTAAATTAATTTTATTCATTAGTTTTAGCTGTTTTAGTACTTCAAGTTAAGCTAACCGAAAGGGAGTATTCTTGCCTTCACAACTAGCTGAAATTAAATACCTTTTATTTTTTTCTTTGATGTTTTTGTTAATTTTGTTTATTAATTTTAATAAATAGTTTTAGTTTATTTAGTTTCAATTATTTTAGTATTTCAGGTTACCCTAAATGAAAATTATAATTCTTGCCTTGGCATGAATTTTAGTTGTAGTTATTTTAGTACTTAGATTTAAGCTAAATGACACACAACTAGCAACTAGCTGAAAGCGTTTAACGTTTGGTGTCAGTAACAAAAATTAAGATTTATGATTTTAGTTTCAGTTAACGATAATAACCCTGGCTGATATGTTTGTTTGCATCTCTCAGTGTGATCTCAGCTGTGGTGTATGGAGCAATGGCTCTTGGAGAGGCAAACTCATTCACTCCAAACTACGCCAAGGCCAAGATGGCTGCTTCTCATATCCTGATGCTCATCAACAGAGTCCCAGGCATTGATAACGCCTCAGAGGAAGGAGACAAGCCGGTATTCATTTCATACATGCTTTCAAACACCAAAATACACTGTATGCCCAATAAGCAATTAAAAACATTTCTAATTGTAGTGAGTCTTAAGTCAAGACAAGATCTCAGAGTTCCCAAAAGCCTGTCATTAATCATTTACCACTTCTGCTGCATCATCCTGTCTGATAAAACAGAGCTGGACTCTGTCCACCATAAATATCCGGTGTCATTCAATGCATTCATCAAGAGACAAATATATTGCTATGACTACACAAATGTACACTAATGTGGCTGTTTCCTGTGATCTCTGTAGGATAAATTTGAAGGGAATGTGAATTTTGAAAATGTGCGTTTTAACTACCCGTCCCGGCCGGATGTACCAGTGCTGCAGGGTCTCAGGCTCCGGGTGAAGAAGGGGCAAACTCTTGCCCTGGTGGGCAGCAGTGGCTGTGGCAAGAGCACCACCATCCAATTACTGGAGAGATTTTATGACCCTCAGCAGGGCACAGTGGTAGGAGAACACACACATACAGACAGGTAGTTCAGAGGCAACATTTTATAGCTTTTTAGCCTATTTTATATAGTAACGTTTATTGATATTTTAATGTCTTTGCCCCAGAAATGTAGTTTTATAGTCTCTAATCACGGATCCAACTCAGCAAGATTTTATTCACACACATGCACTGTCATTCAGTACACTAGCACACTAAGGACACAGCAGCAATGAAAGTGAAAAGTCTTATTACCTATATCAAGGTCAGTGATAAGATATCTTAAGGAAAGCCAGAAAACAAAGAAACCCAGATATGGACATCAAAAGCTTCTCTTTCACCTGCATACTTCAGGTCATTAACCTTTATGACTCAGACCTGTTTACATGCTATTAACTTCCATTTTTATGTGATCTGATCACAAGAGGACAGTGCTAAATAGTCTAAACAGGACTACATTCACAGGTAGTTGACAAAATTAAAACATACTTTTTAAAACAAAGTATTTTTTTATTATAGCAAAACAATTTTTAGCCACTAGGTCAAAAAGCATAATACATACTTTGAGTTATATAATCAAGGAGCACTGAGATGAATTATAGCAGTAATAAATCATAGTTAGCCCAATTACACGAGTTGCTCTTTTACACTAGTAACAGTTGCTCTTTGTTAACAGATGCTGGATGACAGTGACGCAAAGCAACTGAACATTCACTGGTTGCGCTCGCAAATTGGAATCGTTTCCCAAGAGCCTGTGCTGTTTGACTGCAGCCTGGCAGAGAACATCGCATACGGAGACAACAGTAGACAAGTCAGCCAGCAGGAGATCGAAGAGGCCGCTAAGGCTGCTAACATACACTCTTTTATAGAAGGCCTGCCTCAGGTACAGTACAACAACCACACAGTGAGAATCATCCTCATGTGCAAAACCATTCAAAAAGTAATTTTTCAATACTTTTTAAGTACTTTTTAACCTTATTAGTTTTAAATATTCAGAAAGGACACATTTAAAAGTGAAAAGTCAAAGTCGTGACATTGTTAAGTATTGGTGCTTTGCATTTAGCCCATCACAAGTGCACACACACAGCAGTGAGAAGTGAACAAACACACACTGTGATCCACACACCTGGAGCAGTGGGCAACCATTCCTCCAGTACCCGGGGAGCAATTGGGGGTTCAGTGGCAATTCCTAGGGTACAACGGGGCTAAAGTAGCCCCGGAGTAAAAAGCACCTTTGATATTATTTTCTTCTTAACCACTAGATGGCAGAAAAATATGGTGTAGCACTTTCCAAAACATCCGCTTTTCAAGATAAACGTGCAAATTTGGCCGATCCTTGATGCAATCACGGGTCGATTCTGTGCTTACTTGTAGAATATTTTGTGTTTTTAAAAATGTTGTAGATTTAAGTAGCAAATGAGAATCACAAACATTCTTGAATATATCTTAAGACTAGGTCTTCCTTATGATTTTCAAGATAATTAAAACAGCAAGAATATGTAAAAGTATGGTATTTAGGGTAAAAAGCACTCCTGCGGGTGCTTTAAGATATATGTTTTATATTAACACATTTTAATGACAGTATATTTATTGAACAAAATATTTTATTGATCAAAATAAGCAGAAAATAGTACAAACTTTGCGTACTTTGTATTTTGAGTGGAAACTTTGAGTATAAACTTAATAAAAAAACACATTTTTTTTAGCTAAAGTGTATCAATACTGTGTGCCTTTTACTCGATGCTGGTGAGCCTTTTACCCCGTGTTTGGTAAACATGTCCGGCCCTGTCTTCCTGTTTAAGTTGAAATTACAGCAACACACTGAATAACACTGCATGTTTCAAAGCACTTCACTGGGCCTTTAAAAGTGCAGCGCTGCTTTGTTTACAGCAGTAACCAAGTAAACGCAGTATAGCTGCTATTCCAAAAGCGCCACCTGCTGTCATACGGTGAATTTGCAACCCGTCTGTTTTTGCAGGCATGTTTTTTGTAGCATAATTCACAAAGCTAAGGTCAGACCATTCTGTTTTTGCTTCAGATTTTGAAATGATACAATCTAATTTGGAATAAGAACTCCTGCTAAAAACGAGATTAACCGTGAAAACACCTGGGGCCTCATTTATAAAACTTTCTTACGCACTGATTTGTTCTTAGAGTGTTCGTACGATCAAATCCACGTCAAAGTACAGATTTATAAAAACCGTCTTTGACGTGGAAAAGTACTTATCTCCACGTCAGATTCCAGCTTGGCGTACGACCGTTTCCTTGTGGTAATGCCTGGTATTGCAGAAAGTTCAACGCACGGGCAAGGAATTTCATATAAAAAAGACAATCTTGCCTCTTTCACTGAAATATGATTACGATTTGGCTGATTTAAGCATAAGCACCCTTCCAATACTTTAAACCTATTTTTAATAATGTTTTATCGTCATGTTCATCAATTACAGAATTACAATCAAATCAATAGGCTACAGTTCATTCATATTATGGTACGATTATCATACATTTAATTCCACACGTGTAAATTATTTTGTAGGCTATAAAAACTGTCATGGTGGGTTGGGTTTTAGTAGGAGACATGGCGCCATTGGTCTTGTTAGAGGATATTGCCAACCGTGCAATACGGAGAGAAAGAGTTTTTCGTGACCGCGCAGACTTTTGGGCACATGATGACACATGGCTGATAAGCAGGTACCGCTTGCCGAGAAGGGCTTTGTTAGAGCTTTGTGCTCAAATGGGCCCTCATCTACAGAGACGCACCCGACGCAACCAGGCCATACCCGTTCAGGTGCAGGTTTTGTCTGTTCTTGGGTTCCTGGCCACAGGAACGTTCCAAAGAGAAATTGGAGACAGGTCGGGAATATCCCAGTCAACATTTAGCAGAATATTGCCTGATGTTCTTCGCGGAATTATTGGCCTATGTCCGCAATTAATTCGATTCCCATATAGTGCCCAGGAACAGCGAGAAGTGAGGCAGGATTTCCTGCGTAAAACAGGGTTCCCAAACGTTATTGGTGCGATAGACTGCACCCATGTTGCCATACGAGCTCCACATGTGAACGAGTACATGTATGTCAACAGGAAAAACTTCCACTCCATAAATGTGCAGCTCATTTGTGATGCGCGTATGGCAATCCTAAATGCTGTTGCGCGCTGGCCAGGGTCAACGCACGATTCTTTCATCGTGCGTAATTGCAGTGTTGGAAATCGACTGGAGGCCGGAGCGGGCAGAGACGGCTGGCTTCTCGGTAAACCCTTTTTAAAAACTTTTGCCCAATTTATTATTTTTTTTCAGGGAGCATACGGTAAAATTAATAATTTCTACGACAACAGGAGACCGAGGTTATCCTCTAAAGACATGGCTGCTCACCCCGATTGCGCACACGGAGACAGCCGAGGAGGCCCACTTCAACACTGTACATGCTCGTGCGCGGTCGGTAGTGGAGCGCAGCATAGGCATGCTGAAGGGAAGGTGGCGATGTTTGGATGCATCAGGAGGGAGACTGTTATATGACCCCGAAAAGGTTTGCCAGATAATCCTAGCCTGCTGTGTACTACACAACACGTGTTTAAACCATGGCATAGAACTACTAGAAGAGGAAATGCGCATGGACGAAGATGACCACCCTCCCCTCCCTGCTGACCGTAACGCGCACATTACTGCGCTGAGAAGAAGACGGGAAGTGATTCACCAATTATACCAACAGGTAAATCATTTTGCTGAGAATAAACACAGACGTTCACATTTTAGGTTTTTATTTAAGCAATTTGTTCCAAGTACCCGCAATTGCGGACAAAGTTTGATTCATTTCAACCAGAGCATGCTGGACTTGCCGAAGCTCGGTAACCACCTCACTAACAGACTGGTTTAAATCCCTTTGTGTCTGTAGGACTGCCTCAGATAAAACTCTACCACGGGTGGAAGAGGAAGTTGAGGGTCGGAGACGCGCACGATGGGATGGGGATGAAGCGGCTGGTGGTCGCAGAGATCTTGAGTGTGATGAAGATGCGGCCTCTGGTGCGGATATTGCAGGTGCAGCTGCTGTTAGGGAGGCAGTCTGACTGCAATGTCCAGCTCGTCTCTGTAAAGACCCTTCGTCTGAATAAATAAACATATTGAATTATAACAATGTTTGAAGATTCATTATTCAATTAAGACACTTCATTTGAACCAAACACATACCTTCTGAACCTTCTGCAGACAAAAGGTCGGTGTCGCCCTCCTCATATATTCCCTTTACGGCCCCCTCTCCAATGATTGCGCATATTCTCTCATCCTCCGGACTCAGTTTGCATGTGGGTCCACCACCTCCAGTAAGCCTCACTTTGGCCATATGCGCCGCGATGCGTTTCTTTGATTGCAATTTCAAATCAGCCCATTTTTTCTTCACCTCTGGCAGGGTCCTTTGTTTTCCCCCAACCTCATTTACAGCCTGGGTAACCGCTTGCCAGGCCACATACTTTGACTTGGTAGTGACGCCACCAGACAAACTTCCAAATAACACCTTTCCCCGCATCTGTAGCTCCATCAACAAAACGTCAATTTCAGCCTCACTATAATTTGATTTCTTGCGCTCCTTTTTACTTGCCATTGTCACAGAGTTTTTGCTTTAGGAATGAGCTCATTTTATATGTGAATTAATTAAGCAGGGGCGTTTCGACGGCGGAACATTCAGCTGCACACAATTCCACGATCATTTGTGATTTATAACCGAATGACTGGCGTACGCATGGATTTCGTGCGTACGTTCGTTTTCTCTGAATCGCTCTTACGATCAAATCAGAAAAGTTCTTAGATAAAATCAAGGATGGTTTCTACGCAAGTCTTTATAAATGAGGCCCCAGAATTCTAAAAACGTGTGATAGAGATTTTGTTCAAACCGCCCAGCACTACATTAAACTGATCAAAAATGACAGTAAAGATATTTTTATGTTACAAAAGAATTCAGTTTCAAATATAGTAAATGTTCTTTTAACATTTCATTCATTAAAGAATCCTGAAAAAATATAATAAGCAACACAACTGATTTCAGTATTGAGAAAACGAAAGGCTTCTTGAACAGGAAAACAACTTGGACGTTAAAGACAGGAGTAATGGCTGCTGAAAATTCATACATCAAAATATATGTCATGAAATATTTTAAAATATAAAACAGTTATTGTAAACTGTAATAACAAATCAAATAAAGGCAGCCTTGGTGACCCCAAGAGACTTTTTAAATTTTAAAAATCTAAGAATATAGTACCCAAACCTTTACACAAAAGTGCACATCAGAAACAAAAAGCAATAAACTCTAATAATGTTATGATCTTATAACTAAAAAAAGGAAAAAAAATTAAATGACTGTCAACAGTTTTACTAAATAATATGTGTATTTTGGTTGCAGAAATACCAGACGCAAGCAGGTGATAAAGGTACGCAGCTGTCTGGAGGGCAGAAGCAGCGTATTGCTATAGCGAGGGCCATCCTCCGCAACCCCAAACTTTTGTTGCTGGATGAAGCCACATCTGCTCTGGACACTGAGAGTGAGAAGGTAAGATCAAAGTTTAAAATTTATAGCTAAATTCACTACATAACATTTTTGGCTGTCACAATTAAATTTCGAATATCATTATCGAAATCAAATTGATTTACCAGACAATTGAGAGTCACGCCTGCTAGAAAATAGTACCTCAGCTTCCTTTGTCTCTCTTCTCTCTGTCCTGTGAGTAGATAGTGCAGGATGCTTTGGATAAGGCGCGTGAGGGCCGCACATGCATCGTTGTAGCCCACCGGCTGTCCACCATCCAAAACGCAGACCGTATAGCTGTATTCCAAAACGGAGTGGTGGTGGAACAAGGCACACATCAGCAACTCCTCAGTCAGCAGGGGGTGTACTACACTCTCGTCACCTCTCAGATGAGTCACTGATGGTCAAGAGCATCTGTGAAGATGCAGATTCTAAAAAATATTTCATAGAAACACTCTCCTGTGGTTGCAGGCCTGTTATTTCATTCGGTGGGTTCACTTACGTGGCATTACTACAGGAAGCCAGGAAAATAATAAGGATGTGGACGTTTGTGTCCAAGCGTAACGTTAATGGAGCAGACGTCTGTGCCTTGAAATTTTAGGACATAACATTAATCCAGCTCAGCACTTTCTTGTTGCTGATTTAATTTTATTTAAAAAAGGTATTTGTATTAACCGTTCTACCAAGCACAACCATGTTCTTATTTCTTGGTCTCAGCTGCAAATTTAGGAAAGAACATTTCAAATGTGATTGTCTTTACATTGTTATGTACAGTAATATAATGTATTTATATAAAATATACATATGCAATAATTTGTCACTTGGTGCCTAATACTAAAAATGTTGCCTTGGGTTCTTATGTGACCAGATGACCAAAGAGTTTGTATTATGATGATTGCCTCCATTCTAATGTTCTCTGTGTGTGGTGCCTTAATATTTATCATACTAACATAAGGCTGTTTTATTTTGTCTTTATGGCACTGTGTTCCTATCATGCATACTGTAAAAGTCTACTGTAAAAAAAGTTTGGAATAAAGATTTGATTTTTCTTTAGTTTTACTTTTATTTGGAATTGTTCAGATTCTTCTTCTTCTCCAAAATGAATTGCATTGTTGGGGGCCTAAACATGCTTGAAAACTCATGAGACTTTTCACAGGCCTAAAGTGGTGAAGATTATGGGTGGGTGTGGCAACATGGCTTGATATAGCGCCACCTATAAAATCGAGTGCCTTTCGAGCTATGTTTCGCATACATGTACGAAATTCGGTAGACGCACGTAACACACCAATACCTACAAAAAAGTCCGTGGATATTTAGTCCGAAACCCAACAGTAAGTCTGTTGTTTTGAATTTTCTTGTCAAGTTTTGTGCCGTTTATGCCATTTCAGTTGTTATATTTAAAGAAACTCCTCATAGAGATTTACACAGATGAACACCAAATTTGGTCAGTCTAATCTAAAGCCCTTCGTGATGTTAAATTAAGAAGATCTTGAGTTTTCATTAAAGAGCATGTTCGTGGCAACCTGACAAACTTCGATGTTTCGCCATGAAAAATGAAGCTGTTATAATTCAGGCATACAATTTCCGATCTGCACCAAAATTCACGTTTGATAAAAGTCCCGTCCTGAACACACACCCATGCCTGTTTTCACTTATAGATTTACGACCATAGCGCCACCTGCTGGCAACAGGAAGCGCATGACGTGTTTTACGCTCTAACGAACTCCTCATAGAGATTTAAAGGAGAAGTCCACTTCCAGAACAAGTTTACAACTAATTTACTCACCCCCTTGTCATCCAAGATGTTCACGTCTTTCTTTCTTCAGTCGTAAAGAAATTATGTTTTTTGAGGAAAACATTTCCGCATTTTTCTTCATATAATGGACTGATATGGTGCCCCGATTTTGAACTTCCAAAATGCAGTTTAAATGCGGCTTCAAACGATCCCAAATGCGGTTGTAAATGATCAGTTAGGGTATGTCGAAAAACTGCCATCTCATGTTCTCGCTAAACTTTCGAAATCCTCTTATATCGCTGTTTTACTTTTTTTTGTTAAGGGTGTTTGATCTTCTTTGCATGTTCGCTTTGCAAAGACTGTGTCGGTATTTCTGCAGCGATGTAGGATGATTTTTAAATGATTTTTGAAGTTGAAGGAGAAAATACGATTGGAGTTTTTCGTCATACCCTAACTGTCTTGAGTCAGAATACACAGAGTTCATGGAAAGAAAGGCAAGAAAAGCGTTTGAGATTAAAAAGTATTTAAATAGTATTTTTTTTAATGAAAATAACCAGTCGTTTCGTTAGATAAGACCCTTCTTCTTCAGCTGGGATCGTTTATAACCACATTTGGGATCGTTTGAAGCCGCATTTACACTGCCTTTTGGAAGTTCAAAATCGGGGCACCATATCAGTCCATTATATGGAGAAAAATCCTGATTTTTTTTTTTTTCTCAAAAAACATTATTTCTTTACGACTGAAGAAAGAAAGACATGAACATCTTGGATGACAAGGGGGTGAGTACATTATATGTCTTTGTTTTGGAAGTGGACTTCTCCTTTAATGACATCAACATTATATTTGGTCAGTCTACTTTAAAGGCCTTTGCCGATGTTCAGTTGCGAAGATCTTGTGTTTTCTTTAAAGGGCGTGGCGACCTAACAAAGTTAGATGTTTCATCATGGGAAAAGATGTCCAATCTGTCCCAAACTTTACACGTTCGATAGGAGTCCTGGCCTGAACACATCTAAAGGCCCATACTCAGTTATGATCATACTGCCACCTGCTGGCAACAGAAAATGACTTGTTTTACACTAACTTAAACATGCAATGTCCAATCTGCACCAAACTTCACATTTGGTAAGAGTCCTGGCCTGAAGACATGTAAAAGGCCAATATTCAGTTATAATCATAGCGCCACCTGTTGGCGACAGGATACGTCATGTTTAAACTCAAACTCAAACATACCATGTTCAATCATAGACAATATGTCTACCCTTCACCCTTAGTTAAGAATTCAACAAAAGAGGTCAAAAAGAAAAAAACAAAAATAATTGGCTGATTCATTTACAATAAAAGTCAGTTATGTTTAGAAACCTAAATCACATTTATAGCTTGTTTACTGTCACACTGAAAGGATGCCATATGTCAATCTAGATGTTAATATACATTTTATATTTCACTTGCCTTCCCATAAAATGAAAATATGTCACCAAGACTGGTTTAAAGATTTGCTGCATTTATGCAAATGTAAAACAAAGTTCATAGCTGTTTTCACACTGACACGTCAAGTCTAAATGGTTGATTATTTACACTTATTTCAACTTTGCATTAAACAAGCATTAAGATTTGACTTGTTTTACACTAACTTAAACATGCAATGTCCAATCTGCACCAAACTTCACATTTGCTAAGAGTCCTGGCCTGAAGACATCTAAAGGCCAATATTGTTGGGAACAGGATACGTCATGCTCAAACTTAAACTCAAACCTACCATGTTCAATCTGCACCAAACTTCATATGTTTGATAAAAGTGCTGGCCTGAACACATCTACATGTCAATATCCAGTTACAGTCATAGCCCCACCACCTGGTAACAGGAAGTTAGACACATATAAATGACTGACAAATTCCTTTCTATATTTACCACTTTAAATGCATACTGCCCACCGTTGGCTGTTTTCCTAAAGCCACCGGGTGGTGGTGAGCCTGGTTGCAAGGGCCTTTTCAATACTGCTTGCAGCTTTAATCTACATTGTAAGTCATAAAATCAGACTTCAAAATGTTTAATTTTTTACTTATTTATTTTTTGCACTTTTAAATCACACTTAAAGACAACATAATGTGCAGTTTTCTCTGAAATGTAGGACAGGCACTGTTTTATTCACCATTTGTTGACTGGAGGCAGATCTGAATGTGAGCTTGCAACTGATTGTATGAAAACATAGACAACATGATCGTGAGAGAAAAGTGTCATTTCACCCTTAGTTAAGAATTCAACAAAAGGTCACAAAGAAAAAAACAAAAACGATTGGTTGATTTATTCACAATAAAAGTCAGTTATGTTTAGAAACCTAAATCACATTTATAGCTTGTTTACTGTCACACTGAAAGGATCCCATATGTCAATCTAGATGTTGAGATAGATTTAATATTTCACTTGCCTTCCTATAAAATGAAAATATTTCACCAAGACACTGGTTTAAAGATTTGCTGCATTTATACAAACGTAAAAACAAAGTTTACAGCTGTGTTTTCACACTGACACTTCAAGTCTAAATTGCTGATTATTTCCACTTATTTGAACTTCGCATTAAACAAGCATTAAGATTTGAGAGCTGTAATCGTAAAGCTGTAAAAGTAAAGTCCACTTCCAAAACAAAGAGTCACACAGAATTTACTCACCCCCTTGTCATCCAAGATGTTCATGTCTTTCTTTCTTCATTTGTAAAGAAATTATATTTTTTGAGGAAAACATTTCAGCATTTTTCTTCATATAATGAACTGATATGGTGCCCCAATTTTGAACTTCCAAAATGCAGTTTAAATGTGGCTTTACGACTGAAGAAAGAAAGACACGAACATCTTGGATGACAATGGGGTGAATATATTATATGTGAATTTTTGTTTTGAAAGTGGACTTCTCCTTTAATAACTGAAAACATCAGGCATGTTTGAGGCCATAAGTGAGAGGAAAAAAAAAATGATGGGCAACTAAAATTCCTACACAAATACACAGATTTCTGAAACAGTATGAATACTCAGTGGCAATGTTTACAATATCTTTTGCAGGAAATGGCATAATTTGTATTTTTGGTAAATTTGTGGGCAAATCACATTTACATTCACAAGCATGCATGACATAATTTGCCATTCAAAATAACAGGTGGAAAAGGTTTAAGGAACAAATTAAATTTTCAAAAACATTTATTCAGTGTTTCCCAACAACTAGAATAGCAGTGCAAATTAAACCTACAATTAATAACAAACATTAAAATATTTTACACAAGCATGTATATCTACAATATAAAAACATTCATTTGTATCCTATAAGTGCAAAACGATTTGACTCCAGTGCATTAAGCCTGGAATTTTGAAATCCACATGATTAAGAAAATCTTCAAATTAACAAAAAGAGGAATTATGTATCTGCATTATACTTGCACTGTTGCATTGATTTGTGCATTAACGGTATATTCTGAATGTGTGTATGAGGTGAAGAACAGGTCACTTGACTGTTGTTTATTGCTTATGAGTCACTAGCACACAAAGTTCATCTTAAAATCATTTTGTTAATGTCTCTCCCTAGTGGAGTTAAGATGCATTAACATCCTGTGACATCATACAGTTTCACAGGTCTACGGTTAACAGGAAGCAATACTGCTAATGTAGCAAAAACACTAGGTTGAAAATCATGCAGCACCTCAGAGGAGGATTTCCTGATTGAAGTGATTCAGAGATGACTACCTGAAGGCACATGAGAGTTTAAAGCACCCGCTGATCTAAATTCAGATTAGTTCTGAAAATCAACATTTTAATGTATCTACTCTATACATTCTAGATATGGGAGCATATGAAGAGTTTTTAACTCACAAGGTCATGTGTGTGACATCAGCCCTTTTGCTCCTGTCAATTGGCGTAACTACAGCAGTGAGGTTAGACTATACTTCCCACAATGCTCTGCTTTACAGCTGGGACTGGGTAGTGACATGCATTATGTCATGGAAAGAGGTGCAAAGGCTCTGAAACAGGGTTTCGGCATCTGTCTCTGGGCTGGATTTCCAAGCGGTGCAGGACACAACAATTCTGGAGGAGAATAAAGAATAAATCAAATACAGAACTGAATTATATTAGACTAATATTAGAATAAATTATAAGAAATTATATAATACTCTACTGGTCAAAAGATTAAAATATGTAACATTTTTAAATGTTTTTACAAGGCACCTCTTATGCTCCCCAAGGCTGTATTTATTTGATAAAAAATATGATAAAACAGTAATATGAAATATTATTACCATTTAAAATAGCTTTTTCCTATTTGAATATATGTTAAAATATAATTTATCTGTGTGATGGCTTTTTCAGCTTCCAGTCTTCATAACTCATTTTAATATGCTGATATGGTGCTCATTTATTATCAATAATTGGTGCTCAATTATTAATAGTAGTTATAGTATATAATATAGAATTATAAATGTATTTACTGTTAAACTGTTTACTGTTACTGTTTTTTATTAATTAAATGTATTCTTACTGAATCAAAGTAAAACATCTATATATACACTACCAGTCAAAAGTTTTTGAACACTAAGATTTTTACAGTTTTTTTTTTTTTTAAAGAAGCCTCTCCTGCTCACCAAGCCTGCTTTCTATTGAATATATTTTAAAATGTTAAAGCAGAATTTTTTGGCATCATTACTCCAGTTACATGATCCTTCAAAAAAAACATTCTAATATTCTGATTTGCTGCTCAAAAACATTTATTACTCTTATTATGATGTTGAAAACAGCTGAGTAGAATTTTTATTTCTATTTCTATTTCTATTTCTCTGAAATAGAAATCTTTTGTAACATAAATGTCTTTATTATCACTTTTGATCAATGTGAAGCATCTTTGCTAAATAAAACTATTAATTTCTATAATTTCTTTCCTTAAAATTAAAAAAAAATACTAATTTCAAGTTTTGAATGGTATAGTGTATAATGTTACAAATGTTTTTATTTCAGATCAATGCTGATCCTCTGATCTTTCTATTCATCAAGGAATAATAAAAAATGTTTCTTGAACAGCAAATCGGCGTATTAGAATGATTTCTGAAGGATTATGTGACACTGAAGACTGGAGTAATGGTGCTGAAAATTCAGCTTTGATCACAGGAATAAATTACGTTTTACAATTTATTCAAATAGAGAACAGTTATTTTAAATAGTAAAAATATTTCAAAACTGTGCTGTTTTTGCTGTACTTTGGATCAAATGAATGTAGGCTTGTTAGAGACTTTTTAAATTAAAAAAAACGTTTCATTTAATACTTATATATACTTTTATACATATTTTAATGACATAAACCGATAGGGACCAACCTGTCATCCCGAATGCGATAGAAAAACCCATATCCGTGCGGCACCATGGGTGCAACTGCTCCCAGTACAGTTGTGTAGCCCACCAGGCTAGTGGAAAGCACAAAATTCCCCCCTCCTCCACTGTAAATACAGAGTGACACTAGTGCCTTTACAGCAATAAACACAAATCAATACACTGGCAATGAACCATGGGAATTAAAGTGTTGAGCCAGACCTCTTAGAGTAGAGCGGATCTGTGTAGAGTTCAGGCACAGGAAGACCCTCCTCCTTGGCAATCAGGTACAAGCCCAGGAGGTGCCTGTCAAAGCCTGCAATGTGCAAAGGTCATTCAAACATTTACCCGTTACACAACCTAAATATTGTCAGGCTAACACAAACCTTTTCCATCTTGCGCCTCTGCCATCAGTTTGTTATGTTTGCTGAAGGCTGCATTCAAAGCTTGTCTTTTCTCTTCAGTCTAAGTAAAAAAAACAACAAAAAGCCATTAGAAGCAAAGCAAACGTCAAGAATGTCAGGGACAAACTTCCAATGACCCATATGGAAAAGGATGGGTCACACAGGTTTGGAGGTTTCAAAACTGTTTAATTTTCAGCTGAATTAACCCTTTATTATCATATACAAGGTACTCACAGTGGCTGTAGGGTTCATCATAGTTCTGCACCACCGCTGGGCCTCCACAGTGCAGGGCCTCATGGTCTCTGTGCGGCCATGAAAGAAGCGGCGTGTGGTGGCCGTCTCATAACAACTACCAGGCCTGAGAATGGCAGAAACAAAGATGCCAAACTTAGCAAGTGCTGAAGTGTATTGATTTTTCTGTCAGGCAGTTATCTAACACGCTTACTTTTCGTGTAGCCTGTAGTATGCTAACTGCAGCGCCAGCTGAACAAATGTGTCAGGGTGAAGCTTTCTCTTCTTAATGGCTGCTTTCCCAAAGGAGGTGAAGGCATAGCAGACAACCTGCAGGTCCTGGCACTGTAGATACAGATGCTTTGAGATTAAAACTAAAAACCACGTCATTATGCATTATGGGATTGCATAACAAAGACTCACTGATGATATAACCGTGCGTGCGTGTGTGTTACTTACACTTTTGTAGTACTGTTCTTTAGCCAGGGCGATATCTCTCCTCACCCGTTCATCCACGGTGAATATCAGCTCCTCCGGAACAGGCATCTCACGCACGACCTCTGAACCCTAAGAGTCATATAATAATTTCAACATGCACAGTCACGCATATAAAATGACACACAAATATTAATAAAAGCAGTCTTACCTTCCACACTCCACCACAAGCCCTTAGTTTTTGATCTGTGTAGTATCCATTAGATACCAAAACCATGCCATCAAACGGCGCATGCTTTAAAACAAACAAATGCATACACAATGACATTAAAATGTGACTGTTATTCAACTATGTAATTAAATCATGACTGCAATAACTACTGGCAACATCAAGGCTGATTATTCTGACTAGAAAATATTGTAATTGTTAGAATGGCCATGGATCAGCAATCTCCACGTAAAACTGATTGGGCAGACCAAACCGTAGGTCGTAGAGACTTGAAACTTGGAGGGATGGTAGTACTCACACAGTCTACAATGTCACCAAGGCTCGCCTCAATCGGAATGATAGGGGCGCTACAGCCATCAAAAGTATGAAATCACTCATAACTCCTAAACCGTCAGGTGTTGGAATCCTTGGGTCACACTGGACAAAATGCATGCTTTGGATTTGTCCGTGGGACTTGTATTTGCATTTTGCATTTTCTGAAATACCTACTTTTGCGAACTAGTCCTACGTTCACCTGATCGGAACCAAACCAGCGCAGGAAGATTCTCTGGAGAGTGAATATCAATAATTATCAAAAAAGCTGAACTTTCAACTCTGTCACAAAGGGACGCCAAACTGTTCGAAAGGGAGAGGGCCGCTTTTACTAAAATGGCTGTAACTTTTGAACTGAATGAGGTATCTTATCCAAACAACACCTAGGTAAGCGTTAAATCTGAGGTCTTGGTGGTGCTAAATGAGGGAAAGAACATAATAAAATGGCTGACCGGCCATCCGCTCTTATGTCACACATCATGTTCTCACACAGTGAAAAATTTGAGGAGCAAAAAGGACAATATATTCTGTGTTATGATTGGTCAGATCGCCTGTCAATCACATTCCCTGCAAAGGGTCAATTACACTTCATTTCACTTCACACTGTGTGATACAACTACTTTTTAAAAGTTTGGGGTTGATAAGATTTTTTTAAATGTTTTCCAAAGAAGCTTCTTATGCTCACCAAGGCTGCATTTATTTAATCAACATACAGTATGAATAATACTGTATATAATACAGAAATGCAGTACTCTGAAAAAATTAAAAAGCTGAATTTTAAGCAGCCGTTACTCCAGAAATCATTCTAGTATGCTGATTTGCTGTTCAACAAACATTTTCTATTATTATCAGTGTTGAAGACAGTTGCTTATATTTTTGTGGAAAGCATAACACATATTTTCAAAATTCTTTCACAAATTAAAAGTTCAAATGATCAGCATTTATTTGAAATAGAAAATTAACAACGTAAAAGTCACTTTTGATCAGTTTACTGCATCCTTTCTGATTAAAACTATTCATTTAAAAAAAATCATTAATCCCAAACTTTTGAACAGCAGTGAATGTAAAATACACACCAATTCTAATAACGCTGCTATAATCAAAGGTTATATTTACATCACAGTTAGAAGCGAAGGTCCCATTAGAGTAGCAGATCAGATTGTAGGATTTATCACCCCAGCGGATCGTGGGGTTGCCAGTTAATGACAACTGGGCCAACTATTAAAAGAGAGAGAAATATTTGTGAAAAATGTCTGAAAAAGAAACATGGAAACAATACAGTGTCTGAGTGACATCTGTGACCCTGGACCATAAAACCAGTAATAAAGGTCAATTTTTTTTAATTTTTGAGATTTTTACATCATCTGAAAGCTGAATACATAAGCTTTCCACGGATGTATTAGGATAGGACAATATGATGATTTGATAATATATGATTTGATTTTTGGCATTAAAGAAAAATTGATAATTTTGACACATACAATGTATTACTGGCTATTGCTACAAATATACCCGTGCTACTTAAGACTGGTTTTGTGGTGCAGGGTCACATATATGACTGTCCTAATACAAGTGTGTATGTATTGTGCTTAACCTCTGTGTAGTTTTCAGGGGAGGAATAGGGCTTAGCATCGTCCAGGGCAAGCACAAATAAAGAGCTCTGAATGGTCTCTAGTATGGTCTTATTCACAGGATCAATGGAGATCAGATATTCCCGAGCCTGAAGAGACAGACAAGTGACAAATCTCATCATGACAACCCTCCAATATACTTCCAGCACAGATTTATAAACCGAACATCCTTTGTAGAATGTCAGGTGGAGTTCATTTGCATACTCTTCTGTGATTGGATGTGATGCACCAGTGGAGGCATGGCTCTTACCTTTGCCCAGTGTGTTCTTTCCTCAGTGGTGAGCGTGCTCACTCCATCCCCCTCCGGCTCTCCATCACAGCAATCTTTAATGTAAGTGAGCTGCCTAAAGAACACAAGAGCAATGAGGGTAATAGCATGCTGCTTTGCTGCATTATAGTTTGTGGTCAGTAAAACATTTATTCTATTTGATCAAAAATACAGTTAAATCTAGGACACTTGGCACTGTACCTCAACAGCTCTGGGGGAGTGAGGATACGGCCATCACAGAGAGCATCAAATGTGAAGACCCTCCCATGACACATCACTATCATGTGAGAAGGGCAGGGTCCTTCGCTTTCTACAACACACAGAGAACACACATCCAGCATAAACAAGCATATGGACATACTTATGCATACAAACAAGCATGCATATGCCTAACCTGTTTTGAAGAAGTTGAGAATGGTGTCTTTATTTATGCCAGGCACTTTGCAGGTGCAGAAGAGATTGCGGAACTGATCCATGTCAAAGGGCATCGTTCCTGCTTTATGAACCGCTAGCCTCTCCCTGATAATTATCAGCAAATACAAACAAATAGTCATATGACGTTCTTAATATGTTACTGACGCAGATTCACAATCAGAAATCAGACGTTTACGACACCTGCTACTTACGTGCGGACGAGGTCCCAGTACTGGAGATTGTACCACAAATTCAAGCTGGTCCTCTCTAGCTGTGTGCCATCACGTACAGGCCAGCAGTGCTCCACGTAAGCTGTAGGTCCTCCAATATTCACATTTAGCTGAGAGGGGATGCGTGCTTCTAGATAGGCTGTGTCCAGCCACCAGTCCTCAAGCTGAAGAAGAACAAACGACAGGTTTAAATAACGTTTAGAAACTACGCACATGAAAATACATGTCATTTATAAGTTAAGTGTTTCATTAGTCTGGCTCAAACAGAGCGGTGCAAACAAAACAAAACAAAAAAAAAAGGCCTATTACCCAGTTGCGCCTGCTCTTGGCTCTCTTCAGAAGCTTCTGGTGTAGCTGTTGTCCGATGCCCTCCTCAAAGTGTTTCACAGTGGCCACTGTGGCTTGAAACTCCTCCTCAGATGCAAAAGGTTTTACTGGAGAAATAATAATAATAATAATAAATTCAATTCAATTCCACATTTTTCCCAGCTAAGTAAACACAGGTGTATTACTGCCCTATAAAACAAACTGAATGTAATTTCTAAAATAAATAAGCAAAATAAAATTCTAAATAGTAAAAAAAATCTTTAGTTGCTTAAGACATGATAGAAGTTGCAAAACATAGTTACCATGTTATTATTATTTTTAAATTAAAATTGTATTTAATGTAACCACACATACAAATATAATTTAAAATATCATGAATATGATATTAATAATTAAAATTTATTCCTGTGAAAATATAATTTCACATGATCCATCGGAAATCATTGTAATATGCAGACTTACTGTTCAAGAAACAGTTTTAATTATTATTATCAATATTTAAAACAGTTGAGTACATTTTTTCAGGATTCTTTGATGAAAAGCTTGGAGTCAGTATAAATTTCTTTTTTTTTTGGCTGGGGCAGGGGGGGTGATTTCTGAAGGATCATGTGACTGGAGCAATGACACTAAAATTCAGCTTTGAAATTGCAGGAATAAATTACATTTAAATAGTAAAAATATTTCAAAATGTTATTGTTTTTCGTGTACTTTGGATCAAACAAATGCAGGCTTGGTGAGCAGAAAAGACATCTTTAAAAAAACATTAAAGCTCTTAATGTTCAAAAACTTTTGACTGGTAGTATATATACAATAAAATAAAATAAAATAAAATATATCATAATCTAACCTAATCTTATCTAATCTAATATAATATCATGTAATATAATATATTATAAAAATTATAATATTTTAATCTCCCTAAAAGTAAAAA
The DNA here is from genome assembly GCA_012976165.1 of Labeo catla. Lineage (NCBI taxonomy): Eukaryota > Metazoa > Chordata > Actinopteri > Cypriniformes > Cyprinidae > Labeo > Labeo catla. Next base: position 280,426 of record VONZ01000762.1, read on the forward strand.
AAAGGAAAACAAAACATAATATATATGAACTTTATATATTATGATCTGTCTTGTTTGTTATAGTTATGTAGTCATTTTAGTATTATTTATATACTATTATATTTTATTTTTTTAAAGTTGACACTTTTTTCATGTAATTATATAATATATATATATATATATATATATATATCAGCTTCAGTCTGCACTTTAATTTATAGTCAACAACTCCATGTAAAAGCCAAAAAAAAAAAAAACTCTTTTAGACACCCTCAAACTTAAATCAAATTTAAAAGAAAAAAAAATAGGTTAATAACACTCCTGTCCCATGTATCACATAAAATAATAAGCAGAATGCTGGCTTGTGCCCCACAGCTTGTGTTGACCTCTCACCTGCATTCAGATATTTATTCAGTGAGTCGTGTAGATCGGGCACAGGTAGAGGAGGGAGGCTGCTCTGGTACTGAAATGTCCGCTCCGCAGTGGACTCAAACACTTGATTATCCATTATCACTGGACTGATTCAACTGCGAATCAAATCAGAACAGTCAGAAAGACTGAGTTGCAACACATCCGCTCATCTAATACCAGATTACAAATACACTTCAGCACAATCTGTTTGTGTTTACTCCACCTAGAGGCGTGCACTTAACACAGTGATATAAAGCAGTAAGGCATAAATAAATTACTGAAATCACTTAATCAGGCATAAACGTAAACAAAAACTTCAAAACATATGCAAAGATTATCGAAGAGACTAACCTTAGTGAGACAAGTGACAGTGGCAATGCAGAGACAGACGGAGACTTGATGTTTTATTGAAGAACCTCGCTGTGTACATTCAACAACAGATCGGGAATCACTCCCGTTCCCTTTGCCCTAATTGCTGAAAGTGAAGCCAGAAACAATAACAATGACTCGATCAACATGGCTGCCTCCCGGAACAGATTTCAAAATACAGGTTCTGCGGAGACGAGACGAGACGGAAAGCAGAGAATGAATGAACGAATGAATGAATAAAATGTTCTGTGTTCATTTAGGCTAAATAAATGTTTTCAGACATTTTTGAACATTTTCTCTAACATAAAAGTGCTGTTATTAATTCTTTAATAAATGATTACAACAAAATATTTATGTTCAAAAACTTTTTGAAACGCATCCACCTTTATTTTTCCGTAAGAGTGTGAGCGCGGCCATTTGTCAATTTTATGGGTGTGGCGTCCCATCTCATCCACATCCAGCTATTTTTAGCTGTACAAAACAGCTCTTTTTGCTGCTTGGTATTGCAAATTGGTGTGCCTTACCGTGTTATTTTAATGCATTTTCTTAATTATGAACACAGTGGTTTATAGTGCTAAGAGTTTTACTGTTTGCGTTATGATTTTTCTCGTTATTCTCCTATAGTGGCTAATGAACTGTAAGTCTTCCGCACTGAAGAATAAGGATGGATTCATTCATTCAATATCAAACTGAATATCATTGTTGTTATGATTTGACTTACAATGAAAAAACTTAAAAAGTCAAAATGTGTGACAAAAAAAGAAATTTGTAAATAAATAAATTCTAAAAATATGTTTATCATAAAATGTATTTAAGCCGTTTTTGTTTGATTTACTTTCTTTAATGTACTATTGAATACCTAAAATGATCCGAAAAATCAGGTCACGGTCAGATCATTTACTGTATATAAAGAAATACACATATAAAAAAGATTTTATTTTGTGTTTAACAAAATTTTTTATGTGAAAAAAGGGGGTAATTTAAATAATTTAATTCACTTAAAAGTTTTCTAGCATCTGTTCCTGGGGGGCTGATTTTTCCCTGATTTGGCAACACTGTACAAGGCCTGGCCTTGGCAAGATTTCCACGTCTTGCATTCGGCATTCGATCCAAAGAGCTGTTGTGATGACTACGCTTCACTGAGCACACTGAGAGGACAAAGAAGCTCTTTGTGCTTAAGGGCACAATTACTGGTCCTTAAGCTTGAGTACTCAGCTCATACTAATGAAGCAATACATGCAAACTCCCTGAAAATTGTATATTTTCTTAGGATATATAAAACAAAGAGAACAATCCCATGATATTTAACAGATTTATTCAATGACAAGATTACATGCTTACATCTGTAGGTCTCACTTTAGTTGGTATATCTATGAAACCAAGTTGTATATGTATATTTTAATTAGTTAATCTCATGTAAAGATCTAAATGTAATCTTGCAGCTTTTTCATAGTGAAACTTTAATATCTACTTAAACTAAAAATATGTTTTTCCCACATCACATTCCATACTTTTCAATGGCCTCCTTGGCCAGGGAAATGTAGGCATTCATGGCATCTTCATTTGACATACCTGTTGGAGAAAAGAGTGAGGACTACATAAATGAAGCTGTTATCAGAAACATTTGAAGGAAGGGGGTTCATATAACCTTAGCTAAGTACAAATCAGAATGCATTTTTACATAACAAATACAAACAAATGCAAGTACAACTATGACATTCATTTTAACTGCTCAAAAATATTGAGGGAAAAAAGGAGGATGCACTGCACAGTATGTTTTTTTCCTTACCTTTTCTTGAATTCCATGCCTCCCATTTGGCTTTCCCTTTTAAATCTGCAGTTCCAGGTTTGTCTGCACAAAACAGAACATACACATTTGGAACTATTAGATCTAACATGTATGGTTTATTAAAAAAATATTTCTATCGTTCTACAACAATTACCAGTATTAACATCCCCAATGATGGCTTGCTTGTAGAGGCCGTACAAATGCAGCAGCTCTTGGTCTGTAGGTCTGGTCTTCACTTTCTTTACATTCTCTGCATATTGCTCAAATTCAGCCTACAGCCACAGAGATCATGATTTATTTTATTTATTTATTTTTTCCAATAATAATATTATGAAGCTCTAATGTGTATTTGCTTATACTTGGGGGAAAAAGCGTCACAGAGGCTAGTCTGACCTATTTTGCCCACTAAGCACATTCTTAATCACTATGCATCAATGCATTATTATCAGACTGTACGCTGCCTATTGTTTAGTATCACAACGAACTAACAGTTTACGTGCCAACATGAATGCTCTTTGTACCCATATAAACCTACAGGGTTTTGAGAGATTTCAGGCTTTCTCAAGTCTGATTTATCAACTACAAGACTTTCAAATTAAATTAATAGTTTGTGGATAGCCTATACATCGCGCAACTTTTTGCTGGAGCAAGAATGAAGGACAAAATGACGTAATATATGCACAAGCGCACATCCAGATGAAAACAGCACGAAAACGAGACTGATATCTGGATGCGTAACGGCTATGCGCCTGAGCACACGAGGAGAATAAAATTAGCTTTTGCGTATACAGCAAAATCTAATGCAGTATTATATTAACACAGGGCTTGTAATCTTTCAAATCCTACCTATATATATCCAGCTGTGGACTTAAAGTATTATCCAAATGTTTTGTTATGCATGCATTATATCTCTACAAAAGCAAGGAACTTGAAATTAAAAAGAAACAGTGCAAGTAAATACCTTCAAAGTCATTTTCTTAGACGAGTGCTGTTCGGCTGGGCGCGTCAGCTAGAACGTAGCGTAGATGCACTGATGAATAGAGTTTACGATGACACCGCGCGGAGCTCCAGTGCGCTGCTGTGGAGCTGAGCGCTGATTGGCTGATGGAACGTCCGAGGATGAAACCCAGTGAACTTCAGCTTGTTTTATTTCTGTGGTGAAGCAATTAATTGCCGCATTGTGCATTTAGCTTTCACACGCAGCTTTACGTAACACGAGATCCAGAGTTTACTCAAAAAGCATATAAACGGAAAATGGTTAACTGACATTAATTGCCACTGTTTGCACGTTCATTTATTTATTTATTTTTTTAATCTAATGTAGGCTAAACCTGCCATCAACGGGTAGACATTTTATATTTCTATTTTCTGGTTAAAAAAAAACAATATATAAACATAAAAACATAAAACAAAGCAGATTTTTATAAACACAGGTCTTTTAAAGTCTTACAAGGGCCACAGTACCAAAATAAACAGCTGTGACCAGACCACTGATCTATAATAGAGATTATTTTTTTATATATTTTTATTTATATAGTAATACACAAAAAGCACAGTTTATATCACTTGTTTTTTTTTCTTACTCTCTTTCTCACTCAATATATATTAAAATATAATTTATTGTTAAGAGGGGTAAATTATATAAATACGTTTAAATGACGGTGGACTTTAATCAGATTCAAATTAAATCCCAATAACATTAGTTTTATTTCTATCAGTATTAATAATATAAAGCAGGGTTGAAAACGGTGCAGAAAATGCCCCTGCACAATTAAAAACATATTATGGCTATCGCGATTAAAATTAATTCTAATTTACGCCAGTTTTATGCAGCGTTGAGCTTTATAACCAATCAAACGCGTTTCTGTTGAATTTAGGAATGCATTGGCCAATCAGAGAGCTTAGATTAGTCAGCGCTGAAAACGCCGGAGCTGTTGATGAATGCGCACGATCGCAAATTCCCGCATCACAAACAACACAGTGCAGATACGATGAAAATAAAAGATTAATTTGGTAGCTTCAGTGATTATAACGGGAGTTTTTACATAACTTCTGCTAGACTTTGCTAAGGTCATGGACCGACATGTTTGCCTATGAAGCCAGAATGTGACGTGCCCAAAACTAAACAAAAAACATTTTCTATTGTTTTCTATATCGATATTACTAATCATTATTGCAATATAAAGAGCAACAATCTACAATAATGATTTTTGTCATAATACAGCAGCCCTATGAGCTCCTGTTTTAGCATGTATAATTTAGATACAATTTTAAACAGCCTATTGTTACTGACAACAGTTTAAAATATTTATTAAAGTAACTGGATTAATTTAAGTATTTGACATTAAACACAACATATGTTTTTTTATAATAATAAGGTGATTATAAAACTTGCTCTCACAAATGTAACAAAATGCCCCTGGAAATCAATATCCCCCTTAATGGAAAAGTCCTCGACATAATGTACATATTTTGTTACTTATAAAATATTTATGAGCTGTATTTGTAAATTATAGCACATGACAAAAAGGCCTTTGGGTGAAATCCAACTAGTTGAACAGTTATGTTGTTTAAAAGGACAGTCAGTCGCTAGATGGCAGTGTGGATTTTAGAAACCTTAAACTATTTATTGTGTGACCACAGAAGAAGACCTAAAAAACAACATGTCTGCGCACGGGGAAATGTGCACACGCTTTGGAAATTAAACCTCTTATAACTGGTGATTTCGGGCAGTTTTATTAGGTTTGTATAACTGTTGATCGTGAACATCTTGGTCCATATAAAAGGAGTTTCAATGTAATGTTGTATGCCTCGTTGAGCGTAATATAATCATTAACAGTGTAATGTTACTTTACTTAAATCTCAGGTTTCCAGAAAAAATGTCTACCCCAGCGAAAGCATCAACGAAGAAAGAAAAAAAGAAGCCCATCCCAGTGAAAACTTCACTGAACAGCCCATTCACGACTCAGTGGAGTCCACTGGAGAGAGAACACAAGCGTTTAATACTGAAAACGCTTAAAGCCAAACTATCCGCTGTTGGGCTTCAGAAACAACGTGTCAATAGAGTTCGCGAGTGGGGAAGCAAAAGGAGGTCAAGAAAAAAGACCTCTAAACCCAACGAGGACCAAAAACCAGCTCCTGAACCCGCAGAGAGCGTAAAGACCCCCTCTAAGCCCACCGAACCGTGCTGGACCAACCCGGCCGTGAGGAAACAGCTGGCCATCGGCATCAACGAGGTCACCAAAGGCCTGGAGAGAAATGAACTGAGTTTGGTGCTCGTGTGTAACTCGGTAAGGCCAGAACACATGACGTGCCATTTAATTCCGTTGAGTAAAACGAGGTCGGTGCCCGCCTGTCAGGTGCCCAATCTGAGCGAGACTCTGGCGGAGCTCCTGGGTCTCAAGTGCGTCCTGGCGCTGGGATTCAAACGCGGTACCGAGGTGTTCGAGGACGTGGTCCGCACGATAACACCTGTGGTTCCGCCGCTCGACGTGTCTTGGTTTCCGACGGCTTCAAATACGAAATCCAAGAAAAAACAGAGCGATACAGTCAAGGGGCAGAAGAGGAAATTAGAAGAAATTACGGATGAAGCAAGTGACGCTTCTCCCGTAATCCTCCAGCCTCTGAAAGTGAAGAAAATCATCCCGAATCCTGCGAAAATCAAAAAACCGAAAAAGAAGGGAAAGTAAAAATGCTTTTGTGTTTGGTGTTTGGACAGATGTGAATTGTTTAGTATATTTATATTTTCATAGGTTTAAGGAGAAGAAAAAGACTTGAGATGAATTGTTTTATATTTTGGATGCTTTTATTCAGTCAAATGTCCATGCTGGTATACCTTGATGTATATTTTTGACAATTAGATATTGGGTGGACTGTCATGTTTGACATGGTGCTGGTACTTATTCCCATCAGTTCCAACCTGCAATGGAGTTCAATAAAAATACTGTCTTCAGAAAGAGAAAGCTGATCGTTTAAAACTACACAATTTGACATTTAAAAAACAACCTCTCTGAAATAAGGCAAGTACTTTGGGTGTTCTCACCATAACCCATAAGTTCTTAAACCATACAGATTGGGAAAAAAAATTTCATGCTCATTTCATACAGCAAGCCTTAGAAAAAACATACGCAAACTGACATTCGCAAAAGTGCCCTGGACGTTTAATGAAACCATGTGGAACTTTTGAGAGGAGTACCTTTCTTTTGAAGCATGTCTGGACGTGCGCTTATTTAAAAGCATATTGTAGATTCAGATACATTAAAGCAAACCATGACGAGATAAGCTGTATTAACACAAAATCAGCTTCTGCTATATAATAACGTTGTTCACATTTCATTACGCCTCACCAGTGATTGTAACTGAACAGCGAGCAAGCTTTCCTGACCGCATCACCAAAAGCATTGGGAGAAATGCTTATATCAAAATGACAATGCACACATGATTGTTTAACTCTCCTTGTGCTTAAGTATAGCAAAATTACCAGGGCCTGATCGCAAATGCACCATTTGAATGAGGATACGCTTTGACTGCAAAGAATACTGAAAGAAAAACGAGAAGAAAATGGAACATGTAACTTAAATACAATTCTAAATATCAGAATTGCTTTACTAAAATAATTTAAAAACACTAAACGGTAAAGAACAGAAACGGGTGGGAAAAAGAAGCTACTTAAGGTGTGACAATCATGTCTGTAACAACATAAATGAATTCGCATTCAAAATTCTAAACGTTTCTTTTGGACACACGAAACCTAAATAAACGTATTATTCTTAAAAATTGCACCTCAGAGCAATTGGGCCCTTTTAGTTGATGTTGTGCTTCAAAATGCAATACATTCTTCCACACGTTTAAGCATTTACGCGTCCCCCCTCCCTCCCCTCGCACAGACAGCAGGAACTCCAAACGGTATATGACTTTAAAGGCAGCTCCATAGAAAAGACTTTGGATTTCGACCCCCCCCGTTCCTGTTCCGTTGTAAACCTCACAACACGTAATAAATATCTGGCATTAAATGTACAGCTTGCTAATTCACACAAATGTATCAACACTCCTTCATAATACAAAACAAATGAACAAAAAGACAAAAACAATGGATTTAAACGTTCTGTGAGAGGATACAGACTGCATGTTAAGGAAAATAAACAACACTACGTGTATGTGTATATGTATGTATGCATGTATGTATGTGTGTATACAGCTTGTGGATGTGTTTGACCTTGATAAATGTTTCTCACATTCTCAGAGAGAGAGTCAAAGACAAAGAGAAAAGAGGGGAGATCCCTCGGTAACTGGAACAAGACCTAAGAGAGCTGCACAACATAACTCATTCACTTTGAATGGATGTCAGTTTTTCCTCTTTATATTGACTAAGTCCAATTCAGAGATTCTGAGATGGACCTCTCGATCAGTCGGCATCCAACATGAAGCAGCCAGTTACTGTAAAACAAGGCCAACCTGGGGAGAATGGAGAAGTGAATTCATTTTAATTACTAATATAAAAACATATATACTGTATATACATAATGGCCACGTACACACTGCAAGTTTCAGGCGTGACAACCGCATTTAAATGCGGTCCAGTAAATAATCGTTCTATGCGTATGAAACAGCAGCAACGTTTTGGGGTCTTGCGGGAGTGAATAAGAATTTAGCCGTTTGGTATCTGGTATCGTTTGGTATTTTTTGGCTAACGACTCTTTTTGTCTGTCAATTTCACCTAAACTACCACTGATAGACATGCTGTGTTTTGTTTATGCTCGAGAGGCTGCTTCAGAGTGTGCTGTCTTGCAGTGTTGCCATAATGCGGTTGTCACTCCTGAATTTTAGTGAATTATGTGTGCACAGAATGCGATTAAAGGAGTAGTTTACTTTCAGAACAAAAATTTACAGATAATGTAATCACCCCTTTGTCATCCAAGATGTTCATGTCTGTCTTTCTTCAGTCCTAAGGAAATTATGTTTTTTGAGGAAAACATTTTAAGATTTTTTTTTTCCACATAGTGGACTTCAATGGGGAGTTTGAATATCCAAAATGCAGTTTAAATGCAGCTTCTAAGAGCTCTAAATGATCCCAGCCAAGGAAGAAGGGTCTTACCTAGTGAAACAATTGGTTATTTAAATTTTTTTTTTTTTTTTTAAAATTACAATTTGTATACTTTTTAACCTTAAACACTGCCTGTTTTTTCTGGTTCAAGACAGTTAGGGTATGTTGAAAAACTCCCATCTAATTTTCTCCCTCAAGAAACAACCGATCGTTTCGCAGGATAATACCCTTCTTCCACAGATGGGATCATTTAGAGCCCGTTCAAGGTGCATTTAAACTGCATTTTGGAAGTTTAAACTTGGGAGCACCATTGAAGTCCACATTATGGAGAAAAATGCTGAAATGTTTTCCTCAAAAAACTATTTCTTTACGACTGAAGAAAGAAATACATGAACATCTTGGATGACAAGGGAGTGAGAAAATTATCTGCAAATTTTTGTTCTAAGGAGTAAAAGGTGAACTGACAACCAAATTTAGCTGCAGTGTGTATGGGGCCAATGTGAACCTTTTCCAGCTGTTATGCAATGTTATCACTTTATAACGTTGATGGAGCACTGCAAAACTGGAAAAAAAAAAAAAAAAGTACACTAAATGTTTTACATAAACTTTGCAACATGCAAATTTTTCTTTGATCACCATTTAAAGGGATAGTTCACACCCAAAAGAAAATTGTCGGTAATTACTCACCCTCATGTCGTTTCAAACACGTAAGAATTCATTAATCTTCAGAAATCAAAATAAGATATTTTTTATGAAATCCAAGAGCTTTCTGACCCTGCATAGATGGCAACGCAACAGACACGTTCAAGGCCCTGCAAGGTAGTAAGGACTTTGTTAAAATAGTCCATGTAACAGTCAACATAAGTACCACGACATATGCGTGTGGTGCTGCTGACGCAGGATCCGACATTCTGACGTAGAACGTCCATCTCTCTTAGTTCACTGTCTGTATATTCTGGTTCAAACAAGTACGGATGGGCAAAAAATTGTTGAAATCTTCAGACATGTTTACGAAGACTGTTTTATGTACATCTGGGGATATGGGTTCTCTAAGATGGACCTCTCAATTCGAGGGCATCCGGGTTCTACACCAGAACACCGGCTCCTGCGTCAACAGCACCAAACACATGCGTGGTACTCATGTGAATGTGTGGCAAAGACTGACATGGAGGAGAAGAAATTGTTGAATAAAGTCATTATTTTTGTTTTCTTTGTGCACAAAAAGTATTCTTGTAGCTTCATAACAATAAGTTTGAACCACTGATGCCACATAGACTATTTTAACGATGTCCTTACTACCTTTCTGGGCCTTGAACGTGGTAGTTGTGTTGCTGTCTATGCAGGGTCAGAAAGCTCTCAGATTTAATCAAAAATATCTTAATTTGTGTTCTGAAGATGAACAAAGGTCTTACCGGTTTGGAACGACATGAGGATGAGTAATTAATGACAGAATTTTCATTTTTGGGTGAACAATCACTTTAAATAGCATCAAAGGTGGAAAAGGTGAGATTTTTAAAAAACTGAATCTTACTTTCTCTGGGTCCATGGGAGGGCATTTCCAGTTGTACAGATAATACTGCAGGTTACCATCACCAATTCCAAACTTGAGCTTTTCCAAGAAAGTCTTATTGTCCATTAGATCCAGCGCATTAAAAACATCAAAACCTTTCTGATGTCCCGAAACATCCCAAAAAAAAGACAGAATATGAATTCAAAATATGAAGACATGATTTAACAACAAATCATTAGCGATGGGTTAACAAGCTTGATGCTTGTGATGTGTTTGTACCTGTTTGGCTAGGATGAGAGCATCATTCATCAGGTCTATGAGCGGCGTCTCTGTGTGGACATTGTAAAAGGAATAAGCAGCCTTCAGGCTTTTGTGCAGTGGATGATGCATCACTGTGGATGGCAGGGTGTAGAAACTGATGAAGTCCGTTAGCATCCCACCAGAGCCCTTTTAAAGAAGCACAGTGAGTAAGAATTAGGGCTGGGAAAAAAGCATTCTGAGCTGAGGTGCAATTACATGAATTACATGACGCTCTTCAGTGCTCTTCTTTGTAAGCGTTTAAGCATTCAGTTAAAAATTAGATTAGAACGCCATCTGCTGTTAAAAACTAAGCTCAGATTCAATTCCAGAGAGAATCGATCTGAATCGATCCACCAATCACAATGCATCAATTTATCAGTGCAGCCCTAGTAAAAATATGAAGACAAACTTGACTAAAATATGCCACGCATACCTCGACTACATAAGTGTCAATGATGTTCTCCTGTGGTAGGAACCAGTGCTTCACCTCCTCTTCTCCCATGACAGGCCGCAGGTGGAACTGGCTCAGGTGTTTCTGCAGCAATGCCGTCACCTGCTTCACATCCCCATCTCCCATCGGCCTCAAACCAGGAGTACGAGTGCTCTAAGGAAACATACAGAACAAAATTACAGAATAAAATTTAATAGGAACAATTCTGGATGTAGTATTCCTTTAAGAGTGTTGTTTTTGAAGAATATTTATTTTGAACTGACAAAATGGCTTACATCAGGTAATCTGTACAGCTTCATTGTCCGTTGTAGTGTCATATTTCTGCTGAGATGGGAAAACTTAACTTCCACAAGCTTCCTGGGGTTTAGAGAGCGATGCCAGTATCTGTAAAGATACAGATATTAACAGGTTTAATCTCACCGAAATGCTTTAAATTAGCATTTAATAACACAAGTGAGTAATTAACATAAAGATAAATTGGTACCTGCATGTAGAAACAGGTTTGGGCAGGACAACACCAGCTGTGTATACGGCCTGGAAAATTCCCTCTAAATTGACCCGCCGCGTGATCTCTCGGATTAGTACAGGAGCGACACGCTTTGAGCGCAATTTTTTATGCACACACAGGAAGTTAATCTCCACCATCCTCTTCAACCTTCGGATGCAAGAAGAATTAGTGCTATAGTAAGAGCAATTCTCAAAATTGACAAACACAATTGGTAAAACCTGCTCAAAGTCCTGCTTTCGGTGCAGGCATTGACGGGAAATATCCTCATACTCACGTGTCATAAATGTGGATATCAGCAGGAATGGCACTGATGAACCCAACCAGCTTCTTATTGGATGAGACCCTGACACCACAGTGCCACTGAGGCAGCCAACCCGGGGGACGTAACGCCCTTATAGCAAAAGACAGCAAAGAAAATGTCACACATCCCACTACATTAAAAGCATCAACTTAGACGGGCAGAATAAAATGCAAACCATTAAACAATCACTTACCATTTCAGAAAGTTAGGAGAATAGTCAAATCTAAACATGTTGTCATCATCCTCAACATAATTTTCATTCAGCAAGGTGTATAACTCCTTCAGCTACAAGGGAGAAAAGAGAAAATAGTATGATTTGTTATACATAGGACTACTTTATTTTTTTAATGAATAGCAAATGCAGTATTATTGTTTTCGTTAATGCACATACCACTTCAGCATTGCTAAGGTCCAGTGTGTCCCACATAAAGCCCTGTGGGAGAGAATATGGCTCTTGTCTGATATTTTCTTTATCCGGTTCAATTGGTCCATGAGTTGTCACCACCTCATCTGCAAAGAAACAGAGGCAGCTCTTTAGATTTTAGAAATAATAAATTAGTGTAAAGCAGGGATTCACAGATTTTTGTCAGCCGAATACTTTTGATATTTTGTCGAAGTAACCCCTGAGATTTTTGCAACACAACTAAATCTTCACGGTTCTGTGATATTGGTTAATGGCTACATGTCATGCATGTAAGCAAATGAAAAACTCACCCGTTTAAAAAAAAAAGAAAGAAAGAAAGAGAAAACAAAGGTTTTATTTTGATAGATTTTTACTTTTTTCTTTAAACCTGGGATGTGTGAACCTCAGTTTGGAAAACTCTGATGTAAATAAAAATAAACAATCACCTGGTTATTATTACAAAATATATCCTACCAGTATCCTACTTAATTTAAATATTAAAAATCGTACTGCTCCTAAACTTTTGAACGGCAGAAAGGATGGATTAAATGTATAAAAATAACATTTCTATTTCAAATCAATGCTGTTCTTTCCACAAAAACAATATTTTGCACAACTATTTTCAACATTGATAATAAGAAATGTTTCTGAAGTACTGAGGACCTGAGTAATGGCTGCTGAAAATTCAGCTTTACCATAGAATGAATATATTACATTCTAAAAACACTATAAAAGAAAACTAGTTATTTTAAACTGTAATAATATTTCATAACATTACTGTTCTTTTGTATTTAAATCAAATAAATACAATACTGTTAAGTATAAGAGACTTCAAATTTTTTGAATTGTAGTGTAACTACACGTTATGCTTGTACTTTCATTCATGATGCTGAGGTTGATTTGCTTGTTGAATACAACACTGTTTAAGGATCAGTGCAAGATTCTGACTAGCACGGATTTGCCAAATTGCTTACGTTTGCAATGTTGCAATCAAACGCAAATGCAGAGGTGACGTACGACTTACTGAGTTTGGGCACGGGTTGAGTGTCCCAGAACTGGTACTTGTGCTTTGTGGCCTCGTCTATGTTTTTGGCTGGACCTTGACAGGTGGACAGGAGCTCCATAGCTCTCTGAATATCCTGCAGTTTCTGCATTGGAATGGCAGGGTTCTGGTACAAGAACAGATGGAAAATCAGCGTCTTTTGTTTTTTTTTTTTACAAAACCTTTTGATAACACTTTTCAAGGCAGAAACCTTTATCTCCTGAGAATCAGAGGCAGAGTCAGACTTGGTTCCTCCTGAGCTTGGCTTCTCCTTCTTTCTCTTCTGTTTCTTCTTTTTCTTCTTTGCACCAAGATCACCCCCAGGACTCCTTAACAAAACCACAACACCATTCAAAAGCCAGATAAACCTTACAGACAACGTGTATTAGCGGTTTACGGGATTCAAAGACATAATAGGCATAGCAGGTGAAAGTGTCAACGGGTTCCCCTTATAACAATAGCCTGGAGGTTGACTGCCAGAGGAAAAACCATAAAAACAACTGTCAGTCTCTTCATGAAAGCAGGTCAAACTTCGTAATTCATTCCTGAGGGATGCAAGTCTGCCTGACAACAACAGACAACCATCATCCTCGGTTCTCGAGCTGACAAAGATGCTCGACCGCAATGCTGCTCACTCAGCTCATAAAGAGGATCAAGCGTGTTTGTATTGTTCAGAGAGGATGAAGACAAACTAATGAAACCAGGCGGATGCTTTCCACTCCCGCTAAGTAAATATGAAGAACGACTGCAAATTAAAAAGCAAATAGACTAATAAACATGTTCAGTGATATAGTAGAGAACCGCCTGGAGGACTTGTCTGACTGCTGAGCTCAAATAAATCCTTGAACATTAATGTCGAGCTAGCTACAGTAGCTACTTTGATTCAAACGCTTTGTAAAGTAAATACCGACACTTATCTAGGCTATTTTAAAATGTTTATATATACCGCTATGTATCCATCATGCAATTAACGTGCTATTACATTAGCCGACTCGTTTAAAATGCACTAATTCTCCTCCTGGTTACCTGGTTGCTAAGCTAACCGTTTGTTTACATCTCTGGAGCAGTTAAACGGCGACGGCTTGCCGCTGTAATCCTCGCGCAAACAACAGCTCTTTAGCGCGTGCTCTCGCGTGCTCACCCCTGCATGTGCTCATTTTCCTCCTCGTTGTCTCCGTCGATGCCGCAGGTGTCCTGGTCGTCCAGCTCCAGGCTCTGCTGGCTGGCCGCGGACTCGCTGTCCTCCGCCATCATGGATGAATCTGCTGCAAATCCTCACGACAAAACCACTCAATAAAAACCACGGAAAACAGCACCGTCTACCGATTATTGCCACTAATAGCCCGTGAGACTGTGAATGGAGACAAGGACAGGCCAACGTGATAATGTATCTTTTTTAATGCAAAAATTTGTTGAGTTCAGTGTATTTTTAAAGCTTTTATAATGATGATAAATAAAAAAAAAAGTTTTATTAACACTGTTTGGATTAGAAGTTGTAGAAAGAATGTCGTGAGTGTCGTATTTAAAAGTGTGTATCATTTCAATTATGTTGATTGTTTTGTTTGATTGTATAATTATATTATGATTTATAATATTGCTCAGATTTACAGCAGTTTGGTTTACCCTAACCCAAAATTTTTTTTGTTTTGTTTTTCTTTTCTTTTTTTTTCAAAATGTGTAAAATGTATAAAATTTTAAATAAATAAAATAAAAAATGTTTGTATGTTTGCAAATTGTATAATATCCAAGGTACACTTTTCTAGTTGTGCAGTTAATTATCATATTGTATTTTCAGAACGTTTTGAAATATTTTTCCTCTCCCCAGATGTGTCACTACTGAACCACAGTAATATATACTTTTATATGAAGGGTTATATTGACCTATTACGATTTTGTTTACATCTGTGTTGTAAATATATATATTTTTCTATTTTATTAAATACTTTTCAGATGTAAATAACAATTACAATTTTAACAATATTTCAAATTTATGTGATTTCTTGTATTTTGAATTAGGCCTGCAAGGATTCCTCGATTCTATTCGAGTATTCAATTTTTAAATGTGTCGAGTAATCGGCAAAATACCGGAAGTGGCGCATTTCTCATATTAAACCCATTTAAAAATCACAATAAATAATAATGCTATTAAGAAACACCACGATTCAATTAAATAAATATATGCAATGGTTTAATATATGCAAACGGTTTAATATATGCGCTTCAATTATTTAGATAGGCTACCTATGTGCATCTCAGAGCGGCTCCATTCACAGTAACTGCTGCTAGACAAACTGTTATCATCTCAATACTCCATCTCTGCATATTGTTCTGAGTTTGGGTTTATTGTAACGTTTATTTCGGAACATAACCTGAGCTATTTCATCAGATTTGTAAGGTACATCATAAACCTATGCAAAAACAGGAGAATACATTATTATCTTTCTCATTATGCTAACATCGCGATTTCAAAATAAAAGTTTAAACCCTCACTCTGAGCTTACAAGTTTTGATGTCAACACATTCAAGAAGTTACAGTGGCTGTAGCATAAAGAAATGGCCAAATATTAAAGATTAAGTTGACATTTGAATTACATGTATTCAATATTAAACATGGATTAGATCCAAAAGTGTAAAAACAATCGTCACGCCGTTGGACGTTAAATGCGTAATGTACATTTAACTCTATTGTTTATACTTATTTTAACAGTTTTGTTCAATAAAACCATATGATTACTTCTTTTGATACTTTATTTAAACTAATTATTATTGCCTTATTGCTATTATACATATATACATTTTAAGTAATTAAAAAACTATTGCTCACTTAAGTCTATTTTTATTAAATACAAAAAAAATAATTATATTTATAATTATTAGATTACTCAATTAATTGTCAGAATAATCGCCAGATTACTGGATTACCGAAATAATCGTTAGTGGCAGCCCTATTTCGAAACCAATCTTTCTTTGTAAAATGCATAAAATTGATCATACTGATTTCAACTGTACTAAAATTTAGTTTATTTCCCCCAAATAAAAGATTATGTGTTCCCTTTTGTCACTACCGACAAGGTTAAAACATCTTTACCTGAAACATTTCCATTTAATTTCGATGTTAATGGTTAGTTTTTATACCATCTTTAACAGCATCCAGTGCAGCCAGTCCAAGATCAGTCACATCTAATTCAGCATAAAGTGACCCTGATGGTTCTTGCGTTAATGATTTGACTGTTAGATATCTTGAAAAATAATATTCAACTAGCGTTGATCAGGTTTTTTGGCTTTATTGGGATAATAGGCCTGAATTATAATACAAGCAACCAGTCCAGACATTCAAAGTAGATTGCTGAAGAGCCGAGTGACACAAAGGTTTCTTACAAAGTGGTTACCCTGGCAACAAGCCAGACTTTCAACAGCTTTCAAATAATAATACATCGCTTTCATTCCTACATCAGTGCATACACACACTGCATAGTGTCTACAGCAGACACACAGATACACCGAGCAACACACACACTCACACGAGCATAAACAATGAGTGAATGAATATGTACATACATACAAGGCAAAAGAATAGACCAGAATCATAAGATCAACTGAACATACAGGGGGTTTCAAAAGTCTGAGACTACTAAGATAAAATAAAAATTAAAAAAATTGTAAAATAAAAATAAAAAATAGTATGTCCCCTTTTTGCTTCGATGACAGCAGCACTCGAGTTGCATAAACAAATTTGCTTATTAGTTACCTAAATCAAGTCATAAACGTTATTTTGCATCAAGCATGGTCTCAATTCTGTCCAAATCTTATAAGGGTTAAAACAGATTCTAAATCCCAGATTTTCAGACTTTTGGACCCCACTGCATATCCAGATACAGCTTTGAAACACTTACACACATACAATGAGATCAAAGGGGGAGTAATGCCACAGAGTCAATATATTGTGAAAAACATTAAATCATACGACAAACTGATAATTGTGGAAAGGAAAAGTAAATCTAATGATAAATATAAATGATCATTAGAAAGGCACTTAAGACAAAAAACAACAGTTTGGGAGAAAAAAGCTGGTGGCTGTTTATGTGAGTGCAGTTGAATCCAGCCCTCGTCTGAATGTGCTGTCCACTTCACTCACACACTAAGGCAAGTTCAAACAAAAAACAATAACAAAACAATTAAAATACAGTGATTAAAATAAAAAACGAGGCATCTAACGCTACATGATCCTTCAGTTTAAAGCAATGCATAGTGTTTTTTCTCTTTAACTGGTGGGTTTGCTGCTCAGAAGCAATGTTGGCAAGTCCTACTGTAATCCTAAGATTGAAAGAAACACACAAAATGACTGATTAACAAGAACAAACGGTGCATTATGTAAACTTATTTGGTTTCACAAAGCTTCAGCTGTATTCTACTCATGAATGATACCAATAAAACTACAAATGTGTGCGATTAGACTGTAGATCCCATTATAGTGGTTCTGTGTGTTTTTTTACCCATTATGATGCGGAAGACATTCCTCCGCTCATAGCATAAAATGTTCAAAAACAAGTGCTGGGAAACACTTAGTGGTGTAGTTGCAGTTGCAGTGTACACATGTTGCCACTAGATGTCATATTGCTTAAAAACAGCAGCATCTCATAAAGCTTAAACAACATTTCACCTTCAATACAATGGCTTGGCGAGATTTTTTGCTCAAAGTGTATGTCTGGAAAGCCATAGCAGTTGTGCATTAGATATTTCATGGTGTTTTTTTTTTTTGTTTGTTTTTTTGCTTGAAAACTTCAGTTCGTTCCTCATTTCAGTTGAGGCAGAGCTGCTCCAATGTTCATTTGTGCTATGGCTTTCTTGGCTTTCATTGCCACAGGCAAACAGCCACGCACAGACCTGCGCTCATAAGGCAACTCCATTCAACAGTCCAGCTAGGGACCACAGGGGAAGCACTTAAAGGGACAGTTCACCGAAAAAGACTTCTGTCGGCATTTACTCCCCTTTACGGCATTCCAAACCTGTATGACGTCTTTTATGTTTAGCAAGAGAAAGCACAGTATTTTAAAGAATGCTTCAGTGAAAGTCAATGGGGTCCAAAACAAGATTTGGACAAAGAGAGACATTCTCTTTTGTGTCCCACAGAAGAGTCGTACAGGTATGGAATGACATGAGGATGACGTGAGGACAGAATTTATTTTTTGGTAAACTATCCTTTCAAAAACCGTGTCATTTTAGGTTAAAGGCCAGTAGTGGTCGCTCCTCTCGTTTCTGCCACGGACTCTTCTTGTTCTCGTCTTCACCGCCATCATCAGGGACGACCAGGTTGTCCGGCCGGCTGCTGCTGCTCATGTGCATTTGAGTCTCCTCAGTCCTGAAAACGCTGCTACCTGTCCCTGTCTCCTCCGCTATTTCAACCACAGGGTCGGGGAGAGGAGGTGGCGAAGGAAGCTCAGGTGGCGAAGGAAGCTCTGGTGGAGGCGATGAGGGAGACAAAGTCCCTTCGTCTTCATCTTCCCTCTCTTTTTCCTGCAATAAACCTTTTAGAGAGTGTTCTTCTGGGCTGCAGACTGGCGTTGGGCTACCGCTGCTCTCCGCATTAGCATTCGAGTCCTCTACTAACACTAGTGGTGTATATCCGACTACAGGCGCAGGCTGAGCCCCAGCTTCAGCTTTAACCCCAACTTTATCACGAACACGCCGTCCCGGTGTGATGTCGCTCATGTCAACCCCAGAGTCCAGACTGGCATCGTTGCTTCCGACACAACTGCTGTTGCATCCTGCTCTCTGCAGGTCGATGTACGAATGGCGGATGTGCGCATTGGAGCGGCCGTCTAGTGATACGAACCAAGCTCTGGGGTGGGGGAGCGGCTTTCCGCCCCTAAGCGCCATCAAAGTCTTTTCAGCCAGAAGCTGATCTTCTCCGTTCATCTGCACCACATCCAGACCCGCTTGACTGAGCGAGTTGGGGATGGAGAGATCAGCGGGAATTGCAGCCGTCTGCAAGGTCCACTCCTCAACCCCTCCGCCTTGGTCGTCCCCTGTCCCTTGTGTCCCTCCTTCTTGGTCTCCTTTGCCCCACGTGTGCAGGACTTGGCCTTGAGGTTGATGGCATGCACTGAGCTCCGCCTGAATGCTTTCCAGTTCGCTCTGTTCGTCCGACTGCAAAAGCAGCGCTTGACCCGACAGAGGGTGCGTCCCTGGAAGTCGCATGTAGTGGGCAGGAATGACGAGGGTGGGACGAGCCTTGCGGTAGGTCTCTTCCCCCTGATTAACTTGCAATTCTGAGGTGCAGCAGAGCAGGGCTCCAGGTCGGGGAAGTGGGGCTGGGCGCTCCAGGTGGTCTACGGAGCGGGACAGCATGTAGTCGGCTGGCCGTCGCTCGATTCCTTGCTCCCGCTCTGGGGATGCGGCAGGACTTGCGGACGCGACTGAAACAGGAGAGAGGCGGTTATCACGCAAGCTTGATTTACTCTCCGAAGACAGTCGTCCTGCAGAGGAGGTCTGATGCAAGGGATGGGGGGACGAGGACGAGATGGACATGTGGAGGGGATGGACAGATGAAGTTGTGATAGACGTATAGCTCCGCCGGTACTCTCCGCGTCCCGCCGGGGAATCGTAACCCTCAGACGTATTGTTTGAACAAGCTGATTTGAGGGGAAATATCTCTACTGAGTGTTTGTAGTGGTTGGATCCTCGGCTATGGAGCTCGCCGTGCGAAGCTGCAAGCTCATTGGTTGAGGAGTCGTAGGGGGTGGGTTTAAGCATAGGTGTGTGCATGTCCGGCTCCGCCCCGTTGTGATCTAGGTGAGTCTCACTGATGAGGTTCAGGTGGGACATGGAAGTAGCCTGGTCTCGTTTAGAGGCATCTAAAGTGGAGGACAGAGTGAACTTCCTGTGGGCAGGACGCATACGGGCACATTTCCTCCTGAAAGCACAAAAACAGCAATTTATTTCTTTTAACATATTTATTTGTTTCCCTTAAATGACAGAATTTTCATTTTTTGGTGAGCTATCCTAGCTCAAGGCCCAGAAGGTAGTAAGGACATCGTTAAAATAGTCCAATCGTTTAACCGTAATTTTATGAAGCTACGAGTGGTACATTATGGTACTCTTGTAAATGGTGATGAATTGTTGAATTCAGTTGCGTTGCCATCTATGCAGGGTCAGAAAGCGCTTGGATTTCATCAAAATTATCTTAATTTGTGTTCCGAAGATGAACAAAGGTCTTACGGGTTTGGAACGACATGAGTGTGAGTAATTAATGACATTATTTAATGACTCTATGTTACATTTTAGAAGTGAATGCACACTGTTTTTATAAGACTTTGTACTTCTTCGGACTAAAAAGACACACCTGCAATAGTAGAGCAGCAGGCAGAGCAGGAAGAGCAGTATCAGAGCCATGCCTCCTAGTATAGCCAGCAGGAAGACTGTGTGATAAGTGCTAATGTCTTTCGCCACCACAGGACCTACAACAAAAACATACATATTTGGTGTTCAGCATAAAGGAATCCACGCATCCTATTCACATTTTTTGCTGTCCTCCTGACCTCCACTTTACAGAATCTATTTATAACACTTTTCATCAGGAGAGATTTCCTATAAACATAATTTTCATGGCACACTGAAATCTCCCCACATAATGGCGTTATTCTCTCAGCTGGTGGATATGAATAGCACAGTGAATGTGCAAACAACTACAGCAGTCAATAACTCAGTCTGGCACAAAGCACTTGTATGTCTGCCCGATGGGCTCCTCTCTCCATTAATGGCCATATAAAAGGGTCAAAGACTGCAGAGTCATCTAAACAAAAATTGAGAAACAGAAAAATGCCCAGAAATGGATGACTGTTGTTACCTGTGTTTATGGGAGACATGGCTGCAACCCAATAGCCAAGCTGAGGGGCAATGTATGTGAGAGTTAACTGCTTCCCCTCTCTCTGGACGTATCCCAGACTGCTTTTCAACCAGGCCCCTGCACAGATAAAAACATACTTAATACATAAAAAACAATATAATATTATTTACAATAAATATTATAAAAAAACAATATAATATTCCGATAAATTAGTATTGATTATATTTTAAATAGTTTATTTTTTAGATAAACAAAAATGTAAATATTTTAAATATAATAAATACAGTTGAGGTCAAATGTTTAAATACAGAATCTGCAAGATGTTAATTATTTTACCAAAAAAAAAGAGGGATCATACAAAATGCATGTTTTTTTTTTTTGTTTTTTTTTTATTAAGTGCTGACCCTGAATAAGATATTTCACATAAAAGATGTTTACATATATTCTACAAGAGAAAATAATAGTTAAGTTTATAAAAATGACCCTGTTTAAAAGTTTACATACGCTTAATAGTTAATGCTGTGTTGTTACCTGAATGATCCACAGCTGTGTTTTTTGTTCAGTGACAGTTGCTTATGAGTCTCTTGTTTGTCCTGAACTGTTAAACTGCAACTGAGGGACTCATATGCAACTATTACAAAAGATTCAAACACTCACTTATGCTTTCATAAATCCAACTATTATTTTCTCTTGTGGACTACATGTAAATGCATTTTTTGTGAAATATCTTATTCAGGTCAGCACTAACTAAAAAATAACATGCATTTTGTATGATTCCTCTTATTTTGGTAAAATAACATTTTGCAGATTCTTCAAGGTGTATGTAAACTCAACAGTATAAATTAAAATTAACTGATATGATATTTACATTATATTTTGCTACTTGTAAATATATGGTGTGGCTTTTTATTATGTCTATTCAGCAATATCACAATCATTTAATCAATCACAAAAAGAACATAACCCTCAATCTTTAGGACATCTGCGGTCAGCAGGTGATTTGAGTCGAGTGTTGAGACCAGGCAGTGCAGACAACACTCAAAACTCTTACACTGAACTGTCATCCTATCAGGTTTCTTTATTGATCTTGTACAGTGCATTCATTAGACGTTCTACTGCATTATTCCGTCTAGATGCTTTGCCAATTGTTTACGGGGTCAGACGGGGATTAAAACCATGCCAACACATACCACACAACCCACAGGAAGTGCTTTTATCAGGATCTGAATCAGGGTTGTCATGCATTCCCAATTAAGGTGAACATTTTAAACAGGAATCATGATTGAAATTCAAGTATTTTCATTTTCATGAGTTTTAACCGAATTCACCCTGTGAAACGAATGCAAGTTTAATTTAGCTGATATGCAAAGGGTACACATTTCAGGAGACGGTCATTTGTTGCCACATGGTGGCAGTGTATGTTGACGGAAGGATTATGGAGGACTACATAATGATTAAAAAAGAAAAACTAATTTAGTATATGTTTGTCTAGTGTAGACAGCCACAATGAGAAGGAATTCATCATTTGTTATTGTAAGCTTATAAGTATTTCTGCTTTTTCTCCATGAGCACCAGAGCTTCTATTGATCTGATCTGTGCCAGATAAGCAACCACGCACACACACAGCACTGGTGACTGCACAGTTCACATAAGCACAGTGTACTGAGCGAAATGCTGATGTGCACATACAGAAGAGAGTGGCTGAAGAATGATTCAGCATTGTTTGCATACAATTATCCCCATCCACACGTGACTGTTTGTGTACAGGAATATCGCTGGACATCTTCCCACACTCTTACAATACAGTCACATGCAGAACTCTGCAATATATCAATGTGGCAAGTAAAAAAAAGTTTTGTTTGAACTGCTTTGTGCTCAACATTACGTAAGGTGTCTGCAAGTTGACATTTCACAATGTATTTACACTAATGAATTGCCTTTGATCCAGTATCTCCTGCACTGTGTTAACTGCAAAACAACTAGCCTAGAGAAGCAAATTACAATATAGCATTATATTTGCATACATTTCAATTTGCATACAATATCCTTCAAAAGTTTGCTGTTGGTGAGATTTTTTTTGTGTTATCTTGTATGTTTAACAAGACTGCATTTATTTAATCAAATATACAGTAAAAACAGTAATATTGTGAAATGTTATTACAATTTCAAATAACTGTTTTCTTTTTTAATATATTTTATGTGTATTTTTTAAAGCAGTCTCTTCTGCTCACCAAGCCCGTATTTATTTGATCCAAAGTACAACAAAAACAGTAAAGTTTTGCAGTATTTTTGCCAATATAAAAATAACACTTTTCTTTTTCAGTATATTTTAAAATGTAATTTATTCCTATGATTTCAAAGCTGAATTTTTAGCATCATTACTCCAGTCACATGATCCTTCAGAAATCATTCTCATATGTGCTGCTCAAAAAACATTTATTTTTATTTAGTATTTATTATTATTATTATTATTTTTCTGGTTTCTTTGACGAATAGAAATGATCTGAAATAGAAATCATTTGTAACGTTATAAACGCTTTATCATCACTTTTGATCAATTTAAAGCATCCTTGCTAAATAAAAGTATTCATTTTTATAATTTCTGTCCCAAAAAAATAAATAAATAAAAATAAATAAATACTGACTCCAAGCTTTTGAATGGTATAGTGTATAATGTTACAAAAGTTTTTATTTTAGATAAATGCTTTCTATTCATTAAAGAATCCTGAAAAAAATATACTCATCTGTTTTAAATATTGATAATAATAATAATAATAATAATAATAATAATAATAGTAATAAAATGTTTCTTGAACAGCAAATCAGCATATTAAATTGATTTCTGAAGGATCATGTGACTGGAGTAATGATGCTGAAAATGTAGCTTTGATCACAGGAATAAACTGCATTTTAAAATATATTTAAATAAAAAAGCAGTTATTTTAAATAGTAAAAATATTTCACAGTATTACTGCTTTTGATATATTTTGGATCAAATAAATACAGGCTTGGTGAGCAGAAGAGACGACTTAAAAAAAAAAAAAAAAAAAAAAAAAAAAATATATTAAAAAACATTGAAAAAAATCTTACTGTTCAAATACTTTTGACTGATAGTGTATTTTCAAACGTAGTTTATTCCTGTGATGGCAAAGCTGAATTTTCAGCAGCACACTTACACATATGTGTGCACACAGACACACACAAACAACTACATTGGACTCAGACACTCAGCGAGCATAAAATGTGATAAATGTGAGCATTTAAAAACAGCTAACAGACACAAATATAAAACCGCTGACTTTGTTTGCCATGCAGCAGAGCCTGACCATTTTTCACTGCTGTGCGCTTATTAAAAACACTGGGAGGAACAGTGTAATTTAAATACTGCTTGATTCCTGGGGCTTTTCAGTCTCATCTGTATCCCCATATCACAGTGCACTGCAGACAACAAAGCAGCTTACATCTCTGTGCCCTAAGAGAGGAAATCGAGTTAGCGCCGGCCGCTGTTTCCACCTCGTTCTCTGCTCTGTTTATGAGCGGCTGCTAGGAGACAACAGTGATAACACAGCCGTCTAGAGAAGAGGCCTTGAGTTATGAATTCTGAAAGGGGTTTCCCTTAATACTTCACCCTACATTCTGCATCTCTCTCCTGCACAATCCGATTTAGATTCAGACATACATTCATGCTCATTTCCCCAATTTTTTCATTTAGAGAACCTTCTCCGTCATCTAATGCTCAAAATAAATCAGCTGAATAACTGAATAACACTGTTAAATGTAATCTTCAGCAAATGTCAAAATCAATATTCATTTCTTATACTTTACATTTTAAAGTTGTGATGCCTAAATTCACCTTTAGCATTAAAAATTAATATATTTTAGTTTTTAGACTTTTTTAGATGAAATATTATAAATGATATTCATTTTAATATCAGCCATTTATTGGTTATCAGCAATAATTATCAGCTTATTGGTTGGCTGAATAGACATTCAAAACAACATATCAGAGCTTACAGAGTGGAAGAACTCAATGGAGATCCATTGTGCACATATTCTGATCCATCTCTCCCCGTCTTCCCGCCTCTCGCACACAACACTGGATTCTTCCAGCCTCCTGCGGGAGTGTGAGCGAGCTGAACTGAGTCTCAGGCTTCTGCGGCAAAGCCTCCAGATTTGTTGAACGCATCATAAATTACACTGGCGGTCAAACAGTCAGCGTTACCCGCCAGAGGACTCTGAATGTGGCTTTAAACCTCAGCTTTAAAGCCACAGACATGTATATTCAGGTTAAGTCTAAATTCAAAAATACATCAAACGTCCACTGAAATAGATACTAAATGTGGATATGTTTAGGGATGTATACAACTACTTATTTTTAAAATCAACAAAGGATGTTTTAAAAGACTGGTATTGTACAAGATTACCTTGTGTGACCCAAGCAATTATTGCACAGACCAAAAAAACAAACAAAAAAAAGTGTTTTTAGAATCCTGGGTCAATTTAGTCTGAACTGACAAAATGACCAGATGGGCTCTGGGCTGCAATTACAGCAATAATTATCGTACCACAGAGAAATTATGGGATATTCAAAATTCAGATTTACAGGGTAAAGACCTTTGTCTGTCAGATTATGGTGGGACAAATTCTATGTATGCTCACAGAGACACAGCACTCCAGACAATTAAAGCATCAGGAGATGACTGTTCCAGTGTTATTTCACCCTTGAGCCAAAAACAAGCCAACAGATACACCAAGCCTTCAAAACAAGAGAAAAGCCAAAAAGTGACTCCAGATTATCAAGTATAAGAGAAATACAGCGTTGCAGGTCATCCACAGCACAACTTGGATGATTAAAAAAATCTATAGATCTTCGCTAATGTAACATTTTAAAGCAATACATGTATAATATACCTGTTAAAAATTCAAAGCACTCAGGCACAAGATCCTGTGAATTACACCTCCGTCTGGGATTAGAAATGAAAGCCACTGTGTGAAAACCCCTTGTGATTTGGATTTGATTTAGAACAGATTTATTGTGTCTGTCTATTATTTGATTATGAGTATTTTCCTACTGAACAATTTCCCTTTTTTATCACGGAAATCTGTATAATCTCAACATTACTTTAAAGCAAAAACAGCAAATTTAACAGGATGACTCTTTATTTTGCTAGTCAAAGGAGACATTCACTTCCAGAATAAAAATTTCCTCATAATTTACTCACCCCCATGTGATCCAAGATGTTCATGTGTTTTTTTCTTGTCAAAAAGAAATAAAGGTTTTTGAGGAAAATATTCCAGGACCTTTTCTCCACGTAGTGGACTTCAATGGGGATTCAATGGGGTTGAACATCCAAATTGCAGTTTCAACGCAGGGATCTACGGGGTCTTATCTAGCCAAACAATCAGTAATTTTCTAAAAATAAATAAATAAATAAATAAAAATGGTTGACTATTAGTTGTTCATTTTAAGCATTGGTCGACTATTAGTTGCACATTTATTAATAAACTATATAAATCATAATAATGAGGCTTTAATTGCCTACATAGCCTAAAAAGCGCTAAAGTGCACACATAAAGTTTGCCACAGCGCACCGGCAGATATAATAATTATGAATATGTCAGGGAAAAACTGCATTAACTGCATAATTTTTAATGTGCTTTCTTTGTTTACGGCTTAAGAGATGAAGTTGGCGACACAGACTTATCTCCACAGAAATGGATGCATCTGTTTGCATATTTCATACGGATTACATACATGTTTTCTGTTTGAATTGGTTCATTTGAAGGTAGACATTCTGCTCTCTATAGATATATATTTATTTGTGTGTAAAGCAAGTATACATAGAGTTTTGAAGTTTCATGCTCAAGTTCACAGAGACTGAGACGGCAGAAAGCGCATCCGGTTTGCTTTATTTTACAAAAGCGCAATGTTTTGTTGTTATTGTGAGTGCACACAAATAAATGTGTGAGTCTTTACAGATTCAAAAGATGTATTATTTTTACCTGTATGTGCAAAATGAACGAGTATTTTAAGAGTAAGTGACCACAACGGCGCCTCCATCTGTCATGCAGTAAGCGCTACTGTTCAACTTTCACACTCCGCACAGACAATTGAATAGCGGATATTTTTCTAGGTTAATTCCTGTGGAATTTTTTTCTGCGACTAAGCAACTAATACAATTTTGGTTGACCATGCCTCTTCTCATTGACTAACGGTTAGTTGACTTTTAGGAGGCAGCCCTACTTTTTAACCAATCTGGACCTTCAACCCATTGGTCACCACTGAAGTCCACTACGTGGAGAAAAATCGTTTTCCTTAAAAACCTTAATTTTTGACTGAAGACAGAAAGACATGAACATCTAGGATCACACGGGGGTGAGTAAATTATCAGGAATTTTTTATTCTGGAAGTGAACTAATCCTTTAGGTCTTCTTCTGCGTTTTTGACAGGAGGAACATCTTTCCATCAAAATTCCTTCAGAAAGATTCAAAAACAGTCCAACACCATTCCCACCAATATCAGGTTTGAACACTTCCTTTGGAGTTATTTGCCTCAGAAACCAGGAAGGCAGGAAATCTGAAGGCTTTGAAGAGATCACAACCTCACAAACACACAGTAAACTCGGACAGGAAACACCTTCAGCACCTTTGGTGTAACAGTTCGTTGCATAACCCTTTAGTTGTGATTTGTTAGTAACAGTTCATGTGATTTATGTTCACAGAGACTATAAACAGGAATGCTTTAATGTCTACTGTAAGATGAATGTGTTATAAACTCACCCAGTTTAGGGTCAAACCTCCAGGCAGGGATGTGATCATTCTCTTTCAAGCCACTGTTTGCAGGAAGCGGGACGCTCACACTGATTGGCTCACTGACATGAAGCTCCACGCCATCACTTCCCAAAAGATGGACACTGATAGCAGCCACAGGAGTCAACTCGAACTTTCGATCACTGCCTATCAGACAAAAAAAAGTGAGAAAAAAAGAGATAAAGAACATATTATAGATGCTCCCGTTCAAAGGAAGTCTTCTATGCTCACCAAGGCTGCAGTTATTTGATTAAAAATATGGTAAAAACAGATATTTTAATATTTTAATATATTTTAAAATGTCATTTATTCCTGTGATGGGAAAGCTGATTTTTCAGCAGCCATTTCTCCAGTCTTCAGTGCCACATGTGATCCTTTAGAAATCATTCTAATATGCTTTGCTGCTTAAAAAAAATGATATTGTCTTCATTGTTGAAAACAGTTGTGCTGCTTATTTGAAATGGAAATCTTTTGTAACATCATAAATGTCTTTACTGTTACTTCTGATCAGTTTAATGTATCCTTACTGACAGAAGTTATTCATTTGATCTATGCATTTTATTGTAATGTTAATACATTTCAGTGTTTGGTTTTTTAGGACACTTATTTTTACTTCTGTAAAAAGGAAACCATGTTAATACTTTGTTGGATCCACACTTGACGACCTATATTAAATATTGATAATGCGTCATCTAAAACAGTATCAGACAGACATAACAAGCCATCCATTATAATTACGAGCACAGCAGAAAGAAAGTTTCATTAATTTTAGAGTGAACTCACGTTTGCAGCATAAATCATCATTATGGATGACAGAACTTGTTCTGTAATGGTTTAACAATTAATTATTCAGAGCTGAAGAACCTTCTATTAAAAAGCAGTACCAATTAATTCAGAGTGAAAAGTAGCATTCCCCATTTACATTTTGTCTCATCACAACACTTTTTAATGCAAAATAAATATCTGCCTCAACACCTCAAAATCTCACAATCACTGAAGTAAATTTACAGACACACAGACAAAATATCATAACATTTTCACTGGTATTGCCTACTAAAATTTAGTCTCTCATGTGTTACCTGTGTAGTTGGGATGAAGTCCCTGCAGGTAGGGGAAGTACTGCGTGTCTTGTGTTGAACTGCTCACGGTGAGGAAGGCGGTCAGATTGGTGTAGGTTGCATTAGAAGGAAGACTCAACGCTCTCCTCTGGAACTGCACCCATGGCTGCAGTTTTGAACCTAGAGATGCAAACGCACACACATACACATGGCAAAAAAAGAGCATGCATTATGTTAATGATCTGCCATGCATGACATAATACATGCAACACCATTCTTTCATCTCTCTCTCCTTCTAAATGGAACGGATCAGTATCTGATGGAGTGCTGGTATTGCCGCACGTGTCTCCTGAGAGTGATGATGTCATTATGTTTCCATTGTGGCAGATCTTACATACCATAGACATGAGACCAAGCTATAGCCCACATGGACCTTACCCCATCAAACTTCCAAAGCAATACACTACATCATATTTGAGATCGTAATATAGTTTACGGTTTAAAATAGCTGATGTCTATTTTAATATATTGTATATACATTCACTAGAACGCGACTCTCTCATGAATGTGCGCATGTCAGTTAGTGGACACTAGATATTAAGGTTTAAAGTGTTAAATATGGATATTTTTCTTACACAAATGCATTGATTCACTTTAGAAGGTCTTCCTTATCCACATTATCCACATTTCATATTGTACATTATAATATATGATTACTAAATTTACTTGTGGCATTTAAAACAACTGATTTAGTGCTTTATTTTTCATTTATTTAGACAAAATATTATACAGTAGAATTTTATTATCGAGAATTTATCCATTATTGATCACCATGAAAATAATTATTGGTTTCTGTATCGCTCAGCCTTTTTAGATTTTAGCAACACCGTTCTCTTTAGAAGAACTTTTTTATGCACATCACGCACACCCAGGGCTCTATGATTTCCATAATGCACAAAACGCGGACAGAATCACACAATCCAGTCATAAAAATTGAATTTATTGTATAACATGGAATTTGCCAAATTTGGGATGAATAAATCCAAAATCGGGCAGTTCACATAAATCACAATGCTATATGGACTAGTGACTGTGAGTATTAAGTGCAAAAAGACTATTTAAATATGAATATTGCATGTTCTGCACTGAGAGTCACTTCATGAGCATTTTTAGTTGTTTCTTTTGAGAAAAACTATCATCATGAAACTCAAAGGTCTTCACAGCAACCCATCAAAATAAAAGTTTGGTTTAACTTGAACAAACTGTGACAGAAAAATATTACTGAATGTAATAGTACTATTATTAATAAAATTATTATTAAAACATTATTTTTTAAGGAATATTTACCAGAGAAATTGTTTACTAGAAGCAGAAAAAATTAGCAGAAAAAATGTAAATACACAACACTTCAAATAAATTATATTTTTATATAAAATCTATTAATTAGTAATGCTTTTGATTATTAAAATTTAATGAAACCATTAAAAGGAAAGTCAGAAAATTAATAGAAAACACAGAATCTGTTATATATATAAAACTGAATTGGAGAAAAAAAATATTTTATAGGTAATTTTTGTTAAACTTTTAATAACTTGCTGTTAAATTGTGTACATTTAATAATTTCAATTAATTAGACATGCCTTTGATTAACAATGCCTTTAATTTAACCATTAAAACAGGGTGTAGACAAATTAAAATGGAAAAAAAAAAACTGAATCCAGAAAAATTAAAACAGAAGAAACTGAATTTTGGGGGAAAAAATTAAATAAATAAAATGGAATTTGGGAAAAAATGAAATGGATTTGTGACCCTGGATCACAAAACCAGTCATAAGGGTAAATTTTTTAAATTGAGATTTATACAACACATGAAAGCTGAATAAGCTTTCCACTGATGTATGGTTTGTTAGGATAATAATTGGCTGAAATACAACCATTTTAAAATCTGTAATCTGAGGGTGCAAAAAAAAAAAAAAATACAAATATATATGGGTACAAATATACCCATGCTACTCATGACTGGTTTTGTGGTCCAAGGTCACATTTCATAAGGCCCTACACACCTATACTTACATATAAGAGGTGTTTTGTGTGAAAATGGTTTGGTGGACAGACATAGGACCTCTAAGCGATAGGCGAAAGTGTGTCATAAACATCCCCAAGTGGAGGATTACAAAAGCAGATCTGTGGCACGTGTGTGTGCGTTTCAGCCATGCGTCCGAGGCTCTGTATGTCTGTCAGTGTCCTCTGCTTTTGTTATAAGCGTGTGGTGATTGAGTGTTTTCAGGGGACAGGACTAGAACGACGCTCTGAATGAGAGTGCAGTGTTAGTGTTCCCCTGAGACCCATAAACGTGTTTCTCTCCTGACATATCGCACACACCGAGGGACAGGTTACCAAAAGAAAGAGGTTGCTAGGAGGAAGAATAAAGGAAAACAGTGTAAGTTAGAAAAAAAGAGCACATGTGGGTAACAGGGAGACAGAAAAATGAGGAATGTCAAAAATTGGTTTGAAAAGTGAATTCTTCTCATTCTTGTGTTGTGTGTATATACAGCCTCTCATTTCAATGTGGTATCACACTCACACAGAAAGCTTTAATTAGCATGAAGTCTCATGAGCCACGTGGACAACGGTACAGAATGATTCTCATTACACTCGCCACATGACACAGTCACCCAAACAAGTCAACGGAAAAATGCATTACCTTCATCAGCATTTGTCTTGTTTTCCAAATAAAAATGTCTAAACATCCTTAAAACAAAACGCATTTACTTGAGAAGCAGTTCATATAGAGCTTCTAGAGAATATACAGTTGAGGTCAAAAGTTCACATACACCTTGCAGGATCTGCAAAATGTTAATTATTTTACCAAAATAAGAGGGATCATACAAAATGCACATTATTTTTTTATTTAGTACTGACCTGAATAAGATATTTCACATAAAACATATTCAAATATAGTCCACGAGAGAAAATAATAGCTGAATTTATAAAATAACCCCGTTCAAAAGTTTACTTGATTCTTAATACTGTTGTTACATGAATGATCCACAGTTGTGTTTTTTTTGTTCCCTTGTTTATCCCAAACAGTTAAACTGCCTGGTGTTCTTCAGAAAAATCCAAATTCTTTGGTTTTTCAGCATTTTTGTGTATTTGAACCCTTTCCAAGAATGGATCCATATTTTCACACTGAGGACAACTGAGGGACTCATATGCAACTATTACAGAAGGTTCAAATGTTCACTAATGCTCCAGAAGGAAAAAAAAAAAAAAATCATGCATTAAGAGCTGGGGGGTGAAAACTTTTGAACAGAATGAAGATGTGTACATTTTTCTTATTTTGCCTAAATATCTTTTTTTTTTCCCATTTAGTACTGCCCTTCAGAAGCTACAGGAGGTACTTATATGTTTCCCAGAAGTCAAAAAAGTAAAATTTACCCTGATCTACAAATTCAAAAAGTTTACACCCCTTACTCTTAATGCACTGTTTTCCCTCTGAAGCATCAGTGAGCTTTTGAACGTTCTGTAATAGTTGCATATGAGTCCCTCAGTTGTCCTCAGTGTGAAAAGATGGATCTCAAAATCATACAGTCATTGTTGGAAAGGGTACAAATACACAAAAATGCTGAAAAACCAAAAGAATTTGTAGAACATGAAGGATTTTTCTGAAGAACAGCGGGTAGTTTAACAGTTCAGGACAAATAGGAGACTCATAAACAACTATCACTAAAAAAAAAAAAAACAGCTGTGGATCATTCAGGTAACAACACAGTATTAAGAATCAAGTGTATGTAAACTTTTGAACAGGGTCATTTTTATAAATTCAACTAATGTTTTATCTTGTTGACTATATGTAAACATCTTTTATGTGAAATATCTTATTCAGGTCGGTACTAAATAAAAAAAATAACATGCATTTTGTATGACCCCTCTTATTTTGGTAAATTAATTAACATTTTGCAGATTTTGCAAGGTGTATGCAAACTTTTGACTTGAAGAAAAAGGCTCACTCATTTTAAATAACTGTTTTCTGCTTTAGTGTATTTTAAAACATAATTTATTTCAGTGATGGCAAAGCTGAATTCAGCAGCCATTACTAGGGTGTCCATCGGTTTGAAATTCTATGTCTGTCTATCGGATGCTCATTTGACCTTTTAAGATCGCTATTTTATACTTTCTGATATTTTCTGATATACTATTTAATGTTTTTTTGCAGTTTTTACAAAGAACACTAAAGTGACAATATAAGAACATGATGTAAAGTGGAATGTTTAAAATGTTATGACTAAAAACATGCTGACCAGCACAAACACACACACACAAAGGACACCAGGGATTTGCTGGGCCGATGACTCCAGACACACCCTCACTCTCTCCTTCACATTTCTCCTCCATTACAGGTAGCTCATTAACACACTTTCATTCCCTAGTGAAGCAGTGTGTACGTGTGTTGTCATGTGTAAACAATAAAAGTGCATCACCATTAGATGTTCATTACAGAATTCAGCACATAAAATTATGAATACTTTTAACCAATGTTTCTTTAATTTTTGCCAGGCATAAACACAAAAAATGAAAAAGAAAACAATACAAATAAATACATATTAAACATTTTTGAGTCTGTCTTTTTGCATCTATGAGGGAACAGTATGAAAAGTGCACAACCCCTAACAATAAAAAAAAAATAACCAAATTCACAATGTCAAGACTTACAGAACAAAAGGCAGCATAATAACCTGTTCAAACACACACAAACACGTGACTGTTACCTTGATATCCAGAGACGATCTGCACCACGTCATCGTACACCATCAGAGTAGCAGCCCTCTCAGGAAGCAGATCCAGACTGAGAGATGAGAAAACTTGAAAACACACAGACACACAAAAAAAATAAATCACAAACAGGCCTGCGTGCTCAGGATCCACAACATCTCAATCCCTCTCTTCTGAAAATGCTTTGCTTATTGTTGCTATTAATCTGCATAGAAAAAAAGACTCTGATCTCTTGTTAACTCCACAAGTGTAACTAAACAATCTCAACGCCCTGAAACATCTGCACGACTGTGCTGCGTTTAGCCGCAGTTTCTTTGGTCTGCAACTAGTTAGTAGGTTAATCTCATTAGCTGTAATGGAACATTCTATTTCTTTCTAACAGCTTTCTGCATACCTGCTCCACTCTAGTTTTCATTTCCTGTCCCAAATCCTCTATAGACCGACCCAAAGGATGTGTCAGTCACCAAGAGTTACAGTAGAAGTAATCCATCCCATTAACACAATCATCAAAGCAAAGAAATAAGACTTTGTTCAGGCATGCTGGCATTTGCACTGTTTAGTTGAACAGAAAAAAACGAAATGGCATATAAAATCCACATTTTTACAAAACAATTCATGTTTTTACTACTAAAATGAATTTTAAAAATATATTTGTTATAAACAAAACAAAAAGAAATTGTTTTTCGTGTTTTTTTGTAATGAAAAACACTAAAAACAATAGTTTTAAATGCTACTAGTGACTTCAGGTGTCACAGCATTTTAATGTATAGCATGAAAAACTGAGATTAACATGTCACAGTGATATTAAATGATTCCAGTTTTTTATAATCAACTTTGAGTGAGTGACAGATGACAGGAAAGGTCATTTAAAAGTAAAACAGCTAATGAGCATGCAGAATTAAAGGGTTAGCTCACCCAAAAATGGAAATTCTGTCATTAATTTCTCACTCTCATGTCGTTTCAAACCCGTAAGACCTTCATTTATCTTCGGAACACAAATTAAGATTTTTTTGATTAAACCCTTAATTTTCTGACCCTGCGTAGACAGCAATGCAACTGACATGTTCAAGGCCCAGTAAGGTAGCAAGAACATCGTTAAAGAACAGGTCATATGGGTTTTCGAAAAATATCTCTTTTGCAGTTTGTAACGTAGCTATCCTTAAATGTAAAGTCTGCAAAGTTGTTAATCAAAAAAGTGCATAATAAGTATATAGTCTCTCAAAAGAGAGAGTCAATTCCGGATCACCTTAACGAGTTGTCATATTTTCAAATCTTCTGCCTGTTACCGATATATGTCATTTGGCAACATTAGCATAATCCCCGCCTGCCCACGAAATACAAACAGTCTGACGTGCCCACAAACAGTTAGTGTGTTTATTTCATGTCGACAAGACGCTGAGTTCTGCGATACCACAACAATATAATTCAAACCTTTTGTTGTGTGCTCAGCATTTTACTGAAAACTGCTTCTCTCATCTTGGTTTTTATCTTTTTTTGCTTCTAATCTTCTTTATTTGGACTAACAAGCATATCTGAACCACAACCTGTAAGTACAATTGATGCGTTACGTGTACATTTTCAAGTGCTCAAAATATTACGTTTTTTTTGCTAATATGTAATGTATACCTAGTGCAGCTTTAGGTTTTCAGGTAAACCACGATATTACTGTCTTACTGATATATAGTTCTGATAATTCTCTGTGAACCCACTGTTTTCTAAGAATGTGTTAATTAATGTAGACTAGTCGTTATTCTAATTACTTCAATTAATGATAAAGAATGCAGACATATTTTGGTTTACAAACTGTATTGTTTCATCAGTTAGTCACATTAGCACTTGGCTAACGTATCCACCATTATTGTTTTGTGAAGAGTTTACAGTTTAGCAGCTAAACTTTAGCTGTGGGCACGATTCGCTTGCATAAGTGTTAAACAAAATGTTTTTTATGTCATTATTTTAAGAATGGATTGGAGCACTATATTATTATTTTATGTAAAGGCAGTGCTCACTAACTTGCTGAAGTACTCCTCTCTGCACCAAATCACAACAGACTCGGCCAGCTGATCATCAGAACAGAGTAGGCTTATGGAAGGGAGCGGTTTACAGACAGAACTGCTTCAAACGAACCGCTTCGAAATAATTCAGAAATGACTCTAATATTAAATGTATATTCTGAGAAAATTGTGTTTTCTGACCTGCATTTAAACCTGTTGTAGCGGACTCCAACACAATATTAGGACACTTTAAAATACCATATGACATGCTCTTAAAAATAGTCCATGTGATATCAGTGGTTCAACCGTAATTTTATGAAGCTACGAGAATACTTTTTGTGTGCAAACAAAACAAAAATAATGACTTTAAATCCACAATTTCGTCTCTTCTATACCCATTTTCAATTTGTGTTCATGAGAGTACCACGCCGCAGTTGCATTGCAGTCTTTGCAGGGTCAGAAAGCTCTCGGATATCTTCAAAAATATCTAATCTGTGTTTTGAAGATGAACGAAGGTCTTACAGGTATGGAACGACATAAGGGTGAATAATTAACAACAGAATTTTCTTTTTGGGTGAACTATCCCTTTAATTATCCAATATGAGGTCATTACCAGGAAGCCTGCTTGGTCGCCATGGAATGGAGTTTGGTACATAGCCACGCTTGGTTGCAGTCACTACAAGAAGGTCGCCGAGGCGATAAGGAAACCTGATGAAGGCGTTGCCATCGGGACCAGAGATGTCCGAGGCAACAGGAGTGTGGTTAGTGAAGATCTCCACAGTGACACCAGCAAGAGGCTGATGAGTGCTAGCGTCACTCAGGTGAACCTTCAGTGCCACTTCTGTAGAAACAAAAAATAATGTTAGTATGACATAGTTGTTAGTTAGTTGAGTCCCAAATTATATGCTATACACTATTTGATGTTATTTTGTCATCCAACATTGGAGTCTTTTAGCCCTTCCCCTTCATGATTAACCACTCCAGAGACAGAAGAAATTGTGATCCACTGAACAATTTAAATTAATTAAAAACCTTTAGTTCAGACTTACAATTTATTGAGGTTACGCTTCGTGTAAGACAAGAAGCAATTAGCACACATATGAGCCAGGCAGAAATGACCACCAAGAACAGCCAGTAAAAATGAGTAATTGTATTACGTGTGACCCTCTTTAATTATATAAAGTGCACTTTAACGTTGACGTTGAAAAATGTTCCTCAGATTTCCTTGGCTGTTTACATAAAATCCTCAAAGAGCACTTAAAGGAAAAGAACCAATCAACACACAGAGATAACCCCCTCCACATCCTTTGCGTTGGCCAATGGAAACAACTGCTGAAAACAATGGGCTGCTTTTCCTTCCTCTAGGAACCTCTGGCTGCTTTAGGAAGCCACTACAGAAACACGCTTCCTTTTCATGTAGCGATACATTCCACTGACCTGCTCCAGATGTACAAATCAAAGAAGAAAATGTTCTTGGGTAGAGACAGAAAAATGAAAGTGTATGCTGAAAGTGTATGCCATAAAAAGTGGAGAAGGTTTCTGTGCTCCTTTTCAACATTGTATCCATTTAAGCCTGATTCTAAATTCTATTACTCTGCCTGTTTCACACAAAAACCTGCTTGCGTGCTTTTACTTTGTAAAAGACATGCTTGTAATGCAAAGTCTGACTATTATAAAGGTAAACAACAACAAAAGAGAAAACTTGACAACAGGGTTTATTCAGTTTAACCAATATATAACCACTTCTCTACCAATAAATACTCAAACAATGACAAAAAACTGAATGTTTAAGCCAAACGAACACTAGACAGATTTAAAACAAATTGCAAACATTACCACACTTGAACTGCCAAGTGAACCTAAACATTTATATAACACATATTTACATAAATATACTACTTTCATTGTCAATAAGATTTATAAAGACCTTCAGGAGCTGTTAATGAATGAATTTTAATGTAATCCACACAATCGCCAAACAGATTACAGCACTTGCTAGAGTAAGTGTAAAAACACAGCCTTACCTATTACTAAAGGAAAACAGTCCAAAACACTGACGCACATGCACACACACACACAAGTTTAAATGCTGTTAACATCACGTCACTTCCCTCCCCAGTGATTCATCAGTGAAAGGCTGACAGCTGTGTGTACAGGGATTGACCCCACCTAAAAAGCACAAACTGTATGCAAACCCTGAGAACCGACAGAGCTCAGATTAGCACACGCTAAGTAAAGGATCAGGTATAGTCAAGCCGGTCATTATCACAACACCTGACAACGCGGTCATGTCTGGAATCACCCTGAAGGAGTGTATTTTGCGATAAGCCGTCTGATTGCATGTTATCCTGCTTATTACACGGCTACTTACTGAACAAGTAAACAAAGAGATGTGAAATACTGATTGGAGTAACTGCATGCAAGACGAAAAAGAACGAGTGATATATGGTTGATGGTTGATGATTAAACTAGAAGCACAGGGAACATCAGTCAAATACACAGTTTAGAGGTCATTAATAAAAACAGCTGATGTAAAATATTACAACATTAAAATTAAATTAGAATTAAAAAATCAAAATTTACATTACCGGATTTTTAATTTTTTTTGCTCACCAAGCCTGCATTAATTTGATCCAACATATAACAAAATCAGTAATATTGTGGAATATTTTTACGATTTAAAACAACTGCTTTTTATTTGAATATATTTTAAAATGTAATTTATTTCTATGATCAAATCTAAATTTTCAGCATCATTACTCCAGTCTTCAGTGTCACATGATTCTTTAGAAATCATTCTAATATGCTGATCTGCTCCAGAAACAAGAATTTTTATTATTATCATCAATATTTTAAAAAGATAAGTACATTTTTACAGGATTCTTTGATGAATAGAAAGATCACAAGATCAGCATTTATCTGAAATAAAAAGCTTTTGTAACATTATACACTATACCATTTGAAAAGCTTGGAGTCAGTATACATTAATACTTTTATTTAGCAAGGATGCTTTAAATCAGGGGTGCCCAAACTCGGTCCTAGAGGGCCGGTGTCCTGCAGAGTTTAGCTCCAACTTGACTTAACACACCTGCTGGGAAGTTTCATGCCTAGTAAGAGCTTGATTAGCTGGTTCAGGGGGGTGTTTCATAAAACAAGTTTACCAAATAAGCCAGGTTTATATCAGTTAGTCTGACTTATTTTGAGCCAAATCAAGTGACAATAAGTCAGACTAACTGAAATAAGCCTGGCTTATTTGGTAAACTTGTTTTATGAAACACCCCCCAGGTGTGTCTAATTGGGGTTGGAACTAAACTCTAAACACCGGCCCTCCAGGACCGAGTTTGGGCACCCCTGCTTTAAAATGATCAAAAGTGACATTTATAAGACATGTACAATGTATAATGTTACAAAATATTTCTATTTCAGATAAATAAACCTGAAAATATTCTACTCAGCTGTTTTCAACATAACAACAACAACAACAACAATAATAATAATAATAACAAATGTTTTTTTATGCAGCAAATCAGAATATTACAATGATTTTTAAGGATCATATAACTGGATTAATAATGCGAAAATTCAGCTTTGAAAACAGAAATAAATTACATTTTAGAATATATTTAAATAGACAGTTATTTTAAACAGTAAAAATATTTCAAAATATTTACAAAAACTGTATTAACTGTGTTATTTTGATCATCACCATTTCAGTCTCATCATAATTAGTGTATAAAAATACACTAAGACCTAACATATGGCACATTTTTCACCCAACAACAAATATTTTAGCAAAATGTACATTTAAGTCAGAATTTTTGCACTCCTATTTTATTGCGCTTCATCTGTTTGGTGCAGTGGCACTCTGTCCAGAAGCCTCATGCACTCCTGACAGCAAAATGGAAATATTTTTCCTGAGTTTTTAACATTTACAGATAGAGAATATACCTGTGAAGTTATGCACTTAGAGCAAAAAAAAGAGCATCTGACAGGGAAACCGCTAAATTTTACAAGTTATTTTAAAGCTGTTATATAAAGCATGTCTCATGTTTAGGACAAACAACCCCCCCAGTCTAGCCTTGAATAATCTGAACAATGTCTGAAACTTTGTTTTACGAGCACTTCCTGTGTTTATTTGCCTTTTTATGATAAATCGCTTGTATTTCTCAATTGCAAGTCGCTTTGGATAAAAGCATCTGCTAGATAATTTAATGCAAATGTAAAACAATGAAAAGTCAGTCAGCTTTGGATCATTTTTCAGACAAACATGCTGATCTCACTCTCACAGTCTATAGCTAATTTTTTCCCAGTGCAGCAGCAGCAGTTCACTCACAGAGGATGCGTGTCACAGTGAGGGAGAGTACTGATTCACAGAGGGGTGAGGAGGACAAACAATAATCCCTGCAGCACTGACAGATTTGGAGGGACAAACAACCATAGACCAATCAGGACGTTAGTCATACAGAACACTTATATAATGTTATGTGTATAATTTACACATAACACAAGAGCTTTGCACCAACTAAATAGTCACCCCTGTGTGCTTTACATTACATTTATATTTAAACATTTAGCAGATGCTTTTATCCAAAGCGACTTACAAAAAAGGACAATGGAAGCAATCAAAATCAACAAAATAGTAATAACATGTAAGTCGTATGACAAGTCTCAGTTTGCTTAACGCAGTACGTAGCAAAGGTTTTTTTTTTTAATTATATAGTGTTAGAGGCCTTACAGAAAGAAATTAGTGTTAATTTTTAATTTTTACGAAAACAAGCAGTAAGTAAATGAATAGAGTATAAGTCTAAAAGGGCAAGATTTTTTTTTAAGAATAGAATAAGAATAGAGAGTGCTAGAGTTAGAGGGTCAAATAAAGATGGAAGAGATGTGTTTTTAGCCGATTCTTGAAGATGGCTAAGCACTCAGCTGTTCAGATTGAGTTGGGCAGGTCATTCTGCCAGGAATTTATTTATTTTATATAACACTGATTCAAGTTGGTGCAAATAATAAAAATAATCTAAAAGCCAGTGGATTGTTTTAACTTTCTAATTTCTAAGGAATAAGCAGCTTAATGACTAAATATTTGCTTGGCTATCTTTAGAGCGTGTGTTTGATGTTGTGTTAGATATCTAGACATGCTGTTATAATGCCTTGCCGGCCTTTCTGAAACGAGTTTTCTTAGGAGAAGCCTTCAAACATTGAGGTTTTGCCAACAGGTACTTAAAGATGCAATAGGTGATCTTGGAAAATGCTAACTTTAGCCCGATAGCACTGAAAGCAAACGTCCCACCCTCCCGGCAAATTGCCGTCCAAAGACACACCTCCCGAATGCATGAACACACACAGACTAGACGACCAGAGACTACAATACATTGTAACACCGTGTTAAAATGTTCAACAGCCCAAATAGGAAAACTGTGTGGTGCTAATAATGCACGGGAGACGAGAAGATGGCTGATTTTTTCTGAGTTTAATAAAACACCTCATGCGTTGACACACTCGTCCACACACGGGGATCACGCAAGGAAAAATGTACAAGCATGCATTCAGCTCAGTTCACAAACAGGAAGGAAATATATAAAATAAAAAGACAGATGCTGGTAGAGCAAGTCATCTCTTCACCTTTCCAGAATGTACAGATACACATTATGCACATGCACAGTTGTCAGTCTGCCACAAAACTACCATAAATGCTAGCAGTTACAACATCACGTCATTAACCGTGAGAACACTTTATAGTACAGTTAGTAAAAGTATTACAAAACCAGGAAGGAAGAACAGGTTGTTGACGCTTGCCTGTCGTTCTTGCTCTGTCTGCATAGCGTATGTGAACGCGCTGTTGACGTATGCTGTCTGTGCGAACAGCATGAGCAGAGGTATGCAAATACATATGCTGACAGGCAGGTACGTCAGCCTATCGTAATGTTCAGGCTGAGCATTTTGATTGGATAAATACATATGAATACATTTAGACCACTTAACTTAATGATTGCTATCAGGATGTGAAGAGTTTCAACCAGCATAACAAAAAATGTTTCTGAAGACAATCACCTATTGCACCTTTAAATGTGCATTTTTCTTTAATTCACCTGTTTTCTTGATCACTATGGCATTCATTTATTATGCAAACAAAAGTGTTTGATACTTTCTAACACAGTAAACGTGTAGTATTTAGCTGGTCTTGTGATGGCATTCATATAATATAGTAATTTCGTGTACATTTATCACCATGTTTGTGAAAAGCATTGCTTCCTTAGGTGTGAAAGTTAACTTGTATTGGAGAAAAAATACTTAGTACACTTACAATATTTCAACAAATATTGATAATAATAAAACTGATAAATAAAAAAGCACGTACAATAAGCAGCCACCTGTGGTCTTTTTTTTCAAAGCACAGGTGCAGGCAGTGTCATCGCAAGCACTCTTTGCTGTGTTTACTGTAAGCAGCTTTTGAAATGCTATCCGGCAATCTGAAGGGAACGTAGTCATCCAACACTAGGTAAATATTTGACTTGAAAAACAGCACTGAAATGAATAGTAAGAATTTTCCTTTGCCTCAAGCTCTACTGGGAATTGCTGAGCCGCACAGAGACAATAAAGCCGTCCGACGTCTTCACTCATCCTGCACACTTTATCTTTTCACCCACAGTAAGCTCCATAACAGACGCTATAATACCCATATCTTCTCCTGTTCCTGAATCTTTCACCTCCAATGCTCTTTTTACAACATCCTTTCCCAAAACAAGCACACACATGCATGTGTTTTCTTATCTTAAAGGAGAAGTCCACTTCCAAAACAACAATTTACAAATAATTTACTCACCCCCTTGTCATCCAAGATGTTCATGTCTTTCTGTCTTTAGTTGTAAAGAAATTATGGTTTTTGAGGAAAGCATTTCAGGATTTTTCTTCATATAATGGACTTCAATTGTGCCCCCGATTTTGAACTCTCAAAGAGAGTCGGCAAAATGATCCGATCGCTCAAAAAGGTAGAGTATGGCGAAAAACTTTAGAATCGTCCAACACGTTGTACCTTTTTGTTTGTAAACAGCGTTCGACTTACTTGCACTTCTTAGTCTTTGCGCGTTCGCTTTGTAAACACTGGGTCTGCGGTTCCGCCTACGTTCCGCGTGACCTTTCGACATGATTCAATAGTACGTCGTGAACACGCATGCCAGAACCTGTGCTACACGAGCTTTTGTGCTTAAAAAGTATACAAATATTTATTTTTCGAAAAAAAAAAATGACAGATCGTTTCGCTAGATAAGACCCTTCTTCCTTGGCTGGGATCATTTAGAGCCCTTTGAAGCTGCATTTAAACTGAATTCGGAAGTTCAAAATTGGGGGCACAATTGAAGTCCATTATATGAAGAAAAATCCAGAAATGCTTTCCTCAAAAACCATAATTTCTTTACGACATTAATGAGGACACATCATCTACTTATATTGTTTTGATAGAAAGCTAATTATACTACGAATCAGACCTATGCATTATATATAATTATACTTTTTACAATTTTACTATACATACATGCATGCATATTAACCATTTGTAAATACAATAATCTAACAATCTGAATACAATTTAACATTTACTGGGCTGTACAATCTAGTTAGAATCTGGGGAACTCCATGAGTCAATACATTCTGGAGAAACGAAAAAAAAAATCAATTTCTCAGTAAGGGACTTGCAGGATTGAAGGATCAGATCAATGATCGAAATAAAAGACCAGCTGTTTTAACTTAAACAAGCAAACCAAAGCATAATTACATGAATAAATTGCGAGAGGGTCCCATCATAGTGAAGCTTGATTTAGTGAGTGTGATTCAGATAAGACACATGAGAATTCTGCATAAGATAATTACAGCGAATACAACAAAGACAGCTTGTGTGCATGTGAAAAGATTTGTGGTCTCAGGAAACCTCCAGTTAACTTTTAACCTGTCAGGATCAATCTTATCTGTCAGCGTTTTCTGAAGGGTTATTCATTGTTTCATTGGAGGACTGGCTGAAGCACGGCTTCATTCCCTCCGCTCTCTCTGGGAATTCCCCTCTCCCTCCTCCACTCCAAATGATACACACATGCTGTGAACTGCTGACTCCCTCTCTGAATCT
Source organism: Labeo catla (assembly GCA_012976165.1). Taxonomy (NCBI): domain Eukaryota; kingdom Metazoa; phylum Chordata; class Actinopteri; order Cypriniformes; family Cyprinidae; genus Labeo; species Labeo catla. The sequence goes on from VONZ01000762.1 coordinate 324,128, forward strand.
ATGACATCACTGCTTCACTACAGGGCATGTGCATTCGGCTCTTACGCACAGTTAACACTGACAGGAGCTGCCTGGCAGGTCACAAGGTGAAAATTTGGTAATAAATGAAATGTTCAAGCAACATATATACATGGGAGTGCTGTCCAGTCACCTTTTATCCTGACACTGAGTGTGTGGACAGAAAAATATCATCGCCAGCTATTAAACCCTTTGAAGCTTTTGAATTTCCCATCTATTATTTTGACATAGTGTTTTCTAACAGAAAAGGAACAGTTAATTCAAAACAAACCTAAATCCTGTCAGCATTTACTTCAAACCTGTTTGATTTTCTTTCATGGAACACAAAAGGAGAATTTTTGGATAATGTTCTGGTCATTTTTCCCCATGCACTTACAAAATAATGGGGAATTAAGCTTTCAAGCTTCAAAAAGGACACAAAGGCACCATAAAAGCTGGTTATTTTCAATTAATCAGTTAACAAAAGTGCTCAGAATGACTGAGTCATGAATCTGACTAACTAAATGCAGGCAGGAAATAACAACTTAAAGGGATCGTTCACCCAAAAATGAAAATTACCCCATGATTTACTCACCCTCAAGCCATCCTAGGTGTATATGACTTTCTTCTTTCAGACGAATGCAATCAGAGTTATAATTAAAAATGTTCTGGTTCTTCCAAGCTTATAATGGCAGTGAATGGCTGTTGAGACTTTGAAGCAAAATAAAGTGCATCATTCTATTATAAAAAGTACTCCACAGAGCTCCGGGGGGTTAATAAAGGCCTTCTGAAGTGAACTGATGCATTTGTGTAAGAAAAATATCAATTTAAAAATTTATAAACCGTAATCTCTAGCTTCCGCTATTCCGCTATTATTTTTGGGTGAACTATTCCTTTAATCTTTGGTTTGTTCCTCACACAAAGCTACCACATGAATTTAGATGAAATTTATGATATTTTTTTTCCCAAAACTTTAAGCAAATTTTTATGCAATAATTCCAATTTGTGTTTTCTCTCTCTTAAACAAATCACCTTGGCAAAAGTCATATGATACGAATCCAGTGGTACAATTCCCCATTGTCCGCAGACTTACAGCATAAGTTTATAGGTCTAAACCAAAAGGCTTTGTTACGTTTTGTTATATTTTATGTGTCAAGGATCTTCAGAAGGAACATAAAATATAAACTACATATCTTAAAGCAAACATCTACAAGATATATGTGACCCTCGACAACAAAACCAGTCATAAAGGTCAATTTTTGAAAATTGAGATTTATACATCATCTGAAAGCTGAATAAATAATCTTTCCATTGACATATGGTTAAAATGAGATTTTGTTGAGATACAACTATTTGAAAATCTGAGGGTGCAAAAAAATTTACATTTTGAGGAAAATTGCCTTTAAAGTTGTCCAAATGAAGTTCTTAGCATTGCATATCACTAATCAAAAATTAAGTTTTGATATATTTACAATAGGAAATGTACAAAATATTTACATGGAACATGATCTTTACTTGATCTTTTCTCATGATTTTTGGCATAAAAAAAAAATAAATAGTTTTGACCCATATAATGTATTGTTGTCTATTGCTACAAATATACCCGTGCTACTTACGACTGGTTTTGTGGTTCAGGGTCACATATATGCATGTAAATACAGCGTTGAATAATAAAGGATGATATGGCTGCCCTGCACTTTTCTGGCCATGAGTATAGCTGTGTTTATGTAAGAGTGTGTGCGCATAGACACCATTCAAGATGCTGCATTGCAGTGGAGGACAGAAAGAGGCAGAGGCAAAGAGAGGGAATGTAGACATAACTACACTAATAGTCTAAAAAAGAAAGTTTAGCTCAATATATGTTACTATATATTTTTTTGCTCGTTTTTAAACGTTCATATTTACATCTAAATAAAAACAGAGCCATGTAGAGCCATGAACCATGACTAGACATCACAAAGACATTTAATACTAAATCCCTTTTCTATCTGCTATAGATGCTAGGGATCATTAACCCCAAGAGCAGAGTCATGTGAGCAGTAATGAAGAGAGTCATCAGTCAATACGCCGGATTCTAAACCTTAAGAACGCCTCAGGAAACCATATTATTGATTAATCTGAAAAAAAAAACAGTATTAACTGTCAAGGTTATACAGGGTTAAAGTGTGCAAGAGCCGGTTTGTGTGGGAGAGACACGGAGGATATTTCAAACCCTCTTTCAATTATTTCTCAAAACAGAGAGATGTGAGATTATGTATTCTAATAACAACACTGGATTCATTTTGTACACATAAGTGCCGAAACAAAAGACCTGTACAAAAAACTACGAGTGTATTTATTGCTAAATAAATTTGTTAAAATAACCAAGTTTAAACAAAATAAGAAGCAAACCAGTTTAAAAAAAAATACGCATCATAAAATTCAGAATTTTTCAGTGTTTAAGTGCTATAAATAAGACCCCAGGGTATCTACCAACCTAAAAAACGTGAAAAAAGACTGTCCAGTTTTTTTCTGCAACCTTGTGAAAAAACGAGTGCATCAGATTTTGCCTCGCGGACGAAAAGAGATCTTATTATATTATGGGGCGATAATTTTGTTTTCGCAAGTGACAATGGTGTAGCAGTTCTAACGCCATGACAAAAGTTAAAGTAGAACAAAACTGTTCTGTTGGTTGCAACCACGTTGGCTGCACAGATGAGTACAGAACACTAAGAGTCCCAGCCTCAGAGAAGACACACACATCTAATAATAAGCATGCAATTTCTTTCCCTGCTGTTTACCTTTGTGGAGATAACTGACTGTTTTTATAACTTGTGTGTTTTTAACATTAACCTGTGTGTATCTGACAGTTTAAGCGCAATAAAACATGAAAGAGCACTTAGTTTAATACTCACATGACATGTGACAGCCGCTTTTTGTGTGTTTGCTTCGGATGTGTGCGCTCAGAAAACCCTATATCAGAAGTTTAAACTAATATGATTTAAAATGCAAGATTTCAGCACGATAGACATGAAAACCAAAACCAAACAAATGTTTTTTTGTCAGAGTATCTGAGGCAGGGTTGCCAGGTTTCCACAACAAAACCCACTCAATTGCTACTCAAAATTATGCCCAATTGCATTCCGGGGGGTAAAATACACATTTTTTTTGGTGGGATTCCCCTGGTAAAATGAACATTTCAGGAGCTAAATATTATGTCACTGGGGTCGCTTCAACTTGTGGACTAGGGGTGTAAGAAAATATTGATACACGTGAATATCGCAATATTTTGTTTGGCGATACTATGTTGATTCTCAAAAACGGAATATCGATATTTAAAAAAATAATAACTCAAGATTCATGGCAGATGCTTCATTTTGAGTTTGTATCCCGACTGCTGGATGGCAGTCTTCTTATCTCTGAACTTAAACAGTGACAGGAAATATTAGCATAAAGGCACGCCACTAATGTTATCGTTAATATAGTTCGCTGCTAGTAATGGAGGTTGAAAGAGTAGTTCCTGTTCCTGCCTTAGTGTACAAAGTTGAAGCGTGAAGCTGTTCTGGAAAAGGGGGCGGGGAACAGCAGCTCATTTGCATTTAAAGAGACATGCACGAAAACACTGTGTTTATGCTTCCACTAAAATTGGCATTTTCAAAATGCTAATAAATGATCTGTGGGGTGTTTTGAGCTGAAACTTCACAGACACATTCTAGGGACACTTGATACTTATATTACATATTGTAAAAAAAGAACATAATAGGTCTCCTCTAAAACTGTTTTGTATGCAGGGGGTTGAGTGCTGAAGCATAATTATAACGTACGTTTAGAAAGAGTCATCTTATGGAATCTGTTCGCACCAAAATCAACCAAACTGTCATTTGGTAACTTTCTAGGCCACAATTTGGGCAGGCTAACAGGTACCTACTGCCTCTTCAAAATCACAGTGCTAGACACAGTCAACAACAGGGATACTGACAATAACACTGAAATAATATGTGCCAGCAGTCAACAATGACATTAAAATGTGCTTTCACTGGGATGTCACACTCTTCCTCATTACAAGCTTTTGAAAGAAAGCCAAATAACCAAACCCTAACCACAATCCTCAGAGAATGTCTTGTTTTTCAAACATTTTAGTTCTGAAAGACCATGATAAGACCAGTCATCTAATGCAATAAAACTAATTTTCAACCTATTTTTACATTAACAAGAGTAACTTACTCTGTCACAACAAGGACAGCTTGATTATCTATCTTGATTATGAACACTGGGAAATTTGTTTCCCTTTACAGGGACCATCCCACTAAAGAACAACTTGTTCTATATTGGAAAAGAACAGTTCCAGAAACAGTACTTAAATATTAACCATTCCAAAATGCTTCTTAATGACTATTTTACATGTCTAAAAGCAAAACGTTCTAATACGTTTCTTTTTTAGATTTACACATTCTAAAACATAAAACAAGCTTGTCTTTCCGTTTTGTGGAAAAATGACTTATCCAGATGTGCAGCAGACTGGCTGTCTCTCTCTCTTTCTCCCTCTATAAAAGAAGACACACAGGCCATGTGTGTGTGAATGAGAAAGAGTTCATGCTCATTCAGTACGTCCAAGCTCTGCTTAAAGTTAAAAGACTGCTGTTGTGTGGAGGATTATCATGTTTCACAGGCACGAAAACAGACGATTCAGCCCATAAAATTCTAATCAGATTTAAAAGTATTTCCTTCAGAAGATTGGTTTTTTCTTAGGCTTCTACCTTTCTTCAAAACACCTTCACAACTAAAACAAAGCAATGTTTCAAACATCATGTTTCAATAGATAGTTTGCTTGTCAAGTGATTTTGATGGCTATTTAATGACTTCCTAAGGTGTTGCCAATCAAACATAACCATATACGTCAGTAAAACATCACAATTTTCTAAAATAAACAAACATAACGGCTCAGAAAACAGGCCTAGTGCTATTAACACAACCACAACTAAACTAAGCCGCTCTTTTTATCTCTGTATTTATGACAGTTTTGAGATGTAAATCTCTCCAAGCCTCTTTAGGATACAGATTAACAAGGCACATTTAGAGTGACATAAGAGTCTACTATCTCTGTTTGTAAGATAATGCATGTGAGAGAGGAGAAAGAGAGAGAAAGAGCTGCCTGACCGGCCTACCCATGGGAGATAGTCTGGTTTGGGTAATCAGAGAAGAGAAAATGTCTGAGAGAGTGTTCACTGAAAACATGACCACATAAAAAATTAAGCACAACAGGGGTCTCCCATGTGCTTAAAATGCTTTGAAATGCTAGTGGGGAAACAAACAGACACAACCTTTTATTTCCGCACTACAAGCAAAATCCAAAAATACAGAGCGACAGAGCCACAGAAAACCCCATTACTGATAATTAACGAGTGGGAAACACCAGACTTATTCTCTTTGTCAACTTTTATGAGTCTCTCAAGCTCTAAAACAAAGCTGGTTTTCTAATACCCATTGTTCTTAGCCCCTGTGCATTATGGCAGGAAACTATTAAGGAGTCCATTTAGTCTGTTTTTGGATGCGTGTGCGACAACAAGCAACTGCTTACAGTAAATATCTGACTGTTGGCATAAGCAACATGGGGTATATCGGCAATATGGAGGTCATTTAAACATACAAATAGAAAAAATGTTTGCAGCGTGTACTTGTTTGTACTTTGTGTAAGCAATGAGTATATTATTATCTGAATGTTTTAAACATCAATGCAATCTCATTTGTTTTCAATTAGAACTCTAAATCTGGATTCTTTCCTTCGCTCGATGCATCACATCGGGTTACACAATGTTATGCATAACCTTAGCCAAAATCATTATTAAGATGCACAAGGCATGCTGACTAGCTTTGGGCAGTACCATGAAGATGCTTGCATAGATTATACACGCGCACCACCAAAATGTGCCGTCAGTAAAATTTTCAAATGTTTTCCAAAAAAAAAAAAAAAAAAATTTTTATGCTGTTATGCTTACCAAAGCTGCATTTATTTGATCAAAAATAAAAATACAGAACTGAATTTAAAGGGGTCATCGGATGATATGATTCTTTAGGGTCTTAATGAAAAGTCTATAATATACTTTGGTTAAAAATTCTCAGTGGTAGTATAAAACAGCACCCTTTTTACCTTGCCAAAATCAGCTCTGCAAAAATCATCCCATTCTGGTCAAGGTTGCTTTAAATGCAAATGAGCTCTGCTCGCCCCGCCCCTCTCTTCTCTCTGTGATGTGACGAGTCTGTTTACTTTAGCCGCATTTAGCCATGTTTAGCCGCTCAACTTGGTAACTAGCACATAATTAGGAAAGGCGATCGCAAAGATTCATAAAAAAACATTATATACTCACTTCTGCTGTAAGTAAAGTTGGATCACGAATGATTCACGCAAACATACAAGGATATATGTAGATCGGGAGGCGCATTCCATTCACAAACAAATGTAATCCACTGCATCTTCAGCGGCTCATATGTCGGGAGTAAATGACGACCACTATGTTCATTATTACATCCAGAAACACAACACCTCAATCGCTCAATTATTGTCTAACTTACATCCCTGCTCCGGCATCGAAACATGGAGGTTGGACTGATCTGAGGTAAGATGCTCATGTCAATCAGTTATCGTGGGAGCGGCCTCTGTGGGTGTGACGCCACAACGACAGGCATCTGAGAATGGCTCGATTTGAAAAAGGGGATATTATTTTCACAGATTAATTAAAAACCACTGCATGGATTTTTATCATTATAGGGTAGATGTGTACATACACTGCTAACACACATTAATGTTCAAACAACATGAAAAAGTGAACTTAGCATCCGATGACCCCTTTAAAACTGAAATTGTCTGTAGCATTTTAAGTGTCTTTACTATCACTTTTGATCAATTTATTGCATATCTGCTGACAGTGCTGGGTAGTAACTGACTACAAGTCATCTGAATTACGCAATCAGATTCCAAAAATGAATTACTTGTAATTAGATTATATTACATTGTAAAATGCTCGTAATCAGGCTACAGTTACTTTTTAATTAATTGTGTAATTACATACACTACCAGCCAAAGGTTTTGAACAGTAAGATTTTTTATGTTTTTTTAATTAAGTCTCTTCTGCTCACCAAGCCTGCATTTATTTGATCCGAGGTACAGCAAAAACAGTACAATTTTGCAATATTTTTACTATTTAAAATAACTGTTTTCTATTTGAATATATTTTAAAATGTAAATTATTCCTGTGATCAAAACTAATTTTTCAGCATTATTACTTTAAATTACATCGTTATTCAACATTATTAGAGTCTTCAGTGTCACATGATCCTTCAGAAATCATTTTAATATGCTGGTTTCCTGTTCAAGAAACATTTTCTTATTTTTCTTCTTCTTATTATTATTAGTAGTACTATCATCAATATTTAAAACAGTTGAGTAAATATATTAATTTTTTATTAGAAATTACAGGAATAAATTACACTTTAAAATGTATTTAAATAGAAAATATTAGTGTGCATATAAGTATCATACAGTCTGTCAGGTCTTTCAGTTGAAATTCAATTATTATTTACTAATACCAGTTAAATAATAAATCATCAAATAATGATGCTAATCATGATAGATCAAACCCTTACATTAAAAAAAGAAGCTGCGAAATGGCAGCAACAATTAAAAAAAAAAAAAAAGGCTTGCATAAAAAAGCATATAAAGAATATATTAAATTTGGATTCATTAGAAAAACCAGGCACATACATCACTCTTCAAGTCACAATATTACGCAGCATCATTACTAATATTAACAACAATAATGTAACAAACTTATAACTCAGTTAAACAATGTGGATCTTAAAAGAAGAAAACACATTTGTAGAACTATGCATAAACTACATTTAAAGTCTAGATAATATATATATATATATATATATATATTATCTAGACTTATATATAGCCTATAAGATTCAAAGCTGCATGGTAAAACTCACTCCAGGCCTGACTATACTGTGTCAAGGCCTCACACACAGCATTCCCTTTTCAGATCCCAGTGATGAGGAAGTGGCACAGCCCGGACAAAAGGCAGGAAAGCCCGATTTTGCATACTCAAAAGCATACAATGTGCCAGTCTACTGTCCTATAAAAAGAGAGAGCAGCAGACCCATCTGTGCTACCGCGGCTCATCAGCAGGAGACGGAAGGGGGAGGAGGACACTCCACCAGGAGAAAGGAGGGGGTTTAAGGGGATTCCTCACATTATAAGCTCAGACATGGAGGATTTAACCAAACTGGCAGTCTATGAACTCCTAAATCAATCTGTTGTCAAGAGGTAAGCTTTGCCAGCCATATCAATTTAAGCAGGATTTTTATAACCTGACATCCGTGCTTCACCTAAAAGTATTCAATGTGCTATCTGGATCACGTGAATTAGTGATATGAAAACAGCTTTACAATTTCCTTCCTCGCCGGCACATTGACATCTTAATGCACAGACACTTAATATTGCATTACGTTATACATTAGCAAGATCATTTAGACTAAAACAGTCAGAAATAGTCAGAAGCCTCAAGACTGAAATAATCTAATAAACCATCATGGCATAAATAAACAAGGTCCATTTAGCTTTCAGAAAGATCTTAGAAATGAACTAGATGATCATACTAAGTCTTTAAGTTTCTCGGTTTTGAAGTAAACTTACAGAGAAAAATAAAACTATTTTTAGGTAAGAAAGTATATTTTAATGTCTAATAATGAACGATAAATGGATGCTAAATTACAGATATTGTGTCATGCAAAGTAGTAAGTTCTTCTTTCACACAAGCGTTTGATATACATGTATAAAAACCGAAATATCATAATACAGGCACTAATATTATTAAAATGAAATTATAATATATTCTAGATATTTTATTTAATTAATTCATGCACAAAACGCAAAATGACAATAGTAGGTCCGGATTTGACAGCACCTCTTTGTATTTAACATACCGTTTCTGCTAATTTTTCAACTACTGTAAATTGTACCAGATAAATGTGGGAATATTATATCAAAGTTGGAAACAAATAAGCCTCAGAAATACTGAGTAAAGTGGCCTCATCTACAGAAAATGACATACGCGCCAGTCAGTTCATGTGCTTTGGAAGCTGCAATGATGCTTGTTGCAACGACAGGCATCACAAAAATGAGATCCAATTTCAAACAGATGGCTTGAGAGTTACAAAACACCAGATGAATCGAATCACGAAGCTTTAACAAAGTTTGCGTTGTTAAAACAATAATAAATTGAAAACTATTTCATTATACGACATGTATTCGCTTTATGGTCGTTACATACTTTGCGTTATTATATGCTAAGATTGCTAACAGTTAGCACAGGGAATGCCATCCAGAAAGTCAAAGCAAAGCTTCCAAATCTCTATCAGGATCTTTATAAATCACATGAGTGATGTATTGGTGGGTGTAAACGGCGTGTCTCGTACCTTTGGCATCGCTGCTCTCCTGCAGTGTTTTCGCGGCCGCCGTCCATAAATCGCATCCCAGCAGGCAGAGCACAATCACGGCAGACCTGCTGCTGCTGTCCGCCCCTCGCATTATTGCTGCTCACGGTAACAAGGATTTTGCTTAACAATGCGGCTTTTCTATGCGGCGGCAGGAGTATCTAGAGAGTCGTAGCAGCTGAAGTTCCCTGCCATAATTTGGTGTTTTCGCAAATCTGCTCATATCATTGAACACCGATGGGCGACTAGAAAAACCCTCCGCTCAGCATCTCCAGGTTGCCGCTGTTTTTCCCCCCAAGTCGACACTCGAAACAACGACAGAACGCGAGTCAACTCCACCAGTTTAACCATTTCATTGCCAGTGACAGATGGCGCTGGGCTGTCGTTCTACAGAAAGAAGGATTAGACCTCCATCTGCTGTCCAGTACTGTCAGTTACCTCACAACAGTGGCTGTTAAACTTTTTAACCCGAAGGCCTCTCATTCCAACTTGGAATTTCTCAAGTGCTTGTTTTCCAACTTTTTATTAAAGAAAACTGGGTGTGAGGATGTATTAATTCCACAATGCATTCTAAATTTTTTAAATCAGAAATTTCAGTAACATATTTCAAAAGAAGAAATTTCAAAAACTGCAATAATTAATTATATATAATTTTTTTAAATTAATTTTCTATTTAGTAAAAAATAATTTGTATATTATTCCGAATATAATATTGAGTAAATGCAACATGATTATTGCCGAACATGTAAAATACATCTTAAATAGATCTAATTTTTTAAAATAATGTTCTTATGAATATAATATTCATATAACAAATAAACACTAAATTATTTGATGCATACAGTGCCTTGTGAAAGCATTCATACCCTTTCATGTTTTATGTTGCCACATCAATCCACACTCCGTACACCAAATAACAAAACTGGTTTTTAGCATCTTTGCAAATTCATTAAAATAAAAATACCTAAAGTATTCATAGCCTTATCTGGGACTGTTGAAATTTAGCTCATATTCTTTGTAGATGCTACTACGCTTTGAGTGAAGTTAACCTGTGGCAGATTCAACTGAATTAATATGATATGGAAAGGCACACACATTTTAGTAAAAGGTCTAACAGCTGAAAATGCATATCAGAGCAAAAACCAAGTCCTGAGGTCAAAAGAACTGCGTGTAGAGCTCAGAAACACGATTACGTCAAGCCACACATCTGGGGATGAGTTAAGAAAAAATTCTGCTGCATTGAAGGTTCACAGAAGCATAGTCTTCATTACCCTTAATGCTAAAAGTTTGAAACAACCAGGATTCTTCCTAGAGCTGGCCTCCTGGTCAAACTGAGCAAACGTTGGTTAGGAGAAGGACCTTGGTTAGACTGGTGACCACGAACGTGATGGTCACTCTAGTTGAGTTCCATTATCATATATGGAGATGGGAGAAACCTACAGATGGACAAACGTCACTGCAACACTCCACCGATCTGGGCTTCATAGCGGTGTGGCCAAACTCAATCCACTCTTCTGTGAATACATATGAAAACACACTTGGAATTTGCAAAAAAGCACCTAAAGGACCCTCGAACTGAGGGGAACAAGATTTTCTGTTCTAGTGAACCTCAATTCCAAGGATCATGTGTGGAGGAAACCAGGCACAAAGTAATGTATGGAGGTAGCAGCCTCATGCTGTGGGGATGTTTTTCAGTGGCAGAGGCTGGACTCGTCAGATTAGAAGGAAAGCTCAATGCACCAAAATATTGACATAGCCTTGATGAAAACCCAGTCCAGAGCATTCAGAACCTCAGACTGGGCAAAAGGTTCACCTTCCAACAGGACAATGACCCTAAGCACACAGCAAGAGTGGCTTACAGACAACTCTGTGAATATCTTTGATTGGCCCAGCCACAGCCTGGGCTTGAACCCAATCAAATATTTCTGGAGAACCCTGAAAATGTGTGTCTGCCCCCATCCAACCTGACAGAGCTTGTGAGGTAAAGAGGTGAGGAGAAGAATGGCAAATAATTGCCAAATGCTGATGTGCAAAATTGTCACGTCATACCCAAAAAGACTTGAGGCTGTAAAGGAGGTTCCGCTAAGTACCAAGTTAAGGGTATGAATACTTATTTATTTTATTTTTTTATTATTATTATTTTTATAAATTTTCATTGTAACAATTCTGTTTTTGCTTTGTCATTATGGTGTCTGGAATGTAGAATGATATGGGGAAAAAAGTAATTTAAAGCAGTTTAACATAAGACAACAACATCTTACTAATATGCAAACAAGAGAGACAGAGACAAGGTGCATTCAAAAATGATAAAGATTTATCACGGTGAACTTTTTATACTAGTAATGACACAATTAATTTGTATAACTATTTTCTGATGCAACCCTTTTATTTAGAGAGTTTGACCACAGGCAAAATCCTCAGAGGAGCGACGCTACACAGACTGCAGAAGAATGGAAAGACCTTCTCCATGTAATAGGTTGTGAATGTGTGATAGTGTGTTTTGCTTATAGTATCTGAGAATGAAAGCTGTCCTTCATCTAAATCAAGTTTCACTCTCACTCGCTTTGGTTTCTCACACCCAAGGAAAGGGATGTGTGACTCCTGAGGAGCCTTCAAACTGAGTTTGTCACCATCATAACCAATGCACCAGACCTCGCTGGGCAAGCTGTCAGTTCCTTTTCTCTTGACAGACTCTGTAGTGACACCCAGCATCCAGAAAGTGCTGTCTCCCACATCCACATCCCAAATGTGTGTCCCTGAGGAATAGCCCACGGAGCCCAGAACACAGTGACACCTATCAAATCTCTCTGGGTTATCAGGAAGCTGATTCTTCTGCACACCAACTATGTCTTCCTCCTCTTGCTCATCTCTGTCCCTCACACATGTCAGATCTTCAGACAGTATAAGTTGAGAGTTAGCGGTGTTTGGGTCGAGCACCACAGGAGCTGAAATCAAAGAATATTGCTAAGATGTTGCATTCAGATGGTGCTTTTAGAATGAGAGTCCAAACAGCTGTACATCACATGTATTCCACACCACTCAAGTCCAAAGCTGCCACCAGTTTGTAATAAACAAATCCATCATTAAAGTATTCTAACTTTAAACCATCACTGGCCAAAATAACTACAATAATAATAAATAATACTTCCTTCAGTAAAGAAGTCCATCCCCTGTTGTCCTCTCACATCAAAATCCATCAACATATTTGTTTATAATTGTTCTGGACTGTTTATGCTTATAAATGGTGCTTGATCTATGCACATTTCTTTCCCGATTCAGACAAGATACCCTCATATTTAAGATGAAAGCAACATTTTGATGTTTAAAACGTTTTGATGCATTTATTAGAAACATGCTTTTCATCTCACAAGATGTTAATCAGTGGACTGGAGTTGAGTGGATTACTTGTGGACTTTTGTGATGCTTTTGTCAGCTATTTGAACTCTCATTATGATGGCACCCATTCATTGCAGAGGATCCACTGGTGAGCAAGTGATGTAATTCTAAATTTCACCAAATCTTTTTCTCTTGGATGGCCTTGGATAGCTAAGTTTAAATTGGGGGGCAGCTGTTCCATTTAAAAAATATGATTTCTGAGAATAATGATTAAGATCCACATGTTTTCAATGTTTACGCCACATGACAAATCATTAAATTTAAATTATTTAAAAAAAGTTTTTTTAACATGAATACTAAGAATATATCTCTAAATTGATGTGTTTTAAACTATAGTGTTGTTGTCAGCTTAAAGGCTTTATACTCTGCATGAAAATGTGTCTGGATATTTCATAAATCAACTCACTGTAACTGATGGACTGTCTTATTTTCATCCACACTCTGAACTTCAAATTGCCCAGGTATTGTGCGGTATCAATAAGCCCTCCTTGAACAGGTTCTATTTCTTGGTTCATGTTCTGGGCTCTAGAAGAACATTCAGAGGTCAGCAATGCTGCTTAACTTCAGTACTGACAAAAAGAGGAAAAGAAGAAAACCTGCTCACCTCTCCAACATGTCCTTGAAGCTCTGTTGAAAATGTAGGAAATATGAAGTTAATGAAGACATACAGCAGCATACATTAAATCATTTAGTTCACTGCAGAAAAAAAATGACCGGTTTTATATATTATATAATACATGTAAAATCTTTTGATGCTTTTACTCTTTTTCCTAGGTTGTTGTCTTGCTGTACCAGTTAAAATTATACAGGATTAAAAAAGACAGAGCAGAAGAAAGAACAAAGGGCTAACCTGAAGAAACTGGACCTCCCCACTATCCAATTTATCTCTCAGTTCTTTGATAGTTTTTGGCAGAGATAATTTTCCTTCATTCATCTTCTCAATTTTCTTTTGTATGAGCTTTGTTTTTAGTTCACTTTCGTTCCTCAGCGCAGCAAGCATGGCCCTTTCTTCATCATATAAAAGCTGGTGAAGATGCTTAAAGTGCTTTTTGATGATGCTCACTGTGTGACAAATCTGGTGCTGAGCACCAAACACACATACAAAAAATGTTATATGATGTTATACAATTCTCACGAAAAATAAAAATAACTGGTAAATCAAGCTCATCTTCCTTACACGTATGTGTTCTGCCTGGCGATGGCATTCAAATTTGGCATGTTCTAGAAACTTCATTTTTCTAGTCAAGAGATCAAGCTCACGGCGAAAAACTGTCTAAAAGTAAGACATATATTGATTAGAATATTACTTACGCAAAAACTGATTAAGGTCTGTGAACCCCCGGCCCCCATCCCACCCCAGGACGTACCTTACGTTCCTCGGCCATCTCAGTGACAGGGCGGCACGAGTGGTTTCTGTGTTGATGTGATTCTCTGCAAACCACACACATGAGCTCTTCATCATGCAGACAGAACAGACTCAATCTCTCCCGGTGAACTTCGCACTGCTCCTCTAAAGGACCCCGATGATCCAGAAAAGCTTGACTCAAGTTTTTCAGAGCCAAGTTTACCGGAGGGTTCCTGGTGGCGGATCTTTTTCGGCACAGCGGACATTCTCTTGAACCTTTGGTCGTCCAGTACCGTTGAATACAGTCTCTACACACACTGGAGCAACACGGGATCACTGAAAATGTCACAGCAAACAGGACACGTAAAATCCTCTTCAGAGAAGGGACGTTTCGACGCCATTTCTACCTGCTCAATCCCCCACTGAGCTCAAAGCGCTTAACTGCGCTAGCCAATGCAGCGGTTTCGTTATAAACACAAAAATCACCTACACCTTTCTAACTTTCGCTTTCGTTTTCTTCTAAAGTGTGACTAATTTCGGATGCACTCTACACTTTCGTTTTAAATTATTTCTGATATTCACTTTGAGAGTTTGGCGTGTTACATTAAAGTTAATCCGTTTAAAAGTCCCAATTTTTTTCCAGACATAAAAACATCCAGATAATGTGTCATTAGTAACTCTTTTAAATAAACAATATATGTATATGTATTTTTTTTTTTTTTTTGAGTGTGAAAAATTGTTGTTTTAATTGTGTGTCGGATAATGTGTATGCTGAATTAACATATTACAGTCATTAATATATATATATATATCTCAGTATGCTGGGTTGAGACCGCTGGGTAAGAAAGTTGGGTTAATTTAACCCAATTTTGGGTTAAAACTGGTCTTAATTTATAACCCAGCGATGCTGGGTTAGGAACGCGGACTCGAGAGAGAGCAGGCACGTCGTGTCCACCGTACGTCAAAAAGTGCGAGAAGCGGCCATTTTCTCAGCGTCTGCAGATGGAAGCGAGTGAAGGACGATTTTCGGTAAGTAAAGATTAAAAAACTTAAAATCATCACTCATAATGTGTGTCCGGGAGTTTTTTATGACTTGGAACGGGGGAAAAGTCGGAAAAGAGCTTTTATTGTAAAATACGCTGACGCAGTTTTCGCCTCAGAAATAGTCTTAACGGCCTCTTCTACTGAACGGAAGAGATAGCTTTAATACAACGTCTGTGAGTTTCATATGTCATATTTACACGAGATTTAGGTGTTAATAGAGAGTTATTAACCGATTTACATGTTAATTCGTAAACCTTTTTTTCCCGCGATTAAACTGAAAGTAGTTTCCTAAAGAAAACGGCGTCGTGTAATGAAGACTAGCTTAATTATTGTAAGGCTCATTAAGTTTTAATTGTTAAAAGTAATGTTTTGCATGTAATATTTCAGACTTGTTGAGCTTCGAGTCTTCATTGTGCCCGCGCCGGGAGTTAACGGCACAGAAGACCGCGAGTGAGAGGAGGCGATCGGCTCAGCTTCTTCAGAAGAGACGGAAAGACGGTATAAGGCAAGTAAAGGTCATAATTCCGTCTAATATCACCTTTTTTGACTATTAGTAAAAGAATGGTTGCATTTTTTTAGAGATTGAAAGCCAGAGACATAGGAGAGCTTCATTTTTTCAGGATTAATGCGAGTGATTTTTAGAAAATACATGTTTCTGTTGTCTTCTGCCTGTTTACTTCACATTTTGATACAACAACAGTATGATGACTTGTTCACATTTTATTTAAACCATTGATGTCAGTTTTTTTGCAGAACTCAACTTTGAGGCTAACACCACAGGAGCCTACTTGTGTGAGGAGGTGATTTTTCTGAGCTTTAGAAAAGAGGGAAAGGTGATTTAAGGCAAGTAAAGATAATAATTTAATGTTATATTTTATTTAATTAATTAATTAATTAATTTGTCTAAGAGTAAAAATATGTTTTATGTAGATGTTCAAAGCCAGAATCAGGATAGATTCATTCTTTTTGATTGATATGAGCTATTTGTAGAAAATAAACATTTCCATTGTCTTCTGCCTGTTTACTTAATATTTTGATGCAAAAATAGTATGATTACTTGTTCACATTTTAATTAAATAATTGATGTGCATATTTTTCATTGCAGAACTCAAACCAGCTCTGGAGTTAACGGCACGGAAGGCCGCGTGAGAGAGGAGGCGATCTCCTCAGCTTCTTCAGAAGAGAGGGAAAGACCGTATAAGGCAAGTAAAGGTCATAATGTCATAATTCCATATTATATATTTTTTTGACTAGTAGTAAAAGAATGTTTACTTTTTTGTAGATGTTGAAAGCCGGAGACATAGGAGAGCTTCATTCTTTCAGGATTGATGTGAGTTATTTTTGAAAATACATGTTTCTGTTGTCTTCTGCCTGTTTGCTTCACATTTTGAACAGTATGATGACTTGTTCACATTTTATTTAAACCATTGGTGTCCGTGTTTTTCATTGCAGAACTCAAACCAACTTTGGAGTTAACAACACAGAAGCCTACTTGTGTGAGGAGGTGATCTTCTCAGCTGCTTCATAAGAGAGGGAAAGGCGGTTTAAGGCAAGTAAAGGTCATAATGTCATGTTATCAGTTTTGTTTTTTTTGTTTTTTGTTTTTTTTTGTCTAAGAACAAAAAATATTTTATGTAGGTGAGCCAGAGACATTATGTAGAAAGCCAGAGACATAGGTGAGCGCTTAATTCTTTTGAGATTGATGCAGGTTATTTGTAGAAAATACATGTTTCTGTTGTCTCCTGTTTGTTTGCTTCACATTTTGAACAGTATGATGACTTGTTCACATTTTATTTAAACCACTGATGTCTGTGTTTTTTATTGCAGAACGTAAACCAACTTTGGAGTTAACAACACAGAATCCTGCTTGTGTGAGGATGTGATATTCTCAGCTCGTTCATAAGAGAGGGAAAGGTGGTTTAAGGCAAGTAATGGTCATAATTTTTTTTTTTGTTTGTTTGACTGTAAAAAAATGTTTTATGTAGAGGTTAAAAGGCCAGAGACGTAAGAGAGCTTTATTCTTTTAAGATTGATGGGAATTATGTTTTAGAAAATAAATGTTACCAATGTCTGCTACTGTAGTATTCTAAAGCACTGTGGTAGACAAAGACAATAAACAACCACACAATATGGTTGAAATAATAAAACAGTCTAGTTACCCATCCTTACAGAATTGGATGCACCTCTGTTTGAAAATGGTTACATTTGAACTAAATGTTTTCTTTTTTAAATGTTTTTCTATTTTAGGCCACTGATGAAGAGCAGGTGGTGACTGGGATGAATGCTGGACAAAGAGGAGAAATGATCTTCCCCCAAACTGATGCAACGGTGATTTTAAAGGAGGAGGCCGCCCTGGATAATGTCAAAGATGTTGCACACCTTTGCTGAGCTGATGGGACTTCATGACTACATCAATTATCTTAAAGAGATTAAGGAAATTGGCAGTGATGCATTTTCTGTATGCAGTCATGGACTGTGAAACAAACCGTAAGTGTATAGTCTGTAAAAACAAAATGTAAAATGCTCGTTCTGTGTTGTTCAGTAGAAATGGAGTTCACATTCATTCATACACATACTCACAATACTTCACACATTTGCTTGTGTTAAATGTTATAATGTCAGTGTTAATGTTGTGGTTTTATTTTTAGTTTGTGTTTAAAAAAAAAAGAAGAAAGAAACTATTAACTAATTGTACAATTATTGTAAAGTAGTGTTTTTTGTACAGTAGTTTTATACAATATACAGAATTTACCAGACAAAATAGTCAGCAGATGTTCAGTGCTTCATTTATAAACTCTGTACCTGCTAATGCCATATTTTTTCTGCATTTCTTTTCACATGCATGTTACTTTTGAATGTTTTCTCTTGTTGTAGTTTTTAATAAACATTTATCTTTTGATAGTCATTCTGTGTGTGTTAAAGTGATTTTATAATGATCAAGATTTGTAGATTTAATGCCTAGCTCAATTTTGGGTTCATTTTAGCCTAGCAGTGTAGTAATTTTAAACCATAAAAAAGCAACCCAGCATGCTGGGTCAAACATTCAACCCAACTTGCTGGGTCAAAACAACCCAGCGCTGGGTTTGTCCCTTTTTTACCCAGCGCTGGGTTGCCAAAATAACCCAAATTGGGTTGTTTTTAACCCAGCATTTTTTAGAGTATACTGTTATACACAGAAAACCCTTATACAACAGGAATACTGAGATAAAAAATAAAATAAAATAAAATAAAACAAATAAAAAATACAACCATCAGCATTTTTCAAAATTGTTAGGCTACTTTATTGTATATCGTAAAATTGTTATATTAATGCTACCAGTATTACAGCAATATTGTAACTTATTTGTAATGTTTGAACTTTAAATTTAGTGCAATATTTTGTCATTGCAATATTTTAGTGCAGCCTTCACATACAACTGCAATTGGATTTATATGTATACCTAAATTCACTGTTATACCACTGATCACAAATGTGACCATCAACATGTTTACTTATTTTATGACAACACTCAAAAAACCTGAATAATTGTGAATTCATATATTAATGCTACACTGTAAAAAACAATTTGTTGAGTCAACTTAAAATAATTTGTAACCTGGCTGCCTTAAAGTTTTAAGTTCAGTCAACTCAAAAAAAAGTTTATTCAACTTGAAATGTTAAATTATACTAAGTGACAGCTTAGATATTTGAGTTGGATCAAGTTCAAAATTTAAGGCAGCTGGGTTACCCATCTGTTAATTTTAGCAAACACAGATATGTAAGTTGTTACTTAGTACAACTTCACATTTCAAGTTGACTAAACTTATTTTAGTTGACTGAACTTAAAATTTTAAGGCAGCAGGGTAACAAATTATTTTAAGCTGACTCAACAAATTGTGTTTTTTATTTTTTACAGTGTAGTCACTTTAAAGATAATGTGTACCAAAAATCTTTTTTCATATCTACTTTACTACCCTTTTGTTTTGGAGCTTTGATGCAGTCATCATCTCATGGTGCAAACAAGAAATAAACTGCTCTGGTCATGTGACAATTTGCACTAATTAAGTGAAACTGCACATATTTAAGACCATTTTTTCCCATATTTGCAGGAAATGCTCTAAAACATCAGTCAGTATGCTCTGAGACAATCACTACTTATTTTTTTTCTTTTATCAATAACCGAAATAAAGAAATAAAGTTATATAAGTGAGACTTTTTCAAAACAAATACATGGCCTAAAGATTTCACTGCCCATGTCAGTCAGTGATATGTGTCTTCACAACACCAAGTATTAAAACAATACTGTGCTTCATTAAACAAGTAA
The DNA here is from genome assembly GCA_012976165.1 of Labeo catla. Taxonomy (NCBI): domain Eukaryota; kingdom Metazoa; phylum Chordata; class Actinopteri; order Cypriniformes; family Cyprinidae; genus Labeo; species Labeo catla. Next base: position 343,688 of record VONZ01000762.1, read on the forward strand.
ATGACCCCCGTTAAATAAGGAATTAAATAAGAAATTAAATTCCTTATTAACTTCCATGACCCTACAAAACAACCCATTTGGAGAATGGATGGATGGACTTTAATACATAATGGTAACACTGAATTCTTTGTCACTAATTAGTATTCCAAGATTTTCAAGTAACTATTCAATGTTGCATCTGGATTATGGTATCGGGTATCTGTTCCTGTTTTCATCAGATATTGCCTATTCTAACAGTTACTAGTAACAATGATAGATGTCATTCAGGCACTAACATGCAAACAAGAGAGACGAGGTGCATTAAAAATGATAAAAGATTCATAATAGTGAACTTTATACTAGTAATGAAGCACTTTATTTGTATAAAATGTATTCATTCACAATGAAAAACAAATAAATTGATCAAAAGATTCAGCATTATAGAAAAAACTCTGATACATTTGACATTTTTACAGTTCATTTTTCAAAAAAGAAAAAAACTGAAATTGAAGATAAATCCCCAGTCCTGCCATAGGCAAAGTAGATAAGAAACACTGCAAACTGACACAAAGACTTAATGAAAAAACCTACAAAAACTTCTAAACTGACTTTATATCTCGTTTAATTAGAGAATTTGACCATAGGCAGAATCCTTAAAGGAGAGATGCTGCTCAGGTTGCAGAAGAACGGAAAGACCTTCTCCTTGTAATGGGTTATGAATGTGTGATAATGTGTTTTGCTGGGAGGATCTGAGAATGAAAGCTGTCCTTCTTCTAAATCGAGTTTCACTCTCACTCGCTTTGGTTTCTCACACCCAAGGAAAGGTATGCATGACTCCTGAGGAGCCTTCAAACTGAGTGTGTCACCATCATAACCGATGCACCAGACCTCGCTGGGCAAGCTGTCGGTTCCTTTTCTCTCAACAGACTCTGTAGTGACACCCAACATCCAGAAAGTGCTGTCTCCCACATCCACATCCCAAATGTGTGTCCCTGAGGAATACCCAACGGAGCCCAGAACAAAGTGACACCTATCAAACCTCTCTGGGTTATCAGGAAGCCGATTTCTCTCTTCCTCCTCTTGCTCATCTCTGTCCCTCACACATGTCAGATCTTCAGACAGTATAAGTTGAGAGTTAGCGGTGTTTGGGTCGAGCACCACAGGAGCTGAAAACATATAATGTCACTAAGATTTTGAATTGTAACTGACGCATCCAACAAATATTTTCATTGCCTGAATATTTTAGACATCAACTCACTGTAACTGATAGACTGTCCTATTTTTAACCACACTTTGAACTTCAAATTGCCCAGGTATTTTGCGGTATCAATGAGTTCTCCTCGATCTGTTTGTGGTTTTTCTTTCATGTTCTGGGCTCTGGAAGTACATTCAGAAGTCAGAACTGCTGCTTAACCTCAATACTGAGAGGAATACAAAACGGAGCAGAAGAAATCCTGCTCACCTCTCCAACATGTCCTTAAAGCTCTATTGAAAATATAGGAAATGTGAAAAGTTTATTAAGACTGAATCATTTAGTTGACAGTAGATAACAAATGACTGGAATATGTAAATTATTTTCATGATTTAATTACTTTTTACAGGTTGTTTTCTTCTTTTACCTTTTACAATGATACACAATTAAACAAAAACAAACAGATGAAGAAGAATAAAGCGCACACCTGAAGGAACTGGATGTCCCCACTATCTAATTTAGCTGTCAGTTCACTGATAGTTTTTGACAGAGATAATATTTCTTCACTCATCTTCTCAATTTTTTCTTTTATGAGCTGTGTTTTCTGGTTCTTTTCCTCAGTAAGTGCAGCAAGCACGGCTTTTTCTTCATCATACAGAAGCTGGTGAAGATGCTTGAAATCCTTCTTGATGATATTCTCTGTGTGCCAAAGCTGGTGCTGAACATCAAACACATGTTATACAACGTCACAGAATTCTCTGTAATAATAATAATAATTCATAAAAATCAGATTCATCCTCCTTACAGATATGTGCTCAACCTGGTGATAGCATTTAGATTTGGCATCTTGTATAATCTTCACTTTTCTAGCCAAGAGATGAAGTTCACGGCGAAAAACTCTCTATAATTAAGACAACGTATATGCATTTGAATATTACATATCCAAAAACTGATTAAGGTCACTAAACATCATCAGGACGTACAGTACCTTACGTTTCTCAGCGATCTCAATGAGTGGACGGCACGGGTGATTTCTGTGTTGCTGTGACTCTCTGCAAACCACACACATGAGCTCTTCATCATGCAGACAGAAGAGACTCAGTCTCTCCCGGTGAACCTCGCACAGATTTTCTAACGGGCCCCGGTGATCCAGGAAAGTTTGACACAAGTTTTTCAGAGACAAGTTAACGGGAGGGTTGATGGTGGATCTTTTTCGGCACAGCGGACATTCTCTTGAATCTTTGGTCGTCCAGTACTGCTGGATACAGTCTCTACACACACTGTGGCCACACTGGAGCAAAACGGGATCACTGAAAATGTCATAACAAACAGAGCACGTAAAATCTTCCTCAGAAAAGGGACGTTTCGACGCCATTTCTGCCAGCTCAATCACCCACACTCTAGCAGTTCTTAATTGCTCTTAAAAACCACTGTACACGTTCAACGCAACTTTAAACTAGACACACTTTAACTTTCTACAAATAAAATAAGTCTTCGAAAGGTGTTTATGAATGTACCCAAAACACAACCAGTTAAAAAGCAAACTCCGCCCTGCAGCCGAATCTCAAGATTTCATTGGTCATGTCCATTACAACGCTAAATGCTGTGCTTAAAGGCACAATACGCATTTTTATTAAATATCCAAAACCCAGTGTTATATATTTTGTTGACTTGTGTACGGTCCCAAATGTTTCCAAGAATGTTTAAATCTAGAGAAATAAGATTTTTTTTTTTTTTTTTTTATTAAACATTTGCTTAAAAAAATACAAAAAATACAAATGAGAAAACAAATGCCAAGGAAAAAGAGCCAGGGGTTCAGAGATGGCCAAACAATACATAGCAGTTACAATTCAAAAGAATTAAAGAAAAAAACAAATATATAGTTGCATGCAAAAATAGGGCCCTATCTTTTCCCTAAATTCCGTTTTATTTTATTTTGTCAAATTCTGTTTTCTGTTTTCATTTTTCTGGACTTCTTTTTAACAGTTATATTTAATTGTATTAATCAAAATTAAAACCATGAATCTTATACAATTTTACCGTCAATTTATCAAAAGTTAAGAAAAATTACACGTGTAGGACCCTATGAAATATTTTAATTTTTCTCACTTTACGTTTTATTGTTACCAAATATGTTTTAGCATGTCTGTTTATTTGAATGCATAAAAACAACTTTTATTTATTTTTACAATAGCCTTACGGAATTCAGTGTTGTGTATTTTTCTGGTTATCAAATGAAGGTATAAAATATTAATTTAATTGACCTTTTAATGAAAATTATTTTATTTTTGGCAAATAAAGGGGATTTACTAATAAAATTTAAAACATGGAAGAAATATTGTGTGAAAATTTGTACATTTTTATTAATTTATAGTAGTACTCTCTCAAAAGTGCTGGGTTAAAAAAAATAACCCAACCTTAACCCAGCCGATGGGTAACTATGGGACAGAACACGCGTTGGGTTGTTTTGACCAAAGTGCTGGATTTAACCATTTGACCCAGAATGCCGAGTTGTTTATTTGACCCAACCAGTGGGTCAGGTTAACTGTGTTGCTGGGTTAAACAATCTAATCATTGGGTTATTTGTTGTCTTATTGCCTTGCTACCTTTATATTTACCAATAATAAATAATCACAAAAGAATGTAAAATTATTATTGCTTTTCCACAATACAGTTAGAAAAACAAAAAAATGCAACTGTAAACATCAATTTTCATCAGTTTTATTTCTTTTTTTAAAACAATTTTCAAATGGGTGCAGCTGTCACACATTTTATCCAACCATTACAGACACATAAAACAACAACATTAGTAGATCAGTTAATTTAAAAACACAAAACTGTGTAAACTAGGCACTGTAGATTCCGATTCTGTCAACATTGCAGCAGCAGAACACTCAAAAATTAATTATTACCACATGAGAATCGTTCCAAACATTGTGCTATTAAAACTAAGCCAAACACAGTGTCTACCAGACAATACATGACAATTTAAAACATGTTACAAGTGGCACAGCCTGTAACAAAGGCGAAGGTCTGGGATGTCGTTGTCTCATCCCCAAGGCACAAATCCACCATGCTGGTCCCCACCTGTTAAATATACGACACTTAGTCTTGAAGACACTTAGGCCTGAAAAAATTCTCATTTTAGAAGAAAATTTCAAACTGCACATTTTTAGTCTTTTACATCTGAACACCTCATACAGTGGCGGCCAAAATGATTGGAACACTAGTATTTTCCCCATCTAAACAATTGTTTTAAGTCAGTGATTTTTATTTTTTGCTGTAGTGTGTCAGTGGGAAATATCAGTTTGCATTTCCAAAAATTAATTATAAACAGTACTGTGCAAAAGTCTTAGGCCACTAGTATTTTCATCAGCTAAAAAATGGTTTAAAGTCATTCATTTTGCCATTAATCGTAATAATCCAGTGAGATTTTTGTTTGCACAAGGAGTCTGACAACAGCAAGTGCTCTGCACAGACATCTGATCTCATCATCATCCAGTCTGTCTGGAATGACATGAAGAAACAGAACAAACTCAGACAGACTAAATCCAGAAGAACTGTGACAAAGTCTCCAGGATGCTTCAAGAAACCTACCTGCAAAGCTGCAGCACTGTTAAAAGTTTTAGGCCCTTGTGTAAAAATGCTGTAAAATGAGGATGCTGTCATAAATAGATTTTCTTTATCAATTACCTTCTATTAACTAAATAAAAATCAACATTTGGTGCGACCATTCTTTGCGTTTACAGCAGCTTTTGCCCTAGGTGCACTTAAGCAAAATTTTTCAGGTAGCTTTGCAGGTAGGTCTCTTGAAGCATCTTGGAGACCTTGCCACAGTTCTTCTGGATTTAGTCTGTTTCAGTTTGTTCTGTGTCTTCATGTCATTCCAGAGACAGACTGGATGATGATGAGATCAGATGTCCGTGTGGTGCACTGGCTGTTGTCAGACTCCTTGTGTAAACAAAAATCTCACTAGATTATTACAATTAATGGCAAACAATGTTTGGAAATGTAAACTGATATTTTTTACTGACACACTACAGCAAAAGATAGAAATAACTTACTTTAAACCATTTTTTTAGCTGGTGAAAATACTAGTGGCCTAAAACTTTTGCACAGTACTATATATATATATATATATATATATATATATATATATATATATATATATATTAGTAAAACAAAACTTACAGGTTTCTATGTCAATGAATGGCTTCCAGAATTCTGTGGTGGTGGTTCTGTGGACCATTCCTCCAGAATGGGCAGGACTTTGAAAGCAATCTCCCCTTTAACACCTAGACCATAAGAATAATACAGTGGAAACTGTGAAACTTATCTCATAATCAAAACAACACACTGAAACACTTTCATATGAAAATTTCTTCATTCCTTTAGATTGAATAATGAAATACCTTAAATCATGTAATACAAAAAGTCTGCCTCTGGATGTAAAGTCTTGTGAAATCTCCTTTTAAATTTTTTATGAAAAAAGAAACAATACAGTACTTGCATGACATACAATGTACCTTTCTTCATTTTCCTAAATAAACATATTAGACTAGACAAAAACAATGAACAGCACGCCCACCCCCCCACCCTGTCCCACAAGGCTCAGCCCAAACAACCAAATTACATACATATAACAATAACAGGTATACATTTAATCAGGCAATACCTCTACTAGTAAAATAGGAAATAAAAGGTTGCCAATTGTGGAAAAATTTGGCTGTACATCCTCTCAATGTGTTTCAAGTTTTAAAAAAAACATGACATCTTTAAGCCATGATATGAGGATATTTGACTTCCAATGCAACAATAATAGATCTCTAATAATGATGTGAAAGCTATGATATGTAGAATTAAGTGAAAGTGAGCAGTCAGGAATCCCAAATATAGCAATCAGGACAAGGTTGGAGAGGAACAGTTGACATAATAGTAACCTGTGAAACCTTCCAACTTTTGACTAAGATGACAAGGAGACATGACATTTAACATTTGTTTTCCACTTCCGGATACAGTTCAGAAAGTCTAATAAGCCCTATGTATGACTTAAATTGAATAAGTTGGAAGTGTACCCTCTCTATAGCCTGTTCCCAGGACGTGTATTTGCACTTAGTTCCTCTTCCCATTTAGCTTAACAGTGGTTTAAAAGACAGGATAGTATCATAGAGTTTCGAAAATATGAGGAATAAATTGAATTTCCCACTGTGTTCTGAAGGTATTAGGGACTTGCAACAAAATTTCATTTATAGCGAAACAGATGAGAAATAAGACCATAACGAGATGACAAACAAAACTTCAAAGACACCATCCACATATAAATATTTAAATTGTTTTATACCCTTGTCTGAGAATGTCAAGTCATGGGGGAAACAAATGGTTGTTGTTTAGAGGACCAGAGGAAGATGCCATTACAAATTTAAAGTCTAAACTGAAACCAGATCTGTTAAGAACCATGTCAGTATACAGAGAGGGTTTTGTGGGTAAAGAGGAATACAGCAGAGCTGGTATAGAAGAAAAAGTCTTGTGAAATCTGATCAAATTTGGGAAAAAAACAAAAAAAACAAAAAAACGCACAAATGTGGTTAAATAAGTTAAAGCTTTTAAATTGTTTGATTTTATTGCCATACCAGTAACTATGGTTATTTTAATGAAAAGATCAAATTCTAAAACAAATCATGATTATTGAATGTTACTGAATGATGTAACTTACCTTCAAATGTTTTAACCAAGGTATCAAGCTGCCTTCTCTATTACAAAGCTGTCCATCTGCACCAGCAAGAATCTCACATATGTAGAATGAAATTTCAGATTTAGAAAATTAGAATTTCACAAAACTGTTTTTACAATGACTTATTTTATATAGAAAGCAGGTTAATGCGTTTACATGCAGCACAATCATTTAAACACAGATCAGTTCTAACGGTCTTTGTCGGTCACGTGGGGTTATTATGTGTGACGTCACCGAGACGCAATTTTGAAGGTATCGTTGCATTGAGCAGTGAACTGAAAGTATACAGAGCTGTAAAGTAAAGACCGTTTAAATCATCATAGTGGACAAACAGAAGCAAACCAAGTAGATATGGGACCGAGATAATCTCAGCAGAAGTTTTAGGAACTGTAACTTGTATAATTTGTTGATGATCTGTCAAATAATTAATAGTTTGTAGGTAGAACACTTTCTGGCACACACTTTTACACTGAATGGTTTCTCTGTGAAAATCTCAAAGCAGTCAATCATTGCTATACTGTGTCCAAAGGACACCACAAACTAATATTATTTTGTGCCTGTAACAGTTGTATAAAACAGGGTTTGTGCAGGCAGATTCAATCTGAGGTGCATGAAGTTAACACAAGTATTTAAAATGAAGTGAGAATCTCCCTCATGCCAATTTAAAATCTACAGTATTCTGTGGAATGGGTGGTAAAATGTGTAAAAGTGGGCCAAGATTCTCTACATCCTTCTTGGAAGCTGACAGCATAATTGAATTAGCCATTTAATGAACATCTGGCCAACGTGTAGGACTTCATGAATGACAGGCGTTCCAAATCTGGCCTGTGTATTTGAATGTGATTATAGCCGATATAAAACTGAAAATTAACTCACCTTGCAAGCTGTCCAGATTGTAGATGAGCTTGTCTCTTCAACACAACAGATTTGTAGAAATTTAGCATTATATCACTTGCCCTCCAACGGATCCTCTGCCGTGAATGGGTGCCGCCAGATTGAGAGTTCAAACAGCTAATAAAAACATCAAAATAATCCGTAAGTAATTTACACGACTCCACTCTATCATTTAACATCTTGTAAAGTGAGAAGTTGCATGTTTGTGGAGTGGGCCCTTACACTTATAGGGCATTGCAAGCCCTCTGAGGCATAAGCCAGGGCTATTTTTGTAGTCAACAATCTCACGAGAAGCTGTCTTTGACACCATCCGTCACCCACCGAGCGATGCCTCACTACTGATCTCTCACTGACAGTGCGAGAATTTAGAGCAGCGTCTCGCTATGGTAAGAGTGCTTCAGGTGAACGTTGGGCGAGTGAGAGAGTCACACCACCTGATGCCTTGGCTCATTCCCATAGATATGGTGTGATGGGACAGCACTCACCACCCAACGTTATCCACCACCACTATCCAAGACAGCAATTACCATGAGAAATTGACTACAGACGCAAATCCATCAAAAAATTTTTTTTAATTTGTTTATTTTCCATATGACTAGATTTTTTATTTCAAAATTGTCAAAATGGCGTAATTTAATTTAAATTAGTTTATTAATTTTGCATATTACTAGTTTTCGGTTTTGAAAATTGTCAAACGGCATTATTTACGGTGCTTTAAACGGCATTAGTTGTGGCGCTCATTATCCCCTAAGCGTCGTAAATTAACTTCATAAATTTTTTTTTATTTTGCATTTTACTAGTTTTATTATTTGAAAATTGTCAAACGGCATTATTTAATGTCAATTTATTGTCAAACGTCAGAAAGCGCCGTCAGTTGCTGCACTCATTATCCCCTAAACCAGACCTGGGCAAACTCGGTCCTGGAGGGCCGGCGTCCCTGCAGAGTTTAGCGCCAACCCTGATAAAACTCACCTGTTTGTAACTTTCTAGTAAACCTGAAGACACTGATTAGCTTGTTCAGGTGTGTTTAATCAGGGTTGAAGCTAAACTCTACAGGGACACTGGCCCTCCAAGGCCAAGTCTGCTTAGGCCTGCCCTAAATGGCGTAACTTAAATTTATTTATTTTTTTCTTTTCCATTTTACTATTATTTATTTATTTTTTTTAACTGTCAAACGGCATTATTTACGGCATTTTAGACAACAGAAAGCGACATCAGTTGTGGCACTCATTACCCCCTAAATGGCGTAAACTAACTTTGTTTTTTTTGCATTTTACTTTTATTATTTGAAAATTGTCAAACGGCATTATTTAATGTCAATTTATTGTCAAACGTCAGAAAGCGCCATCAGTTGCTGCACTCATTATCCCCTAAACCAGACCTGGGCAAACTCGGTCCTGGAGGGCCGGTGTCCCTGCAGAGTTTAGATCCAACCCTTATAAAACTCACCTGTTTGTAACTTTCTAGTAAACCTGAAGACACTGATTAGCTTGTTCAGGTGTGTTTAATCAGGGTTGGAGCTAAACACTGCAAGGACATCGGCCCTCCAGGACCGAGTCTGCCCAGGCCTGCCCTAAACGGCGTAACTTAAATATATATATTTTTTTCTTTCGCATTTTACTATTTATTTTTTTTTTTTTAAATTGTCAAATGACATTATTTACGGCATTTTAAATGACAGAAAGCGACGTCAGTTGTGCCGCTCATTATCCCCTAAACAGCGTAACTTTAATTTTTTTTATTTTGCATTTTACTAGTTTCTTTATTTGAAGATTGTCAAACGGCGTTAAATGTCAAATTGTTGTCAAACGTAAGAAAGCGGCGTCAGTTGCTGCACTCATTATCCCCTAAACCAGACCTGGGCAAACTCGGTCCTGGAGGGCCGGTGTCCCTGCAGAGTTTAGCGCCAACCCTGATAAAACTCACCTGTTTGTAACTTTCTAGTAAACCTGAAGACACTGATTAGCTTGTTCAGGTGTGTTTAATCAGGGTTGAAGCTAAACTCTACAGGGACACTGGCCCTCCAAGGCCAAGTCTGCTTAGGCCTGCCCTAAATGGCGTAACTTAAATTTATTTATTTTTTTCTTTTCCATTTTACTATTATTTATTTATTTTTTTTAACTGTCAAACGGCATTATTTACGGCATTTTAGACAACAGAAAGCGACATCAGTTGTGGCACTCATTACCCCCTAAATGGCGTAAACTAACTTTGTTTTTTTTGCATTTTACTTTTATTATTTGAAAATTGTCAAACGGCATTATTTAATGTCAATTTATTGTCAAACGTCAGAAAGCGCCATCAGTTGCTGCACTCATTATCCCCTAAACCAGACCTGGGCAAACTCGGTCCTGGAGGGCCGGTGTCCCTGCAGAGTTTAGATCCAACCCTTATAAAACTCACCTGTTTGTAACTTTCTAGTAAACCTGAAGACACTGATTAGCTTGTTCAGGTGAGTTTTATCAGGGTTGAAGCTAAACTCTACAGGGACACTGGCCCTCCAGGACCGAGTCTGCCCAGGCCTGCCCTAAATGGCGCAATTTAAATGTATTTTTTTTTAATTATTTCGCATTTTACTATTTATTTTTTTTTAATTGTCAAATTACGTTATTTACGGCATTTTAAATGACAGAAAGCGACGTCAGTTGTGGCGCTCATTATCCCCTAAACAGCATAACTTTAATTTTTTTATTTTGCATTTTACTTCTATTATTTGAAAATTGTCAAACGGCGTTATTTAATGTCAATTTATTGTCAAACGTCAGAGGCGCTATCAGTTGCTGCACACATTATCCTCTAAACCAGACCTGGGCAAACTCTATCCTGGAGGGCCGGTGTCTCTGCAGAGTTTAGCTCCAACCCTGATAAAACTCACCTGTTTGTAACTTTCTAGTAAACCTGAAGACACTGATTAGCTTGTTCAGGTGTGTTTAATCAGAGTTGAAGTTAAACTCTGCAGGGACACCGGCCCTCCAGGACCAATTCTGCCCAGGCCTGCCCTAAACGGCGTAACTTGCCTTTATTTTTTTTTCTTTTGCATTTTACTAGTTTCTTTTTATTTAAAACTTGTCAAACTGCGTTATTTACGGCATTTTAAACGACAGAAAGCGACGTCAGTTGCGGCACTCATTATTCCCTAAACAGCGCAACTTAAATTTATTTGTTTTATTTTGCATTTTACTAGATTCCTTATTTGAAAATTGTCAAATGGCGTTATTTGTGGCATTTTAAATGACAGAAAGCGACATCAGATGCGGCACTCGTTATCGAAAATTCATTTAAGTTACGCCATTTAGGGGATAATGAGTGCTGCAACTGACAGCGCTCTCTGTCGTACAACACTGTTTAGGGTAGCACTGGGCAAGCTCTATCCTGGAGGGTCGGTGTCTTTGCAGAGTTTAGCTCCAACCCTGATTAAACTCACCTGAACAAGCTAATCAGTGTCTTCAGGTTTACTAGAAAGCTACAAACTGGTGAGTTTTATCAGGGTTGGAGTTAAACTCTGCAGGGACACCGGCCCTCCAGGATAGAGCTTGCCCTGTTCTGCCCTAAACGGTGTTGTACGACAGAGAGCGCTGTCAGTTGCGGCACTTATTATCCCCTAAAAGGCGCAACTTAAATACATTTTTTTGTTTTGCATTTTACTAGTTTTTTTTATTTAAAATTGTCAAATTATGTTATTTACGGCATTTTAAACGACAAAAAGTGACATCAGCTGCGGCACTCATTATCCCCTGAACCAGACCTGGGCAAACTCGGTCCTGGAGGAAAGAAAATTCATTTAAGTTACGCCATTTAGAGGACGATGAGTGCTGCAACTGACAGCGCTCTCTGTCGTACAACACTGTTTAGCGCAGAACTGGGCAAACTTGGTTCTGGAGGGCCTGTGTCCCTGCAGAGTTTAACTCCAACCCTGATAAAACTCACCTGAACAAGCCAATCAGTGTCTTCAGGTTTACTAGAAAGCTACAAACTGGTGAGTTTTATCAGGGTTGGAGTTAAACTCTGCAGGAACACCAGCCCTCCAGGATAGAGCTTGCCCAGTGCTGCCCTAAACGGTGTTGTACGACGGAGAGCGCAGTCAGTTGCAGCACTCACTATCCCCTAAACGGCGCAACTTAAATTAATTTTTTTTTATTTTGTATTTTACTAGTTTTATTTACAAACTGTCAAACTGTGTTATTTACGGCATTCTAAACGACAGAAAGCGACGACAGTTGCGGCACTCATTATCCCCTAAACAGCGTAACTTACATTTATTTTTTTATTTTGCATTTAACTAGTTTCTTTATTTGAAAATTGTCAAACGGTGTTATTTACGGCATTTTAAACGACAGAAAGTGACGTCAGTTGCGGCACTCATTATCCCCTAAATGGCGTAACTTACATTTATTGTTTTATTTTGCATTTAACTAGATTCCTTATTTGAAAATTGTCAAACAGCGTTATTTGCTGCATTTTAAATGACAAAGCGACATCAGTTACTCATTATCGAAAATTCATTCAGTTACGCTGTTTAGGGAATAATGAGTGCCGCAACTGACAGCGCTCTCTGTCGTACAACACCGTTTAGGGCAGAAATGGGCAAGCTCTGTCTTGGAAGGCCAGTGTCCCTGCAGAGTTTAGCTCCAACCCTGATAAAACTCACCTGAACAAGCTAATCAGTGTCTTCAGGTTTACTAGAAAGCTACAAACTGATGAGTTTTATCAGGGTTGGCGTTAAACTCTGCAGGAACACCGGCCCTCCAGGATAGAGCTTGCCCAGTGCTGCCCTAAACGGTGTTGTACGACGGAGAGCGCAGTCAGTTGCGGCACTCATTATCCCCTAAATGGCGTAACTTACACTTATTTTTTTATTTTGCATTTTACTAGATTCCTTATTTAAAAATTGTCAAACGGCTTTATTTGATGCATTTTAAATGACATTCATTATCAAAAATTGTCAAACAGCGTTATTTACGGTGTTTTAAACCTAATTTAGGCCTTCAGGTTAGGTCGGTACATGGTCGTGCAGCAATTTAACTGAGGTTACCACTACTAACGTTACTAATTTTGCTGCGGTTGTTGTTTAACGTTACATTTTCTCACTCACCACAAGACAGGAGCGGCGGACTCTTCTTCTTCCATCAAATCCGCGAATCCGTGACTTGCTGGCCTCTAGCAGACATTCATCGCACATGGCTTTGCTGTACTTACTCATGGTAGTAGCCGCATCGCTTAATCGCTCGTTTGCAGCGTTGATTCGGGCGTATTTCTTCTCTTGTCTATAATCATCGTGTAGCGTGCGGTGGAGAGGAGATTCTCCCAGTCGATACCACTTTTCGTCCCATTGACTTTCATTCAGAAAAGCAAACGCGTGCAAAAGTTTGGCGTTTCGCTGCATTGCACATTTAAAGCTTCGTGAAACCGTGTGACCAATAGCAGATCGATACGTCACCGCGTGACCTAGTAGCTAGGTGTTGGCTAGAAAGAATACAGCTCTTGCTA
>VONZ01000763.1:0-170000 GCA_012976165.1 Labeo catla
GCCGCAGTGTTGTCGGACCTGACCAACACGTGCTTGCCCTGAATCATAGGTCGGAACCTCCTCAGGGCCAGGAGCACTGCCAACAACTCCAGACAATTTATGTGCAAAAACAGTCGGGGGCCTGTCCAGACCCCGGAAGCTGCCTGCCCGTTGCAGGTGGCACCCCAGCCTGTCTTGGAAGCATCTGTGGTGACAACGATGCGTCTGGACACCTGTTCCAGGGGAACTCCTGACCGTAGGAACATAATGTCTGTCAAAGGGCTGAGTGTCTGGCGACACGATGGTGTGATGTTCACTCGAAATGTGCCTCGATGCCACGCCCACCTGGGGACTCGAGTATGAAGCCAGTGCTGCAGCGGTCTCATGTGCATCAAACCCAACGGCGTGACCGCGGTTGAGGATGCCATGTGCCCTAGGAGCCTCTGAACCTGTTTTAGGGGGACCGCTGACCCGCATTTGAGTGTTGCCACACACCTCAGAACTGACTGTGCACGCTCTGGGGAGAGACGCGCAGACATACTAACCGAGTCCAGCTCTACGCCGAGAAAAGAGATCCTCTGTGCGGGGGAGAGTTTGCTCTTTTCCCAGTTGACCCGAGGTCCCAACTGGGCCAATGGTTGAGAACCATGTCCCTGTGTACGCAACCCATATCCCACGAGTGAGCTAGGAATAGCCAGTCGTCAAGATAATTGAGAATGCGGATGCCCACTTCCCTGAGGGGGGCAAGGGCAGCCCCCGCTAACTTCGTAAAGGCGCAGGGCGGCAGGGATAGGCCGCAGGGGGAACCTTGTACTGATGAGCCTGATCTCGAAGACAGAGTCTTGGAGGATCAAGACATGATAGAACGTGTCGCTCAGGTCCAATGCCATCAACCAATCTTAAGCCCTGACACACAAGGAATGTGTGTTCAAGGGCTAATGTTTGAACGGGAGCTTGAGAAAGGGCCCGATTCAAAACCCTCTGTTTTAAGATTGGTATGAGTCACCCACCCATCTTGGTACAATGAAGTAGGGGTCGGCAAACCCTTTCCTTCATTTTGGCTGAGGGGATAGGATCTATCGCACCCTTCCCAGGGGGGCTGCGATCTCCGCTTAAGGGACCATAGCATTCTTGCCCTGAGTCGATTTATAAGAGAATGCCGTAGACCTTAGCAGATGCCTTGCAACCTGAGTTGCATAGCCAAGTCAGGTAGTTCTGAGAAGCTTCAGGTCTCAGGGAACTATACCCGACGTACCTGGAATGGGAATGTCAGAAGAAAAACTAGAAGCCTAACGAGGGTTCTAGCAAGCCTACCGACAAGCTTGTGTTGCCACCTTCCCACAAGATCTCTGACCGCTGGGCGGTCAGGCCGGAGGCCCGGCTGTCACGGGGCCTCAGGAGTTCTATAGGGGACCGTCCGTGGCGACGAACAGACAGGAGTAGTTGGGGGTAGAGGGCCGGAGCCCTGACCCGCGGCTCTGTCTGCTCCTACCGTGAAGGACTTTCGCTGCAAATTCTATCACGGTGTTGCCAGAAGGACCAACCTGGGAAATGGGGGGTAAGAAGCGGACTTCAAATTTCCCGCATTTCTGACAGGTGCAGCCACAGGTGGCGTTCCTGGACCAACAAGTAGACATCGCCCTTCCTAGAGCATGTGCCACGACTCACAGCTCTAGGTTGGAACCACCCTCGTACTGAGCTCGCAACGCCACGGCCTGAACACCCAGAGGATGGCCGTGGTATGTAAGGCGGACGCCGCCTGTCCAGAAGCCATGTAAGCCTTGCCCGGAAGAACTTACAGGCCCTGAACGGGAGTTCTGGAAGGAGTTCTGGAAGGAATCTCACAAGCGGCGGCGATTAGCAGGGAGTACACTGCAATCGCCCCCTCCGCCTGGGGGAACCTCTGAAACCCCCTCGCTGGACCCCCATCGAGAGTGGTGAAGGAGGAGAAGTTGGTTTATCACGTTCTGACCATTTTTTTAAATGGGCTTTCAGCGATTTCACCAACTTCTCGTGCACTACCGGGAAACAGACACTGGAAACGAGCGTACAGGTCGTTACCCAGATGTCTATTAACCAGCCCCTTCTTGGCTGCCTGTTTCAGGCACGGCCGCCATTTTTTTGCATCCACCTCAAACTGAGAATCAGTCCCCCGTAGAGGCTTGCTCAGCTGAAGTTTCTGCTTCAAATAGTTCACGCCCTTCCTTAGCGATGCTGCCGCTAACCATTTCCGCCCAATTAGGAGTTCTGAATAAGAAAGTCAGCTGTACTGAGACAGACT
The DNA here is from genome assembly GCA_012976165.1 of Labeo catla. Taxonomy (NCBI): domain Eukaryota; kingdom Metazoa; phylum Chordata; class Actinopteri; order Cypriniformes; family Cyprinidae; genus Labeo; species Labeo catla. The sequence goes on from VONZ01000763.1 coordinate 2,261, forward strand.
AACAAACTTGTCCGGAAACTCAATCGAGGGACGCACGAAGCGAGGGGTTTGCGGGGTTTTCACCCGGCAAAACCTTCCTTGCTTTGTAATGCTCGTCACCAACGCACATCGCTACGGCCTCGTACCCGGAAGTAGAAGGACCGGAGCGGGTAGCAGTCGGGAACGTAAGCATACGGCTCGTGCGCCCAGGTCATGTTTTCGCCGGCAAAACATGAATCAACAACAAGCGCTGCATCGGCGTGAGAATCTCAACACTGAATACAGCGGTCGTGTTGATCGTTTGGATCGAGGGACGCGAGGAGCGAGAGGTTTGCGGGGTTTTCACCCGGCAGAGCCTTCCCTGCTTCCTAATGCTCGTTACCGACGCACATCGCAACGGCCTCGTACCCGAAAGTAGAAGGACCGGAGCGGGAAGCAGTCGGAGTGAGCCGCGGCTTCACGTAAAGCACGCGGCTGACGAGCAAGCGCGTCCATGATCGAGCTCTCGCAAGCAAAACATGAGTCAACAACAAGCGCTGCATCAGCGTGAGCATAACTCAACACTGAACACAGCGGTCATGTCGATCGTTTGGGAAGGTAAGCCGCAACCAGGATGACACGGAGGGAAAGATATGTTAACCAACACACAATCCTACCGTGCCAGCTCTATCAGAGAAATCACCCTTAGAAGGAAGATTGCTCTTCAAGATCGCCGTCGACGCACCCAGGGGACTCTCACAACACAGGCTGTGCTAGAGAGGGAGAGACCGCTGTCTGTGCTGCAGATCCAACGACGAGAGAGGTGAATGTTGCTGCATCTCACGCAGAGACGCTGCATTCGGCTCCGAAGAACAGAACGAGTGAGCAGATGCACACGCTGCCCTATTATACCCGGATGTCCGGGGCGTGGCCAGCTATGCAAATCTGCACACCCAATTTTCATTGGCCTTTCTCAAAACTGTCAGAGGTGTTTGGGCTCTCAAGAGCGACCCCTAGTGTCGTACACTACTCGACACAACTCGGAGTGTACGACAGATAGGGAACATTTATGCATTCAGTGATTTCCAAATTTATCAACTATGCAAATGAATGAAAGAATATTGAAAACTAGTTCTTTGTGCAGACATGCTGCTGACCTTGAAACTGGACTCAGATCTCTTAGGTTGTAATTCGGTTGTCAGTCTACTTTCCATTCACACTGACGTAAAGTGAACTGTGTTTAGAACACTTCCTTAGGTAAGCTAAAATTGTGAATTTAAAATATAGGTTTTACAGCCTGATGCTATAGGAGGACCTTCCATGGTTCTTTAGAATTTTAGGTTTAGGTTTTTCAATAATAATGAAAAATATTCTTGATAAGAAGAGGGCATCCTTGGGTTAATTTGTAGCTATATTAACTGAGAAACCACCCTGATCAGCGCTGAGCCGATCAGTATTTGTAAATATGGGTTTGTCAGTGAAGGTTACTGCTCTGTGTCACACAGCCACCATGTTCATGGAGCACTGGAAGAGAAGGCAAATGAGGCTTAATTACGTCTGGGACCTGACCAGCTTTGAAGACGCAGAGGTTAGTCACACACATTCATGTTCACCAAGGAAAGTGTCAGTATAAGACATTTGATGTACATGTTGACATGATAATTATGTGGGTTTATGTATGTTTTGTAGGCGTGCTCCATTATTTTTTTGTATAGACTTGTATTATCCTGAGGCTTGGGTGTAAAGAATTGAAGTTGTCTGTTTTTTTTATTGATTCAGTGCCATGAAATCAAACTGTTTTTTCACTTTTTGTTTTTTTTTTGTCCTGTTTTGTATAGGGGAAACAAAAGGTTTGGAATTGGTTCATTCACAGTATTAACTGAATTTATTTCCTTCCTAACCTTACAGTTGCATTTTAGTACTAACATATTATTCATATTATCTTAAAAGTCGTCTTCAAGCATCGTCGTCACATTCTTGCTTGTGTAAAGTATTTCACCAGCACTTATCTATCTATCGGTCTGTTGCTGTGGAGGTCTGGGAGATTCCTGTTCTCTCTTCCTCCGGCCTTACAGGTCAAAAGCTGCTCACTTTCCTTTCGGCAGTCACAGTCTTTCCAGCCTTGCCACTGTTTATGTGGATAAAATAAGCAGGAGGAACTAATAAAACGTAAAGCTGCTGAATGTGGAAAGGAATATGTATTTGTGGTGCTGAGAGCTTTTGGTTTTAAGGATTATACTTTCACTGAATGTCACTGTGTTGCTCTTACCAGAATTTCTGTTCTGTTCACTGATCATGCACATGGCTGCTTTTGGCTCCATAACCAGTTATCTCTTTCGGCTGTTCTTCACTTTTAAACTGGTTTAAGTCCTGTATATGTTGGGAATTGCTTTCTCTGTTTTTTCCAGAGTCAGCCGAGAGCAGAGTACGAGTTCCATGTCATGAAGAAGTCCTTGAAGAAAGAGCAGTCCCCAAAGGTAGGTCTTTATGAATCCAAGCTTCAGATAAAAAACTCATAAACTTGCCATTCGCTGACCATCTGCTGTGTATTGCAAACAAACTGCCAATTGGATTTACGCAATTTCTGGAAGTCAGGGTGATTAATATCTCAAAAACAAATACAGCTAGCACAATTATGTACTAAAAAAACATTTAAGATGTGAAGACATTTTTACGCTACATTATGACAGTTATCTCAGGATTAAAAGTAATATGTTTCAGTGAGGTTTGATTTTGTGGTTAAATTGTATTATATTGTGTAATGAATATTCATTAGCCATTAATCCAGTCTTTATAGTGTTACATGATCCTTCGTAAATCAGTATAATGCGCTTATTTGTCAGAATTACGTAATATAACTGTGAAAAAAAGTCAGAATTGTGAGATATAAACTAGTATAAAATACTTCTTCTTGCAAATAGTTAATTTATATCTGGCAATTCGAGATTTGACTTAATATCTCGCAATTGTATGTTATAAAGTCAGAAGTCATAAATTGTGAGATTTAAATGCAATTCTGTTTGCACTTCTGATTCTGTTTTTGTCTTGCAATTGTGAGTTTATATCATGCAATTCTGAGAAAAAAGTCAGAATTGCAAGATAAAAAGTTGCAGTTATCTTTTTTTTATTTTTTATTCAGTGGCGTACACTGTAAAAACAATTTGTTGAGTCAACTTAAAATAATTTGTAACCTGGCTGCCTTAAAATTTTAAGTTCAGTCAACTCAAAAAAAGTTTATTCAACTTGAAATGTTAAATTATACGAAGTGACAACTTAGATATTTGAGTTGAATCAACTTAAAATTTTAAGGCAGCTGGGTTACTTACCCATCTGTTAAGTTTAGCAAACACAAATATCTAAGTTGTTGCTTAGTACAACTAAACATTTCAAGTTGAATAAACTTATTTTAGTTGACTGAACTTAAAATTTTAAGGCAGCAGGGTAACAAATTATTTTAAGCTGACTCAACAAATTATTTTTTACAGTGAAATGGGCTTCCAAACTTGCGATCACTTTTGATGAAATTAATGCATCATTGATGAATAAAGTATGGATTTATTTTTATCTCTCTTTTTTTTTTTTTTTTTTTTAAATCTTACTTACCTTGAACTTTTTAAATAATAGTATATCAACGTTTCTACAAAAATATTAAATGGCAACAACTGTTTTCGACATTGATAATATTATGAAGTGTTTCTTAAGCACCAAATCAGCAAGTTAGAATGATTTCTGAAGGATCATGTGACACTAAAGACTGGAGTATTGACTGCTAAAAATCAGTTGTCCCATCACAGGAATAAATTATATTTTAAAATGTACTGAAATTGAAAAAAAAAATTACATTGTAATGATGTTTCACAATGTTACTGTTTGTACTTGTTGTCTTTTCCATTAAATAAATGCAGCCTTGGTGAGCATATGAGGCTTCTTTCAAAAACATAAAAAGAAATCTTAATTATTCCAAACTTTTGACTGCCAGTACTCCCACATGACAAAGCGAACTGCAATTTGTGATTTTACATGTTGATTAGTAGGCCCCTTCATATCCAAGTGGGTTGTTCTTGGCTTGAATTATCCACAATGTGGACCAGACCATATGCTGATAAATAATTTTGGCTTTATTTGTAGTGTCTGGCACAACACAGGCAATGCTGATTCTAGCAGTATTTTTGTCTGTTGACTTCTGTATGCCATTCTTGCTGTCATAAGGATGGCTGGATTATTGGGTATTACGTGTTGCGCTCAGTAGATGTTGACCCAGTTGCAGTATACTGAATGTTATGTGACAGCTGTGAAGCATGTCTAGGGGCTTGTTTTTGCTCTGGTTTGCTTGACCCTCTCTGTCCCTTCTGAGGCTAAAGCATGCTGGAGGCCTGAGACTGATTTTCCAACAAGTTGCCGTTGCAAGATGTATGTATTAGGGCGCGCCTGGATTATAATTAATGTTCTAATCTGACATTTGACAATTGATGTCTTTCTCTAGGCAGGAAATGTGAAGCTGACATGTACAGACAGAATGCCAGCTTACATGACTATTGTCGTCACAATGGTTTTTTTGGTAAGATCTGATTTATTCATTTATTTGTTTTAATTTATTTCATTTATTTATTTGTTTTTTGTGGTATAATACATAGGTTTTTAATATGAAGTTCATTTAGTAGTCAACAACCAGTCAATTTATTTTTTATATGGATGCCATCATGTTCAAATCACATTAGCAGACAAATACCGCTCACTTTATCTCATTAAGCCCCCTATTATCAGACATTTAGAGCTGCATAATAAAGTAGTCATGGTGACTTACATTTCAGGGTATTTCTATAATTGTACTAGCAACCAAAAATTACTTTTGTGCGATGCATTCAATTTCTGTCAGTAAATTAGTAGATTACTCCCTTTTCTTATTGTGTGTATGTGTACCCAACACAGATCTGTGTGACCTTGGCCGTCGTGTTTGGTGTGGTGCTATACAGAGTCTCTATCATGACCGCCCTCCACATGAGTTCCATTCCCACGATCCGCACTAATATCCGAGCCACCGTTAAAACCACTGCCGCTATCATCAACCTCATTATCATCATCATCATGGATGAGGTTTATGGAGCGGTTGCACGTTGGCTCACTATTATGGGTACGTCTGGTAATTGTTCTCAGAACCTTTAGTTTGCCAGCTGTGTTGCAAAACATTGTGTTTACAGAACCTGCTGTTGTTTTCAACCCATCAGAGGTGCCAAAAACTGACAAGAGTTTTGAGGAGCGGCTGATTTTCAAGACATTCATACTGAAGTTCGCAAATGCATTTACCCCTATTGTGTACCTGGCTTTCTTCAGAGGCAGGTGAGAATATTGGTAGCAAGCATTCAATCTGAAACTGAATGCAGATTATTAACAAGTCTGCAATAAGACAAGCTCTGTTTCCAAACCTAGTGAGCTGCCCTGTTGTCTAAATATTTTTAAGAAAACAAGCAGTAAGTAAATGAATAGAGTATAAGCTTAAATGGGCAAGCATTATTTATTTTTTTATATAAAGAATAGAATTAGAATAGAGTGTGCTAGAGTTAGAGGGTCAGATAAAGATGGAAGAGATGTGTTTTAGCCGATTCTTAAAGATGGCTAAAGACTTGGCTGTTCGGATTGTGTTGGACAGGTCATTTCACCAGGAGGGTCCATTTAATATAAAAGTCTGTTAAAAGTGATTTTGTGCGTCTCTGGGATGGCACAATAATGCACCGTTCGCTTGCAGAACGCAAGCTTCTAGAGGGCACATAAGTCTGAAGTAAGGCATTTAGGTAAAAAGCCAGTGGTGGTTTTGTAGGGAAACATTAATGCCTTGATCTTAATGCGAGCAGCTATTAGTAGCCAGTGCAAATTGATGAAGAGAGGTGTGACGTGCATTCTTTACTGCTCATTAAAAATTAATCTTGCAGCCGCATTCTGGATTAAAATTATAATGTTACCACACTCTGTTTAATTGTGCACGTAGAAAGATTGAAATTGCAAGAATGTTGCAGTAGTCTGGAGATTACAACAGCCTTGAAAAGGAGCCAGCATGTTTTATTCTTAAATTCATGTATCTGGATGATAGTTTCCAGTTATTATTGTGTAAACTGAAAAGAAGAAGGGTCCAAGCACCGAGCCCTGGGGTACCCCCATGGATAGTTGATGTGATTTAAGTGCTGTTCATTCTCAGATGCCTTATAAATAGTAGGATCTGGTGATTTACACTTGCAGAGAGATCCAGCAGAATGAGAACGACTAATCTAGAGGTAGTTTTTGCCAGCCGCAGGGCTTCAGTGACAGAATAAGCTTCTGATTAATTTACGCTTTTGAGTGTCTGCTTTTGAACTAATGTATGCTACTCATTTCACCAAGGAACCTCCGATTAGTGCCGTTTTCTCTCTCAAGTTTGGTTTCATGAAGAACATCAGATGTTCAGGGGTTAGTGGGCGTTTTTCACAAAACAGGCCTGGAGGAGAGAGGACAGATGCTGTCTAGACAAGATGTTCAAGTGGATTTAAATGCATCATTTACATAAGAGAGGAGGAGCTTTTAGCTGGGTGAACAGAGGTGGGCGAGCATAGAAACAAGTGTGAGGGAGTGGAGGTTATGTTGGAAGAAAACCAGCGAAGAGTGTTCAGCAGGCAAAGTGGAAATCACGAATGTGCAATTGAGTAACAAGGACGTTTTCTGTCATACAGTTACTGGTGTAAATGAGGCCTAGTAGGTTTCCTGATTTGTAAGTTGGTAATTGAGGAAACAAGCAGAGGAAAGCTTAGAAGTCCACAGTTTATCTAGGTGAATGTTTAAATAACCAAGTACCACAATTAGGCTGCCATATTCACAGAAGGAGGTTAATCTGTAGCAAATCCAGCACTTTTAAAAAGTTTTTCAGATGACTTAGAGGACGATACATAACGTCACAGGAATTCAAAGGGATTATTAAGAGCTGTCTCTGATTTGTTTACTCCTGACTTCAATGAGTCAATGAGAAAGTACCAAAGAGCTTATAGATTTGTTGTACTGCAGTGTATTTTGCATCTAAAGAGGGGTTGTATGTGTGGTGAACAACAAGCAACACATCTAAGAGAAATGAAGGGAGAAATAAGTGCTTTGCTGGAGTCCTTGTTCATTGCACATGTACAGATCATTACATAAGTTCGGTCTTTAAACAAGGAGGACTTACCAGTAATTAAGTGAAAACAGCTAACGCCTTTTGTATTAACAATACAAAGCATATAACGTCAAAGGATGGCAAAAATACTCCAGGACTGCTGCCACCCTAAAGTACCAGCACAATTAATACAGATCAATACAAACAGCTACTGTAATTTCTAGCAACACGTAATACTAAAACAATAGAAACAATGTATTGAGCATACAATGTATTGAGCATGCTTACTACTGCAGACTTCCACTGACATATCACATTGATGCCCTTTTATGGTGTATTCACAATGAGTCACTGCATTCTTGGTTTCTATTTGGCATTCCTACTTTTCAGGGGTATGTTGCTGGAAAACATATGGAAACTTGTTTCCGCCACAGATAAAAAAAATAATAATAATAATAATAATAATTGCATTTGTGTTTTTGTTTTGTTTTTTTCCACATTTCACAATTTTGAATTTTTTCTTGCAATTGCAAGTTTACATTTTGGAATTTTTACTTTTTTCCCCTTTTGAATTCTGAATGTACATCTAGTAATTCTGTTTTTGTTGTTGTTGTTTGTTTCCATCATGTAATTAAAAAATAACAAAGGTAATTGCAACTTTTTACCTCACAATTCAGACTTTTTTTAGTCTGACTTTTTTATGTCTTGCTATTGTGAATTTATATCTTGTAATTCTAAGAAAAAAACGTCAAAAGTACAGGATATAAACTCAGAATTACAATTACACTGTATATTAGGTGGCCTTAACTACTATGTACTTACATTTAATTTAATCATTTGATACAATGCACTTGTGTACATACATGTTTTACATTGTACCTATACTTTGAAAAATACCTGCATGTAATAATATCTGTAATTAACCCACCCTTAAAACAACCCATACAACCAAACCTGTCCCTAACCTAAACCGTAACCCACCTCAGTAACAGCAGAAGTGGTTTGCAATACACTGTGTGCAGAATTATTAGGCATGTTGATATTCTGGTCATATTTTTTTTCCAAACACATTTTACCAATTCCAAACCACATCAGTCTTAATAACTACTATTAATTTTGTATTTAATCATTTGTAAGTGATATATAATTGTCCGTGAAGGCTGGAAGTGAAAAACTCCTTATATTCAGGTGTGCAGAATTATTAGGCATGTTTTCGTTTACAGCTAAAATGAGCCAAAAAAGAGATTTAACCCAGACTGAAAAGTCCAAATTATTAAATGCCCATGAGAAGAATGCAATACTAATGCATTACAAGAATTTGCAAAGTTAAGGCTTGACCATTGGACAGTGAAATGCTTGTTGAGTCTGCATGGTCAGAAAAAACAGGTGGAGAAGAAAAGATGCATGTTAACTGCAAAAGAATTAGGAATTAAGGTGAAGAATTAGGTGTGACACCATCAGGAACCGTTTCCAGTTCTCCAGCGCCACCATTTTCCAGAACTGCAACCTACCTGGAGTCTTCAGAAGTGCAATGTGTCAGGTTCTCAGAGACTTTGCTTGGTAAAAAATACTAAAAAATGCCCCTGACTTAATAAGAATAACAAGCTGACGTCTTGTGAAATACATGAAGACAGTTTTTTTATATGCTTTAGAGACAGATAAGTTGAGAGTGACTCTTGAAGGACAAGCATCACATCCTCTTGTACCTCTGATTCAAGAATTTATCTTCTAAAATCTGGCAGTAAGTTTTGGGAGTTCATTTTAGTCCATCTCTGCAAGTCAGACTTTTCAGGATAAGAGACTAAACATGAACTCCCAAAACTTACTATATGACCTAAATGTGAAATCATCAACTCTCAAAAAAAAACTTGTCTTCCTGACATAACAAAAATCTGAAGAGGCTATGGAACCTCTTAAGAGCAATCTTCCATTAACTATCTATTTGCCTAATAATCCTGCACACTTGAATATAAGGAGTTTTTCACTTCCAGCCTTCACGGACAATTATATATCACATATAAATGATTAAATACAAAATTAACAGTAGTTACTAAGACTGATGTGGTTTGGAATTGGTAAAATGTGTTTGGAAAAAAAATATGACCAGAATATCAACATGCCTAATAATTCTGCACACAGTGTATGAATACAGTAAGTGCATTGTACTTATTTTTGATGTAAATACATAGTAGTTAAGGCCAAACAATATAAAGTGGGACCAAAGTGGTAATAATTTTTTTTTTATTTCTTTTTTTTTTAATCCCGTGGCTTTAACAAGCTTCCATAAACACCATCTCAGACCAGCATGAATTTCTGTGCCCCTCCATGCTGGTTCATGCAAAATAGCACTGACTTGGATCCACACCTGTTCATTAACCAAAAATGCTGGTCTACCTGACTGATCAAGGAATTTTTCCTGAGGAGGCTGTGAAGAAGCTGGGTGGAGACACTGAAACATCAGCATTAAAAAACACAACATACATGTGACATACAGTATGCTTCTGACCAATATAATATCACTCACTAGGTTGTGGAACAGAGCTACCCATCATCCCCCAACTCCCCTTTAGGGTACATTTTGTACTGTAATGTCTGCATTTGTGCACAGCTCTTGACTTTCTTCTATCTAATGCCTCCAGAATCATCGGTCGCCCTGGCAAATATATCTACGTTATGGGGTCTTACCGGATGGAAGAGGTACATATTTAGTATTCAGCTTCTTCCTTTAATGTGTGTGTCATTGGTGGCTTGTGCTGTTCAAGAGCGGGAAGGCATTCAACATATAATTTATTTCACAAAAATAAATGACCAATCTCATTGACCAACTACTGTGCATGTGTATGTATAAGCAATATCCATTCTTAACCATACTCTATTCTTGGAGTTTTGTAACCACATCATCATATGAAAAATAACTTGACAGATTGTCCTAGTTACCTCAGTCCTGATGACTAACACTTTCGGAGGTGTGTAGCCAGTCAACTCCATAGTAACCGACTGAAATCTCTCTCTGTTTCCCCCTGCAGTGCGCACATGCCGGCTGTCTGATGGAATTGTGCATTCAGCTCTGCATCACCATGCTTGGCAAACAGCTCATCCAGAATAACCTGTTTGAGATAGGCATTCCGTGAGTACATACAGCATAGCGAACACATTAGTAGATGAACGAAATCTGATAAATTCCCACTGCGCATTATAGGTGTGGTGCACATTTTTAGACGTGATTGCTTTAGGGAATAATTGTACTTTGACGAGAGCATTGTAAATACCTGCCATGATCTGAATTTTTTTTTTTTTCATGAATTGACCTTGCAGACCTTTTTTGTGTCTTTTGGACAAATGCAAAACACAGGATTGTAAGCACCACTCAGGCAAATGCCTTTGAAAGTAATACAGGGTAAAGGAAATACAGAAACAGGTCCCAACAAAAAAATTTGCAAACTTTTTACACATTTTCTGACCTGATTTTTGGGGAAAGATGTGCAGAATCAATTTAAAGGAGAATTTACTTCCAGAACAAAATTGTACATATAATTTACTCACCCCCTTGTCATCCAAGATGTTCATGTCTTTCTTTCTTCAGTCGTAAAGAAATTATGTTTTTAGAGGAAAACATTTCAGGATTTCTCTGCATATAGTGGACTTCTATGGTGCCCGCGATTTTGAGCTTCCAAAATGCAGTTTAAATGCAGCTTCAAAGGGCTCTAAATCCTAGCAGAGGAAGAAGGGTTTTATCTAACGAAACAATGTGTCATTTTCTAAAAAATGATTACAATTTATATACTTTTTAACCTTAAATGCTCATCTTGTCTAGCTCTGTGTGAACTCTGTGTATTCCGGTTCAAGACAGTTAGGGTAAGTTGAAAAACTCCCATCTCATTTTCTTCTTCAACTTCAAAATCATCCTACATCGCTGTTTTACCATTTTTTGTAAAGGGCGTTTGATATTCTTTGCATGTTCAAAGAATGTGTTCATGTGTTTGTAAACACTGGGTCGGTACTTCTGCAGCGATGTAGGATGATTTTGAAGTTGGAGGAGAAAATGAGATGGACGTTTTTCGACATACCTTAACTTAGAGCTGTAATCGGGCCTTAAAAGTTAGGTCCGACAGAATTCAGCCCGAGCCCGACAAGTACATTTTGAACCCATTTACAGCCCGACATTATTCAAATGTGCTCAAGCACACAGCTCTTTTGCCTTTTGTCAAGAATGAGTCATTTGTACATGTTTTAACATAATTTATTCATGACTAACGTAGGCTATAGGCCACTTGGAAGTTTAAAAAACAAAGAAATAAAGTAAGTCCTCTGTAACATCGTAACATCTCAGCACTCTATCAAAGCACCCGCTTTGGATGTTATAGCTACATGTTTTTGTGGAGGAAAATTATTGAATTCACTGATGGCTAGATGGCTTCACTGCGCTCACTGATGGTGCGTCCAGCAGCAATACTGGCTCATTATTCTCATTATGCACATGGTCAAAACTTTTCCACACCTCAGACTTTGCTTTAGTTGCTGGTGCAACCAAAACGTAATTGCCAGAGGCAAGCCTCCGTTTCACCTCCTCAGCATCCATTTTTGCATCTTTCTCGCGTTAATCGAAACGCATCACATGACCGCTCATTTACTGTGCAAGCCCGAGCCCGGCCCAAGCCCGTGTACAATGATATAAATTAAGCGCGAACCCGACGGGGTTCTTCAGCTCTACCCTAACCTGTCTTGAACCAGAATACACAGAGTTTATGCAGAGCTAGACAAGATATGCATTTGATACTAAAAAAGTATATAAGTTGTCAATTTGTTTAGAAAATAACCAATCGTTTCGCTGGATAAGACACTTCTTCCTCGGCTGGGATCATTTCGAGCCCTTTAAAGCTGCATTTAAACTGCGTTTTGGACGTTCAAACTCGCGGGCACCATTCACTCCACTATATGGAATGAAATCCTGAAATGTTTTCTTCATGGCTGAAGAAAGAAAGACATGAACATCTTGGATGACAAGCGGGTAAGTAAATGATTTGTAAAATTTTGTTCTGGACGTGAACCTCTCCTTTAAGTCTGATGTCACATAACAGTTTCTGGGTCCAAATGCTTCTTCAGATCCCAAAAGCAGCTCAAGGTGTGCTGTCCAACCTAAAAATCATAATCTTAACCTTTATTTCTTTAAAGGGGTCATCGGATGCCCATTTTCCACAAGTTGATATGATTCTTCAGGGTCTTAATGAAAAGTCTGTAGTATACTTTGATTAAAAATTCGCAATGGTTTTGTAAAACAACACCCTTTTTACCTTGTCAAAATGAGCTCTGCAAAAATCATCTCATTCTGAGGGATTGTTCCTTTAAATGCAAATGAGCTCTGCTCGCCCCGCCCCTCTCTTCTCTCTGTTGAATGACGATCTTGTTTACTTTAGCCGCATTTAGCCACGTTTAGCCGCTAAACTTCCTAACTAGCACATTATAAGAAAAGGCGATCGCAAAGATTCATTAAAAAAAACACTTATACACACTTTTGCTGTAAGTGAAGCTGGATCATGAATGATTTGCGCCAACATTGACGGATATATGTAGATCGGGAAGCACATTCCCTTCACAAACAAATGTAATCTACTGCATCTTCAGCGGCTCAGATCTTGGGAGTAAATGATGACCACTGTGTTCATTATTACATCCAGCAACACAACACCTCAATCGCTCAATCGGAGATATTCTTGTCTAACTTACATCCCTGCTCTGGCATCAAAACAAGGAAAGTTACTGGACTGGGACAGCTGGTCTGAGGTAAGAGCTCATGTCAATCAACTATCGTGGGAGCGGCCTCTGGCTGTGTGACGGCACACCGACAGGCATCTGAGAACGGCTCGATTTGAAAAAGGGGATATTATTTTTCAGATTAATTAAAAACCACTACATGTATTTTTAACATTATAGGGTAGATTTGTACATACACTGCCAACACACATTAATGTTCAAACAACATGAAAAAGTGAAGTTTGCGTCCAATGACTCCTTTAACAAAATCTTAGCTGGCCAAGCAATGGTTTAATTTAATTTAATGATTTACATTTGTACAAAAATTAAAAATAGGTAAAAAAAAAAAAAAAGTAAATCCAATTAGCCAAAATATTGAATAAACAAACATGGATAAGGCAGCTCACAACCTCATTGTGAATGATGGCCCTTCTAATGTAAATTTTATTAAAGCACATCATGTAATAGATATCCCTGAGTTCACCAAGTTGGTTATATGCAAAATCCACAGTGATTATTAATGTATCTGTGTCACAGGAAACTAAAGAAAATGCTCCGACAGCGCAAGATGGACAAAAAGCATCAGGAAGAGCTGAACAAAACGCTTCATCGTCACGAGAAGGACCACTTCCTTGGGCCCTTTGTCGGACTCAACCCAGAGTACATGGAAATGAGTGAGTCACTACACACTACGCGCCCACACACACATACAGACGTATAAACATTTGTTTGTGTTCTCTCCTGGCTGTTTTCTGCACTTATGTAGGAACATGGCATCATTAAAAATGTATTGTAAATGCAAATTCCGATTATGATGAAATATTCAATTCATGCTGTCAACAACCACTAATTGAAATGTCTAAACACAGCTAAACAGATTTATAAACCTCATCTGTTCAAAGTACTCTTATATGAGAGTAATTCAAGCACCTAGACAGCGTGCATGGTAAACAGGGTAAACGCACGTCCGTTCTGTGAAGGATCTGCAGTATTATTTGTGGAGTTGGTGTGTTACTGGCCCCTCCTCTCATCTCGCCTCATCTCTGCTACAGCGTGGGCTGGACTTCTGCTAAGAGAGAGGCATTATGGGTCCAAAGGGGGGCTGGCAGAGCAGCGTGAGATTATGAGCTTTAGTTCTGGCTTGAATTCATTAATAACATCCCACCCCCTCATCTACCATCCTCCATCCATACTTCTATCTCTCTCTGTCCCATTCCTTCATTTCTGAGTGTGGCACTACCCATTCTCCTCCTGAGAACGTAAACTTGTAACATTCAGGAGCAAAGACAACCCAGGAAGGCCCAAAAAGCATTTCAATTCTTGTGAATTTCTCTGGGCGATTTTGTTTTTGATCTTGACTTAAGGCCAAGCTTCCTAGCATAGCAATGTGTGATTTATTTCATTATGTGTGATGAGATTCTCAGTAATTCTGTGAGTTGTGCTTCAGTGGAACTTTCTATGGAAGTTTTCATTCGTGTTTTTGTTTCTTTTTCTTATCTAGTCATTCAGTTTGGGATGGTGACCTTATTTGTGGCCTCCTTTCCGTTGGCTCCCCTCTTTGCTCTACTGAACAACGTCATTGAGATCCGTCTTGATGCCAAAAAGTTTGTCACAGAGCTGAGAAGGCCAATTGCTGTAAGAGCAAAGGACATTGGTCAGTATCTAATGTACACACTGATTTTCCCTGTATTATTATTTTTATTTTTTATTTTTTGGCAGTGGACTTTATTGAGAAGCACTAAGTGGCAACGGTAATGTTTATACCTGTTTATAATTATAACATTCCTGTAGATCACACAATAGAGCATGGCACTAGCAATGGCAAGGTCATGGGTTCAATTCATCATGGGAACTGATAAATGTTGAAAACTGAAAGTAATTCACTTTGAATTAAGGCTTCTGCCAAATGTACAAATGTAAATGTACATAATAAGACACTACAAATTATATATACCCTGAAATCTAGGATGCCAAAGAAAAAATAGAACTGCAAGCAGCAATTAAGGGGCCAAGCACAACAGAGGCAAATGAGGAGCTAAACATGGCATGGTGCTGAAAATAGCAGAAAAATATACACAATAAAATACTATATGATCTTTTTTATATGATTTGACTCAGTTTTGGTGAAAATTGGACAAACAGTCTAGGACAAGTTTAAAAAGGTAGGTTTTCAACATGGCGTACAGGAATCTGTCTAGACCAGTGGTTCTCAACTCCAGTCCTTGAGGCCCACCACTTTGCACATTTTGCATGTCTCCCTCATTTAACGCACCTGATTCAGATCATCAGCTCGTTAGGAGAAAGATCCATGAACTGAGTGTGTCAGATTAAGAAACATACCAAATGTGCAGAGCAGTGGGCCCTGAGGACTGGAGTTGAGAACCACTGATCTAGACAGTCTCACTACAGCAGGCTAATTTATATAAAAGTTATCCGCATTTTTAGTAATTTCTTGATAACTTTTGACCACAAGGTGGCACTGCCCCAAAACTTTTTCAGTACCTTCTGGGCATGGTGCCAAAGACACATACCGAGTTTTGTAACAATATGCCAGTGTGTTCATAAAATATACTATTTTATGACAAAATCCAAAATGGCTGACATGGGAAAATTGGGTATGGTTTGACCAGAGACCAGTTTTTGCTTTTTTGGCCAAAGCATTCAGAAGTTATAAGCAAAAATAGCAATTTTTCATATCTCCGGACCTCTAGGTGGCACTGTGCCAAACTGCACGTAGTCTCAGGTCATGGTTGTTATAACATACTCTAAGTTTGGTCTTATTACACCAAACTGTTGCAGAGATACAGCCTCACATCCATTTTTGCGTGCACTTCGTCAAATTCGTTCATGCGTTTTTCGAGAACAGTTTGACTAATCAACTTGAATTCCATAACTTTCTGCCAGCATGCTCTGAAGATGATCTGAGCCAGTTTTGCTGATAATCAGACAAACTGTCTAGGACGAGTTTGAAAAAGTAGGTTTTTCAAACTATTAAAAATAGCAAGAAAACCTGACCTTATGAATTTTACATTTTGTTGCATGAGCCAAGAATTCAGAGGAAAAACACATTTTTCTTCTAGATCTTATAGTACAAAACTTTTTAGCATAAACATGAGTGAAACTTTGGACAAGTAGTGGTACTAGAGAGTTTGAGTTAGAGACTCCAAACTTGCTACGGTTAATGTTGAGACTGTCCTCTATCTGTGTGCCACACACAGATTACACCGTTTTCCTGTAAGTGGTTCTATGGGCTGCCATAGACTTGAGCGGAAGAAAAGGAATAAGAATAAGTACAACAATGGATACAATAGGTCCTTAGCACTTAAAAATGCCCCTGTGCAATATCACACACAGCCAGTGATTGTTTTTCCAAATACTAGCACAATTACAGAAAAAGGGATGTTGATTTTATACAGCAGCTGAATAAACATTACTTGTTTTTAATTAATATTAAGTGACATTTCATCAACAAAAATAGTTTCCACAGCAGAAACATGGCACATCTCCATAAGCCAATAAATTTAGCAAGCAACTGAATGAATCAGTGTTTTTGAATTTAGCTGAGTGATTCAGTGAACCATTAATTAAGTCACTAGCTATGTACCCGAATGAATCAATCATTTAATCATTTAATGATTTACTCATTAGGATGCTTTTTAATAGCAGTTTTACAGTAGTTTTTAATGTAAAATTATTGTTTCATTTTATTTACAGTTTTGTTTTTAAAACATTAATCGCATAACATTACTGTATTTATGCAGTTACCACTTCAGGTATGTTCTGTGGATGTTTTTTAGATGGATTTTGTTGATTCCGATTCATTTGATTGGTAACAGCCCTATAGTGCCGTCTTGTCAAAAGTTGATTAATATGTTTAATAAGGATAGAAAACAAGTTGCCCTTATAAAGGTAAAAATGCCTCTGGAAATCCAATTAAGGAGTAAAATATCACCCCTTAATGAAAAAGGTCATTTCTATTAGTGATTTGGCCTTTTAAATGCGAAGGCCTGATGTCACTTTAAGGTGATCTTTGCATTTTCATCATGCTGTCTTTCTTTCTTTCTTTCTTTCTTTCTTTCTTTCTTTCTTTTTTTTTTAGCAGTGGTGTTGTTGGTTTAAAACTGTTTTTACAGTTGTGTTAGAACTGTTAGTTTAAAATAGTTGTGTGAATCTTGTTCACCAAACTGAAATTCAATCCATTTATTATTATTATTATTATTATTATTATTTTAAAAATAGCTATTGTTTAATAATAGTTGCTGGATAAAGCAACACTATAAATTAGCACTGGCAGTCATTCAGACAAAAATCATCTGTATGATAAAGGGGGATTTTCATGTCATGTCAGTGCATATTGATCAGGGCAAGCTGTCACATGAAACAATTTGGCCCATAATTTGGCCAATGTTAGTAAATTATTGACATCTATATGTGACCCTGGACCACAAAACCAGTCTTAAGTAGCACTAGTATATTTGTAGCAATAGCCAAAAATGCATTGTGTGGGTCAGAATTATTGATTTTTCTTTCCTTTTATGCCAAAAATCATTAGTATATTAAGTAAAGATCATGTTCCATGAAGGTAAATTTTGTACCATAAATATATAAAAACTTAATTTTGATTAGTAATATGCATTGCTAAGAACTTCTGGACAACTTTAAAGGCAATTTTCTCAATATTTTTATTTTTATTTTTTTGCACCTTCAGATTCCAGATATTCAAATAGTTGTATCTCTGCCAAATATTTCCTGTTCTAACAAGCCATGCATCTTATTTATTCATCTTTCAGATCAATCTCAATTACAAAAAAAAATGTCCCTTATGACAGGTTTTGTGGTCCAGGATCGCATATATGCATTTATTGTGCAAACTTGACTTGTGTTATAACAATATGCCCCAATTTTTCTGGACAATAATGGAAATGTTTATTTGCTTGTGGCCAAGTCAAAAGGTATTTGACTTGATTCTATAGACAATCTAATGTCTTAGTTTTCAGAAAAGGGCAGATGCACATTTTCATTGCAATAAACTGAATTTAAAATCTACAACATTAAGCAAGTTTGAGCTGCACATGATTATACACAACTTTTTAAAAGGTATAGATGTAAACTACTGAACTTACGTTTTTGTGACAAGACTTTATCGCCACCTAGTGGTATTGTGCGGTAATATGTGTTTTTATTTTGTGACTCACAAACCCTGTCAGGATTGGGGGTATATCAAAAGGAAGAAATCAGATTTTGCTTAAACATTTTTTCTTATATTTTGTTTTACAAGTATAATTATTAATATTATTTTTTAAGATTATATTTTGCTTAAAGAAAATAAAGTGTTTTGTTTTTTACTTTCATAACAATTAAAAAATGACATTCAGCTCAGCACTATTTAGTATTAAAATACAAATATGTGTAATCCAATGTCTTTATTTCTGTTTCTTTGTCTCCAGGAATCTGGTACACTCTTCTCAGAGGACTCAGTAAAGTGGCTGTTATCGTTAATGTAGGTTTTCCATTCCACGTGTTTGTTCTGAAACAAATAAATGCTGTACCTGTTGTACTGTAACGTACCTGTAATGTAAACCACCAAGCACTGAAAGTAATCATTAGTGGCAAGCATCAGATTTACTGTACGATTTTCAAAAGCAAGCAATAATCCTTGGAGAATAGCTCACTCCTTAAAATTTGTGTGCTGAACATGAGTGATACCTTCAGTCGTCCCACCTATTGAGCAGAGGTGTGCTGTTACTTTTTTGAACAATCTGACTAATGATGTTCAGCTGGTGGATGATAAAACTGGTAAAAGAAATCTCGTAGGCACTTAATGCAAGATGCAAGCACTTACTAGAGATCAGAATACAGACACAGGGCCATTTAGCAAACACCCAGAACACCCTAATGAGTGCACAGAAACTCATTAATAAGGTTTGGCGAAGGCTAATCCTCCTGTATCACTCTTCAGGCGTTTGTGATCTCATTCACCTCTGACTTCATCCCACGCCTGGTCTATCAGTACATGTACAGTCCAGACGGGACTCTTCATGGCTTTGTCAATCACACCCTTTCATACTTCAATGTTAGTCACTTCCAGCCTGGCACAGAGCCTTTGCAGCCAATGCACCTGGGATACAAAGTGGAGGTTTGCAGGTACTTGGTTTGTTTTGAAGTAAAGTGTCTTTCTATTGTGCGACTGATTTTTCTAATTAAACGTGGTGACTGTGTATTATATTCATAATGTTTACACTATTCACAGATATAAAGATTACAGGGATCCTCCGTGGTCTAACACGCCATACGAGTTCTCAAGAGAATTCTGGGCCATTTTGGCGGCCCGATTAGCTTTTGTCATTGTCTTTCAGGTCAGTCAAATCCAAATTCATAAAATGCCAACTTGTTTGATTGCTGATCACTAGATGAAATTTAAAAGAAAGGTCCAGGTAATAATTTCACCTCAAAAATAATCTTCTTTTGTGCCCACAGCGATGTAGATTGCTAATTTTGATCTCTACTATATACAGTATATACCCTACCAGTCAAAAGTTTTTGAACAGTAAGATTTTTTTAATGTTTTTTAAAGACGTCTTTTCTGTTCACAAGTACAGCAAAAACAGTAAAATTTTGAAATATTTTTACTATTTAAAATAACTGTTTTCTATTTGAATATATTTTAAAATGTAATTTATTTCTGTGATTTCAAAGCTCAGTTTTTGGCATCATTACTCCAGTCACATGGTTCTTCAGAAATTATTCAAATAATCTGATTTACTGCTCAAAAAACATTTATTATTATTATTATTATTATTATTATTATTATGTTGAAAGAGTAGAATTTTTGTTCAGGTTTCTTTGATAAATAGAAAGTTCGGAAGAACAGCATTTATCTGAAACAAAAATCTTTTGTAACATTATAAATGCCTTTATCACTTTTGATTAATTTAAAGCATCCTTGCTAAATAAAAGTATTACTTTCTATCATTTATTTCCCAGAAAAAGAGATACTGACTCCACACTTTTGAATGGTGTAGTGTATAATGTTACAAAAGCTTTTTATTTCTGATAAATGCTGTTCTGTGGATCTTTCTATTTGTCAAAGAATCCTAAAAAAAGTACTCTGTTTTAAATAATAATAAATGTTTCTTGAACAGCAAATCAGCTTATTAAAATGATTTCTGTAGGATCATGTGACTATGAAGAGGAGTAATGATGCTGAAAATTCAGCTTTGATCAAAAAATAAATTACATTTTAAAATATATTCACACAGAAAGCAGTTATTTTAAAGAGTAAAAATATTTCACAATATTACTGTTTGTGCTATATTTTAGATCAAATAAATGCAGGCTTGGTGAGCAAAAGAGACTAGAAATATTTAAAACCTTACTGTTCAAAAACGTTTGACTGGTAGTATATATTGAATGAATTTGATGTGCTTTTGTCATTTTTCTATTTTTAGTAGGGCTGTCAGTCGATTAAATTTTGATTAATTAATCTAATTAAGCACAAATAAATTTGATTGTGAAAATACCCACAAAAGATTATTTAAAGCTATTTTTGTGTTAAATGAGAAAGTATCAAGTCATTACAAATTGTAGCTTTAGGAAGAAATATTTTATTTGATTTAGCATAACATTTCTTACATATAAACATTTAGCATGCAACAGCCTAACGTAAACTAAGGAACACAAAAGAAGATAATTTGAGAAACATCTCAGTATTTTTGTTCATATAATGGAAGTCTTTGGTAACCAAAACAGCTTTGTCTTCAAAATACCTACGTTTATGAAAAAAAAAACTGTTAAAATATTTGAGTCACATTATTTTTCATTAAAGGAGAAGTCCACTTCCAAAACAAAGATTCACATATAATGTGCTTACCTCCTTGTCATCCAGGATGTTCATGTCTTCCTTTCTTGAGTCGTAAAGAAATTGTTTTTTTGAGGAAAAAATTTTCAGCATTTTTCTCCATATAATGGACTGATATGGTGCCCTGATTTTGAACTTCCAAAATGCAGTTTAAATGCGGCTTCATGCAGTTGTAAACAATCCCAGCCGAGGAAGAAGGTCTTATCTAGTGTAACAATCAGTAATTTTCATTTAAAAATAATACAATTTATATACTTCTTAATGTCAAACGCTTGTCTTGTCTTACTCTGTCTGGACTGTTTTTTTCTGGTTCATGACAGTTAGGGTATGTCGAAAAAC
The DNA here is from genome assembly GCA_012976165.1 of Labeo catla. Lineage (NCBI taxonomy): Eukaryota > Metazoa > Chordata > Actinopteri > Cypriniformes > Cyprinidae > Labeo > Labeo catla. Next base: position 23,278 of record VONZ01000763.1, read on the forward strand.
TCCCATCTCATGTTCTCCCTCAACTTCAAAATCATCCTGTATCGCTGTTTTACCTTTTTGGTTAAAGCTGTTTGATCTTCTTTGCGTGTTCACTTTGCATAGACTGGGTTGGTACTTCTGCAGCGATGTGGGATGATTTTGAAATGATTTTTGAAGTTGAGGGAGAAAATACGATTGGAATTTTTTTGACATACCCTAACTGTCTTGAGCCAGAATATACAGAGTTCAACAAGAGAAAGGCAAGACGAGCGTTTGAGAATAATAAGTATATAAAATGTATTTTTAAAATGAAAATAACCAATCATTTTGCTAGATAAGACCCTTCTTCCTCGGCTAGGATCATTTGCAACCGCATTTGGGATCGTTTGAAGCCGCATTTAAACTGCATTTTGGAAGTTCAAAATTGGGGCACATATCAGTCCATTATATGGAGAAAAATGCTGAAATGTTTTCCTCAAAAAACATAACTTCTTTAGAAGACATGAACAAAGACATGAACATCTTGGATGACAAGGGGGTGAGTACATTATGTGTAAATCTTTGTTTTGGAAGTGGACTTCTCCTTTAACTAATTAATTAAGTTAAAAGTTTAAATTTTAATTTTAGTACTTCAACTTTTGTAAGTTAGTTGCCAAACCTACATTTAAGTTTCAATTTGACTGAAATTTAAGTTTCAGTGATAGTCACTCTAATACGAATGTCACTTCTATCTGGTTTCTCTGTATAGAATGTGGTGATGCTGATGAGTGACTTTGTGGATTGGCTAATCCCAGATATTCCCAAGGACATTAGCATTCAGATACACAAGGAGAGGAACCTCGTTGTGGAATTGTTCATGAAAGCGGAACGGGGCAAGAAGTACAGGAATACCATCGGTGACCCAAGCCCCCAGCCGCTCCGCTCGCGTCCCAGCTCACAAGCTTAGTCCAGCGCTCGCTCTGATCCCAGTGCTGCGAGAGAACCGGTAATACGGCCCATTCCCGGGGCCTGTTTATCACCCAGTCCAGCTCTGTGACCTGCTCAAACAGAACGGAAAGGCTGTAGAGGACTGGCCTGGCCTGGAGGACCACTGCTGTAAGGATCAATGTTGCTACAAAGAATGTTACATGACTGCCGCCTCATTGGTATACCAGAAAAAAAGTTACAACAAGAAAAAGATTCTTCTTTTTTTTTTTACTATTATTATTTCTTTTGTCTGTTACTGAATTAAACACTCTCTTGGATCTTTCTCTATCAGCTATATGCAACTTCTGCTGGTAGGCTTGTTTGGAAAGAGGGCTGTAGGGTTTGTATCGTTTTATCTGTTGACTGATGAATATTGTATGTAGTTTTGTGAAGCATCGCCGCTTTAGCATTCATAGACAGCTAACGAGCATTTTATTTGAAAATACACTGCTTTTATATGAATTTTAACATGAAAATGTACCGTTTATGTTTTCGATATTGATAGAATAGGATTGAATTCTGAACCAACTCATTTAAAGTGCTTTTTAAATTATTTAATAGACATTTCATTCAGAATATTTACAGTCAAGTGAATTAGCAACTATCAATATAATGCACTAAGTAGTTCTGTTCTGTCATTGTAATGATTGTGTCTGTTTAGCCTTTAGCTGTCTATATATAAAATATAGACATAAGACACTACAAATTAATCAAAGAAACTACAATCCTCTCTCTTGGTCTTTTTTTTAGCATTCTAGAATTTCTATTATAGGCGGTGAAGACATTTTGACAGGATGTCGATTGATCTTAGGGATTTTTGGCAGCATGCAAGTGCTTGGTTTTTGGGTAGTGCATCTGAAAATGCCTTTGTGCTGACAAAGGTATGCTGTATATAAACCCATGACGTTTAAGAGGCCTTAATATTCATTAACAAAATGCGCTGCGTTTATTAATAATGAGTCATATGGACAGAGTTTTGTGTCTGCTTATATGAATGTTTTCATTCTTGTCTTGATTTGTGACGTTCCAATCTTGAGGAATGGCAATGATGATGAAAATGATATATAATGGTATGTTGCATGTGTCTTCCATTTATAGAAACTGTGTCTAGCTTGATAAATAAAAGAGTGGTTTTAATTGAAATGAATATAATAATCATATAAAATACGAAGACGTGCTCTGTTTGGACATTTTTTTGAAAACTGAATTACACAAAACTCGATTTCAGCACTTTTCTTAAATATTCATGTACTGCTCAAAAGGCCTTGGTTCTACTTTTATTATAAATTTACAATGTAAACCCATTTTTAGACTGTTACATCATCCACATACTGTTTACCTCTGAAAGAAAGAAACCTTTAAATGTCTGTTATGTCATTGTGGAGTTTTAGTGTCTTAAACTGCTAATGGGAGGTTATGACTGTACTTTTGCTTTTGAATTGTTTCTAAAATAAACATGTCCTATATATTTGGTATGTGTGCCTTTATTGACTCTTTTGCTGACGGGAGAGCTAGTCACGTGTTGTTTGGAGAAGAAACTCACTGAATTTATATTTGCTGCTTCTTGTAGCATGTTGTGTCTACTGAGTGCTCTCTTTGGGGTTTGATAAAGAAGGAGGAGCAATATAATAGGAAGTAGGTAACTTCGTTTCCCTCTTTCAGTGTTGCGAAATTCGATTCCTTTGGCGAATCGATTCTTTTGGTTCAGAAAAAATGAGTCATCAGTTGAATCATTTAGTTCTCTGGAAAAAATGTGGGCGTGTGTTTTAAAGATAAAGCTAAAAAAACGCATGTGTTGTGTTCTGCTGTTAGGCTAGTTACGTTATCTTTTTCCGATTCAGTCCAAATTAACTTCAACAGCTCGAATTAGTAGTTACGAATAAAAAGGCGATTTAGTTCTGAATTATTATAATCATTTTTGCATTACTGTTAGAAGTTCGAAGCTCTAATGAGTCAGAGTGTTATTTTAACTCAAGAACAGTTTAGACCTTTTCAGTCTGGTTCGTGAATGAATCGCACCTGATTCGTGAACCGGGAACAGTCGACTCAAAAGAACAATTCGCCCACGAATCGATCACCGCTATACGTCCAAACGATTCATTATTTCAAAAAGACTGGTTCAGAAGAACTAAAGTTCTGGTGCGGGTGTCATTTTTGGTTTCTAGCTGACACACCAAAGCAGTGGAGTTGTGTGACTTTCAGGACACAAGCGAGGGGATTTCATGATGGTTTGCTAAATTTGAGAGTCAGAGCTGAAAGCGAAAGTGGGAAACGAGCCGCCGGGGTGTCGTGCGGTAGTGCTGTAGTGCTGTACTTGTACTTGTACTTGTGTTAGCATTCAAAAACATCATGGATAACCGGGAATTTAGAGCGATGTTGCTAGACATCTCTGGTAAACTTTCTGAAGAGAATTTGAAAAGTTTAAAGTTTTTGTGCTCAGACATCGGGAAGAAAAGGCTTGAGAAAATGAGTAAGGGGATTGATCTTTTCGAGTGCTTGATCGAAAAAACTGAAATTGGGCCTGATAACACGGAACGTTTGCGATTCCTTCTCAACAAGATCGATCAGCAAGTTCTTCTGGAAATAATAGATGAATATGAAAGAGGAGTGACAGCAGGCACTGCTGATGCACTGGACGCCAACGAGCGAGGTTTGTAAACTTTTACTGAGCACTTGCGTTTCATGTTACTTTGAGGCTGTTCACTGACAGCAAAGAGTGGATCGCAAGGCAGGTAGACAGCTACAGAGTTATATTTTTGCTTAACACTCTAAATGCCTCTGATTTTTAAGTTGAATCGCTGGTTTAAGTCAGGTTGGGGTAGTTTCTATGGTTTTAAAAATGTATTCTATCGTTTTATACCGCTCTTTCACTGAGGTGATGTTTACTCTGTTGCTTCCGTCTTATCACTAGTATGCGAAATGCAAGCACAATATGGCAAGCCGATTTAACATTTATTGCTTTAAACGCTCTAATATCTATTACATTTTAGTAGTACCTTTTTAATTACTTTTGTAGAATCCAGTGGAAACTTGTATATTTTTCACTAATATTTATTTATTAGATACTCTTAGGACACTATCCCAGTAACGACAGGTATTCACTGTTCCAGCCTATGTCAGAAATACATGAACCTAAGGCCTTTAAACTATCAACCAGGTCAGAATTTTGTTGAAAAACCTGTTGTGCATAGTATGCAACATGCCTCCTGTCGTCTGAGTGATAATATATGCTTGTTTAATATGTAAAATGCCTTTTAGTAGCCTATAACGTAAGGTCATGGTACACGTCTTTTTGCTGTAAAATCTAAAAAAAAGAGGTATTTGAGGATTTGTTTTGTTTTGTTGTTTTGTACTTCTCTTAATCATTATCATATTGCATTGCATTATATATTTTGTCCCCACAATAAAAACTAAAGAGCTTTGATAATAAAACTAAGCATTTTATTTTAAAATCTTACTAAGACATATGATTGCGAGATCTAGAGAGACAGCTGATATTTATTTGCATTTTATGCAAATAGTCTGCTTTACCTTTATAGAAACCTTATAGATGTATACACTACAATCTATGGGAATTTCATCGCACTTTTTGGCCATATAAATAAAATCATCTACACCAAATAGCATATTTTTGTTTAGCGTGGGAATTATTTTTTTCAGCCTCAAGTGTTCTCATATCAAACTTTATGGGCCATAAAAGCCTGATGTATCGTATGTGATACAAGGCATACAACACATATGCCATTTTGTAATATTTTGTTAAAGAAAAATGAGATATTTTGGTCTTATGTCATATCAGACTTTACAGGGTTAAAGCTGTACACAAAATTGGTGAAATTAAGTAATTTTATCCACTAATCACTAAATTATTTTAAAATGTAAAAAACTGTATTGTGAAAATTTAACAAAAATAGGAGGTAACACACTGGGAGATGTACACAGTAACTGGCATTTGATGTCATATTGGTCAAATACTGCTGATTATGTGGATCAGTATTTCCCAAAAAAGTATCTAGAAACCAGAAAACACAAACTTTTGAAAAAAGTTAAACTTAAATACAAAATACAGGAGTTCAGTCTATATGTGTGCAGGCGCACACAGTGTTTCTTTACAAAGTGACATTTGCCAACAACCGGCCTGGTTCATTGTGTTTTTGGTCATTTTTGTGGATCCATGTTAATGGGGATCATTTTGACACTTTTGTGAAACTTCAAAAATGTTTTTGCAATTTGTTTGCAATGCTGATTGTTTTTTTGTTTTTTTTATGCAGTGAGTTTCATACATTTTGACTTCAGTGTCCAATACAGTATTTTACTACAGAGTTTTATTCAGATTCTAATTCAAATGGTTTCTGTGTCTCTCTTTTTTTTTTCTTTAGAAAATATAAACATTGCAACTGATGTAATTGTTGAACATTTGGGTAGAAAGTGGCTTCAGGTTGGAAGGAAACTTGGACTTCAGCCCACTCAGCTGGAAAGCATACAGGAGAAGCACAGCCGTGACCTGGAGGAGCAGGTGAGGGAGCTCATCAGACTGTGGATGAAGATGAAGAAAGAAAACGCCAGAGTGCAGGATCTCATTACAGCTCTGCGGGACTGCAAACAGAACCTCACCGCTGATCTGGTGGTGAAAAAACTCAGAGAGCTTGGTGCACACTGAAAATCATCACTGTGATGACAAAACTTTGGGGTTAATAATGTGAATTTCTTTTGAAGTGCAAATGAACTGAAATTGTTTACACAGATCTTCATGAATTACTTGTACGTGATTTAAATAATATATTTTACATTTGTAATGACATTGCAGAGCATGAAGATGAACTATATTGAATGTTTTGTAAGACATTGCTCTCATTCACCCTTGCAAAGTATAAGGATTTGTCAGTTTTGATAACATACTCATAACAATACTGTTCTTATATTTACTGATTTTGTCAAAGGATGTATGGACACTTTCAAAGGAGTAAAGGGACTATGACATGTGATTATGAACTCTTTACCTCATAACGCTGTTTGGTAAAGCAAATTTTGAGCCATAAGCTTTCTTATTCCATATGGTATAGAAATGTTCAGTCTTTTATATATATACCCAGTTTGTTCTATCTAATCCTTTGATTTAAATATTGTATAAAAACTCTGTCAAAGCAATGTTCATTACTTAGAGTAGTTCAATACTCACCCTCAAACTGCCTCTCAGAGGCATGTATTCAACATGTTTCTGCAAGGAGTCACCTGACATGTCTTCTCAGCTCCGCCAGAAAGATTTCTGGAGATTGCATTATTTAGGAACAGTTTAGCATGAGTCATCTCATCTGTCTGGTTGTATAAGGTGAGCTTCCCAAAAGAAGTCTAAAAGGCTCGTATAGAGACCACTGGTGCCAGTGGGTTCTACTGTCTACTTAAATGCTGGATTACATCTAAATCTGAACAAACATTAAAACTCTTATCATGCATTTGCCGAATTTCGTTACTTTGTTACAAGAAAAGCTGGGCATCTTACATTAAATGACTAAACACAACAAACTCACACAGAAGCAAAAGATGTTCCTGGGAAACACAACAAAAGAAAACAGGTGTTCGAAAATATTCATGTTTAATATTTTTCAACTGGACATATTGGCAGTCTACATCATTAAAAAAAAACACTGAGACTACATGATTTTCAGTGAGATGTCAACTCAGACTGTCCAAAATCTGCAGACTAGTTTGACTCCTCCAGACTGCAAATGGAGTCAATAATTCAGTCAGCCTTTAGGTTTATGATGCTTTTGGGAAACGAAACCCAGGTCAGTTAAAACAGTTCATTCATAAACACAGTTTATGCAATAGTTCCTAATGCTTAGATTTTATGTTGCTGTTGACCAGTGAACTGTTTGCTTTTTTGTGTTTGTTAGTAACCCAGTTATCAGTGTGTACGTATATGCATGTTGTTTGAACATTAATGTGTGTTGGCTGTGTATGAACAAATCTACCCTATAATGATAAAAGTCCATGCAGTGGTTTGTAATTAATCTGTAAAAATAATATCCCCTTTTTCAAATCGAGCCATTCACAGATGCCGCTCACACAATAGTTGATTAGCGTTTTACCTCAGATCAGCTGTAACAGTCAGACCTCCATTGTTTCGAGGGATGTAAGTTAGACAAGAATATCTCTGATTGAGCGACCGAGGTGTTGCGTTGCTGGATGTAACAATGAACATAGTGGTCGTCATTTACTCCCGACATCTGAGCCGCTGAAGATGCAGGGAATGCACCTCCCGATCTACATAAATGCCTCTATGTTCGCATCTATAAATCATTCATAAATCCAGCTTCACATACAGCAAAAGTGAGTATAAGGATTTTTTTATGAATCTCTGCAATCACCTTTCCTAATAACATGCTAGTTACCAAGTTTCGCGCTAAACGCGGCTAAAGTAAACAATCTCTAGAAGCAGAGCTCATCACTCCACAGAGAGAAGTGAGGGGCGGGGCGACCAGAGTACATTTGCATTTAAAGGAACAATCCATCAGAATGGGATGATTTTTGCAGAGCTCATTTTGCACAAAAAAATGAGAATTTTTAATCGAAGTATATTATAGACTTTTCATTAAGACCCTAAAGAATCACATCAACTTGTGGAAAATGGGAATCCAATGACTCCTTTAATAATAAATACGCTCACATCCTACATTCTAAAACACCACAACATTTTAAGTTCTGTTTGAGCTGAAATATTTTTGTGTTAAAATTTATATTAAATATATATTTGTATTACATTTATTTGATATTTTTGTAACATCAAGTTTTTCACCATGCTAAATCACTTTTCAGCTTTTTTGCAGTACAAATACTTTGTGTTCAGAAACACTGCATAATATAGACTGCTATTCAGAAGTTTGGAATCAGTAAGACTTGTAATGTTTTTAAAGAAGTTAAAAGGCATTTATTTGATCAAAAATACAGAAATAAAACAGTAATACTGTGAAATGTCATTACAATATAAAGTAATGATTTCTATTTTAATATACTTTAAAATATAATTTATTTATATAAGATACATTTGATGTAAAGCTGAATTTTCCATCAGCCTTTACTCCAGTCTTCAGTGTCACATGATCTTTCAGAAATCATTCTAATATTATGGTTTATTATTAGAATTATCTATGTTGGCAACAGTTGTGCTGCCAAATATTATTTTTGGAACCCATAATACTTTTTCCAGGATTCTTTGATGAATAAAAAGTTAAAATTTAAATGAATAAGTTTTTTTAGATGAAAAATTTTTGATGAATAAGTTAAAAACCATTTATTCAAAGTGTAAATCTTTTTTAACAATATAAGTCTTTGCTATCACTTTGTATCAATTTAACCACTTCGTGCTGAATAAATGTATTAATTTCTTTAAAAAAAACACAAAGAAAGAAATTTACTGACCCCTAACTTCTGAAAAGTAGTGTCTTTTGGAAAAGATTTCTATTTTAAATAAATGCTGTTCTTTTTAACTTTTTATTCATGAAAAAAATATATATCACAGGTTCCAAAAAATATATTAAGCAGCACAATTGTTTCAAACATTAATAATAAATCAGCATATTAAAGGATCATGTGACACTGAATGCTGAATGATGCTGAAAATTCAGTTTTGATCACAGGAATAAATTAGATTTTAATGTATAGTAAAATAAAAAAGGGTTATTTTACATCGTAACAACATTTCACAATATTATTTTTTTCTGTATTTTTAATCAAATAAACACAGCCTTAATGAGTATAAGAAACTTCTTTAAAAAAAAAAAAAAAAAACGAAAACATTACAAATCTTACTGATCCCAAACTTCTGAACATCAGTGTAATAACTGTAAAAAAAAGTTTAGAAAATAAAATGTTAAATTGTTTTTGATGCAGCAATAATAATGTCACATCATAATGTCACATCAGCTACCCAGGAACTGCCTGATGATATTTGCAAAATAACAGGGAAAACATTTTATGCCTTTCAAAATTATAAGAAAACAAAAATGTATGTAATATCTCATAAACCTGAGAAGAACCAAAATAACAGAATGGTCCAGTATGTGGCAGAACACAACTCATTTGTTGTAAATTGTCCTGGCTTCACAATCCCCAAAACTCTTAGAAACAACTTTAATGTAACAAAACTGTTAATTTTTAAACAAAAATGTAAAAGTTCATGCTTAAGTAGCATCACATACATCCACTATGCGAAGATAAGAATCTCATTCACGTTTATTTGGTATTTTTACATTGATTAGTATTGGCTGTTACAGTAGTTTCATGTAAAACCATGTTCACAGTGGGGCACACTGGAGGCAGAGCATGTGGAAACAGAAATATTTCCCATGAGCACTCTCACACGCACCCTTACAAGACCACAAGAAGCCCAGAGGTTTTGCCCATTCTCTCATACTTTATATCAGCTGACAACAAGAAACTTTCCTGCACTCCAAATAAAAACAAAGAGATAAATTAAAAAAAGTAAAACAATCCCACCAAAAAGAATTTAGAATCTCCTCCCGGATCCCTTGACAAGAATCCAAGAATCACGATTCTAACTAAGAGCATCTGCCCAGTGATAGTTTGTATATTATAAATCCATATATCTTTGTGAAAACATAAAGGTAAATATGCAATGAAAAATCCTTCGATTTTGAACTACAGCCAAAGAAATGTTCAGTTTAACTAGAACAATCTAACACATTACACAAAATATATCAACACACTAACACGCTTCTCATGAAAGATTCGCAAAACCTGAATATATAAAGTCAGCGTAGATTTGATCAAATACTTGAAATGATTCAGATATGGAACTGAAATGTGACGTACTAAAACAAGAGGACTGCAGTGATTATCTATCGAAACAGTGGCGTCTCGTGGCGCGCGTTTTCCTGTGAACAAAATCATTTAAACGATGTGTCCGTTCAGCTGTGCTGCATTAATAGCCGTGTTGTGAATGTCTGTGGCATTTTACAATAAAGGCACTGATCTTTCAATAAGCTCAAGGACAAAGGGGGGCTAACTATTCTTAAAGTCCTCTAGCGTGTCAGCGTAAATAAAAAATAAAACACTGAACTGCGCACTCCTCTCTGATCTCCTCACATGTCATGGCATTCAATCCATCATGCAGTTGCGTGGCTGTGTTTTCGACAACTGCCGTAGTTCAGTGTGACGTCACCTTACGGCCGCCAACCAAAAAGTTGTGGGTCTCATCCAGGAAAAAGCGGGTGATCAAGATGTGATGACTTGGACGTAGTTAGCAGGGTAGAGGCCTATTTCTCCGCTGACCAGCTGTCCTTTACACCAGCCCTGCTCGTCCTCCTCACCCAGCTTCATTAACTCTTCACCTGTATGACACAAACATATATTTCATAATACCAGCCCTTACTTTTCACTGAGACATAATATAAAACCAGTTATGACCACAAAATAAATCCAGCAGCCCAGCTATATATACTATCACCAGTTCTTTTTGTGATTTTAATAAACCACCTAGATTTTTCCAAGAGAAGCACTTCCCTAGGGCTGTCCAGAAATAATCCAGCCATGTAATATGAAAAATAAAAAGAAACATTTATTGAAGAAGACACAAGAGAAACATTGTACATAGGACAATGATGCCTCAGTCCCCTTTAAAAGTGATTTTTGTTTTAGGAAAGGCCAGAAGTCGCAGGGAACCAAATTTGGGCTGTAGGGGGTCTGAGACACCTGGGTGATTTGAAGTTGTGCTAAAAAAAAAAAAAACCCTCTGCACAAGATGTGACGCATGGGTTGCCAGTTGCCTATAGCTGTGGCTGTTTTCATCATATTGCATTTCTCATCTCATATTTTTTTTCATATTACATTGCTGGAAACTTTCCGGACAGCCCTCATATCTCTGTACTATACTGTCCGATATTGGAGATTTTTTTTTTTAACTGCTAAGTCAATATTTAATTATATGTTCACTAATTTCCACTAGGTTTACATGCATATTTTATACATTTACAATTTATATTAGATTTGCAATCATCTAATACTTATTTAAAAATCACTAATACTTTATTAGTACAATTTAATCTTAAACAAATCTCAAATTAACATGCATACACTGCCATTCAAAAGTTTGGGATCAGTAAGATTTATTTATTTATTTATTTTTTTTTTTTAAGATGTCTCTTATGCTCCAAGTTCCATTTATTTGATCAAAAACACAGAAAAAAGTAATATAAAGTAATACTGCTATTAAAAAAAAAAGTTTTCTATTTTAATATACTTTAAAATATGATTTATTTCTGTGATGCAAGTCTTCAGTTTCACACAGTCCTTCAGAAATCATTCTAATTTGCTTATTTATTATCAATATTGGAAACAGCTGTGCTGCTTAATTTTTTTTTGGAACCTGTGATATTTTTTTCAGGATTATTTGATGGAAACAACATTTATACAATATACTTGTTTTTCTAACAATGCAAGTCTTTACCATCAATTTAACACGTCCTTGCTGAATAAAAGTATTCATTTCTTTCAAACAAAGAAAGGAAGGAAAAATGTGCTGACCCCAAACTTGACCCCAAACAGTGGTGTGTTTTGTTACAAAACATTACGATTTTAAATAAATTCTGTTCTTTTTCATTTTATTCAAAGAATCCTGAAAAAAAAAAAAAACATCACAGGTTCCAAAAAATGTATTAAGCAGCACAACTGTTTCCAAAATTGATAAATCAGCATATTAGAATGATTTCTGAAGAATCATTTGACACTAAAACTGGAGTAATAATGCTGAAAATTCAGCTTTGCATCACAGGAATAAATTTTAAATTGTAATAAAATAGAAAACCACTATTTTAAATTGGAATAGTATTTCACAATATTGCTGTTTTTGCTGTACTTTCAATCAAATAAACAGCCTTGATGAGCAGAAATAACGCGTTTACAAAAAAAACCAAAAAAAAAAAAAAAACACTAAAAACTTTTGAAGTGCAGTGTTTCAAGTTTGGGGTCATCCAATTTTATTTATTTGTTTGTTTCTTTGTTTACTCAACACTTTTTTAATAAATCAAAGTTAATAAAAGTTAATACTTTTATTCAGCAAGGACACAATAAATGATCAAGTGTTTAACAGTGAAGACATTTATAATTTTACAAAAGATTTCCATTTCGAATAAATGTTGCTGCTTGCTATTCATCAAACAATCATAAGTATCACTGTTTACACAAAATATTAAGCAACACAACTTTCAACACCAATAATAAGAAATAATGTTTTTTAAGCAGCAAATTAGAGCATATTTGAATGATTCTGAAGGATCATGTGACCCCGAAGACCACAGTAATGATACCAAAAAATTCAACTTTTCCATCACAGAAATGAATTACATTTTAAGATACATTTCATTTATTATTTTGAATTGTAATATCATTTAATAATATCTATTTTTTTACTGCATTTGATTAGTCTTCATTGGTTAGCATAGACTTCTAAAACATTTAAAAAATAAAAAAAATCTTACCAACCCTAAACTTTTAAACAGTGGGGAACATTATAATGTGTTTTAGCCAGGGCTTTAAAAAAGCAGAATCAGTATTTTAACGTTTCTGTTCATGGATTCCTTCTGTATTATTACCATTTCAAAACCGGTTTGAGTAAAAAGATTTTAGCGTTATTTTTTACTTTTTACACTAGTTGGAGGCATACATTTAAAAAAAAAAAAAAAAATAAAAAAAAATTGAACCGAGATGGCTTTTAGCTGGTTTTGCATCTGAACTCTTCATATTAGCTAAGTCCATCTGATGTCTTTCTTTAAAAAAATGCATTTTTATCAGGCTCAGATGTATAGGTTTCTGTGTAAGTACCGGTACTTCTGATTGGGCTGAGGGTGGTATTTTAGCATGTTTGAAGAAAAAGTATTTGATGGATGTATAATATGTGTCAGGAGCATTCACTTAGTATCATTATCTCATTTTTGACCGAGATGGCTTTTAGCTGGTTTTGCAACTGAACTCTTCATACACACACACACACACACACACACACACACACACACTGCATCAACGTCACATTTGCAGGCCATACTTTTTGAATTCGTGATTGGTTGCCAGCAAAATTAAAATACTAAACAGAACAATAAAATAATGTTATTAACCAATTAATGGCTGTTTCAAAAAAGCGCTTCTGTTCGGAACTATTAAATTTGATTTTGTTTCTGTTTATGTTCCTGTTAAAATTATGTTCATTTTGTTTTTGTTTTTGCTCTTTGGACTGGTTCAGAGCCCTGGTTTTAGCATTCTTCTCTTTTTTTCTTCTTCTTTTTTTGAAACAACATTTTAAATTCTAAAATTAAATGAGATATTTATGTGTTTACAGTCATGAAAATAATTACAGGCTTACTTGTATTGGACAGAATTCTAACATCACTGAATTAATCAGTTCAGCCCTAATTATCAGTTCAGCCAAATGGCTCCAAAACTGGGATGTGGATGACTTTGTGAAGGCAAGCCTTGCAAAGTCAACATGCAGTTTCGCAAGTACTGCAATGAGGTCACCACTTTGTTTCACACACCCTCATGCCTGTACAGACACATCGAGCGAAAGTCAGGCTTCAGACTTAGTCTGTCTCTATGCACCTATTGTATACTCTTAAAAAGAAAAAAAAGCCTAAATAATTGTATTGTGTATTTAGCCAACTTTTTTAGGCAACTTTTCTCTAATGAAGCTTTGCTGGAGGAAAAAAAAAAAAAAAGTTGTGCAGGATTTACATTGAAACTATATTGAAACCGAAAAGAAATACAAAGCAAGACAAGTAACATTGAAATAAATGTTATTAACTTCCACCATTAAAGGAAGTTTATATGCTGCCATGAGATTCCATAATGGCACTGGTAACCAAAAACATTAGCTTTAACATTGTTACATCCACACCACTAGGTGTCAGTATAAATCTAAGATGACTCATATCAGGCAGTGCAACAAACACAAATACTGAGTACACCTTTAAATCTACTTTACTTGAGTGTGAAAAAACCCTTCAGTAACCACCAGGTGTCACTCTTGGCATGTCTGTCTATGCCACATTTTGTTAGAGCTGATGCCTGGCATAATGAATTTTGGCAGTTTCTTAGGTAGCAGGGCTCATAAATAGCCTGTATGAATCCTTTATACTTTATATAACATTTAAGGCATGCATGCTGATTCAGAAACCCTGCAGGTGGATCCTGGGACTTTCTTGTCTATCCAGTTAAGGTCTACAAGACCAAATGAGATTGATTCATTAACCCTGCCCTGGTCATTTAGTGCTGACCTTAAGATTTGATTGACCCTTATTCTACATTACTCCAATGTGCCCGTTTCACAGCTTCCAGCAGCGCAGACACTAATCTAGCTAGCAGACCAAGGATATTTAGCATTAGAGTCAGTCGTGTCACCTAAACTCAGACTAAGCTGGATCCAAACGGCCTCCAGCCAATCAGAGTGGAGGACTCTGCTAACACTGCCCTAACTGATGCCAAATATACTTTTGGGAAGCCATTGAATTCACATAATCATTACATGCGGGCATCAGCTGATCACCGATAGAAACTACTCTGAAGTGGGAAAACTGGGAAATGATAAAAACAAGGTCAAAGGTTAACCTTCCTTTTTCGACTGGACGAAATCATTTCCCTTTGTTTTGTCACCAGCTTCACATTTGTGTTGATTTTGATGTTAAATTTGAGTTAACTAGTTCCAAAGCAGTTTCATGGGTTTTGTCTGAATGTGAGAAAGCAGTCTCAAATAAACCCATGTAACACATTGTTTATGGTTTAAATCACACACGCGCACATGCTTAGATAGACAAACCCCATTTCACATCATCCTTTGTACAATGCCTTTTGAAATAACTGCACTACCATGCACAGTAAGGCATTGAAAGAGCAAAGGACAAGCAAAAAAAAGGGGTTTGATGAATCCACAAGCCGCAGCCATGTGTATGTTCATGTGTGGCATTAATAAGCATTAGTAGGGATTAATACCTGCTTTAAAGCTCAGCTCATCAGCCTCCTGCCCTGTGTAATCATACAGCGCTTTAACGCGAACCCCGACTACCTTCTCCTCCTCGTCCATCCCATTAGCTGCGATGTATTTTTTGGGGCTCTCTTCATCAGACCAGTCCGAGGAGTAGTCTTTACCCGCCCTGTGTGAACAGAAAAGCAATTAGAAAAATTAATGGATGAATTGTTTTAATAGAAGGTGGATGATTTTAAAAATCTACTTTGTAATCAGGTGATCTGTGGTAGTTCAGCTAAAAACATTTGAAATGTTTCAAATCTATTGAAGGATTTAAAGTTGATTATCACAGAAAGCAATTTCAACTTCCCTCAGTCCCCCAAAAATCACTTTTACAGTAATGCACAAATAGCTGAATTCTTAAGCCCAAAGTATATTTTGGTTAACCTATGCACACAATGCGCATGATGGAAATTTGATCCTGCTCTGAACTGAACTGGAAGTGGAAGATTAGGGTTGCCACGTCTGCGTAACAAAACCAGTCTCACTGGTACTCAAAAGTAGCCCAACCGACCCATTGCAAAGACCCGCCTCTCTTTGTTACTGTTGCCAAGTCTGACGAGCCATGGCACTCTCATGCCACACATTCCCACGCAGTGAAAAATACATAGCGGAGCAAAGAGGAAACTGACAGTGTGCCGACAGACAAGACAGAGCAGGTTACTTTTGGTATGAAACAGTCTCGGCTTTCAGATTGTGTCATTTAAGAAATTCAAATAATAAATATTGCTTTGTGGCTGATTAATGCATCATGACAGATCACTGTAGTGCCTCAGTTCAAATAACACGTGAGCCAATCATCTCTTCTTCTTACAGGCAAAATATGTAAGTTCTCGCCGCTAGAGGGCGCATATTCAAAACAAACAAAGAAACAAAGGCGTAGTTTGATGACGCTATGACTGAGTGTGGAATCATGGGAGTTGTCTTCATCCCCACAGCTGATGCAATCCGTCGGGACTCGGCCAGAAATCATGTCCATGGATGAGCTATTAAGATCAGTGTAGTATGAAGCAGGGTAGGGCTGAAAGTCATGGAAGCAAAACGAGGATGCTGGCACGATTGCTAATGAAGGACGAGCATGATACATGGTTCAAAAACACACAGTCTTTCGCTTCTTCCGGTCATGTGCACCTTCAGCACGTCACTCCGCACTGTAGCACACAGAAATATGTCAACAACTAGACTTTATCGTTATTATCGTGGGAAGACTAATTTTTATCGTGGGGTACGATATCACCCATCCCTAGCTCCAACCCTAATCAAACACACCTGAACAAGCTAATCAATGTCTTTCGGGATACAGGTTTTTTTTGTTTTTGTTTTTTTTGTTTTTTTTTTTGAGGGTTGGAGCTAAACTCTGCAGGGACACTGGCCCTCTAGGATCAAGGTTCCCCACCCCTGTTCTAGGGTGTATGACGTCATTGGAAGGCGACGCAATGACCCGGTCTGTTACACTAGTGCTTATTTCTCTGGATTTAAACATTCTTCAAAACGTGTGTTCCACTTCATCCCACAGACTTGAGGAAAAAAAAAAAATCCCACAGCAGTACACAGTAAATGTTGCCCAATTCCACGAGAAAACTGTGGATTTGGAATATACTGATGTGTCTCGGGAAGTGGAAGAAAGAAACGACTTAAGGGACTCCTGCAAAACAAATAACTAAAAAAAAAAATAATTATTTTATGTTTAAGGTAGTCTATTGCACAACACTGTTTTTTGGTTCTAGCTGACAGCAAGAGCAAGCACTTTTGCTTCCTTTTGCCTGCTGCAAACAGGTGAGATCGGAAGAGTAATGCATGTGGAAATTGGTACCGGAACAAGACCAGAGTGGGACAAAACATAGAAAGTTGCAGGAAGGATGAAACAAATTATTTTTAACCGGAAGGTTAATACTGTGGGAGTGTGCTTGAAAAATCAATCCTGCACAAACCTTAAGATGGAAAAACAAACTACCGAAGATGCAACAAAAATAGACGCCTACGCTAATGCATTAAAAACAGTCAAAGACATTCTGTCAGTGATAGCATCTGCAGAAAATGCACAGACACTGGATAAGGATAAAACTTCCCAAATGTCAACAGCATGTGTTAACTCCCTGTGTTTGTGCATGCTATCAAGTGGAACACATTTTGAAAGGTTACGCATTCAGCTGCACACATCAAGCGTTTGTGTCATAACTGAAATTTACTTTGGGCTTAAGGAACATTCCAGAGGGCATTAAAAGCAGACATTTGCATCTAATAATTTTGTTAAAGCACTTATGAACTCCATACTAAAGTGTGTTATTATTAAATAACGGTGTCTAAATTGTCCTTTTGGTGATGGAACTACTTTTCCAAGTGGATGAACTTCTGGTTATGCATCTCCAACATGTTTCCAATGGTTGGATATTATCCACATGTCCGGTATGCACATGTAACAGTGTTTAAGCTTTGTGACAATAATTTCAGAACTGTGTGTAAAGTTTATCTGAGTGTAATGTCTTGGTCCACAGATGCTGTCAATAGAGCTCAACTTGTACTGAACCTTGAACATTCCTCCAATATTTACTCAAAGAAAAATAGTGTAAAGCAGTACAAGAAATGAGGATACCTATTGATTTTAGAAGAGGAAACTGCAAAGAGCAAATAAAAAGTTTAATTGTTAAGAACTTGATTTAAGCATACTGCTCTGAATAATTTTTAACAAATGACTGGCTTTCACGAGGGACTGGGATCAGTTGGGTTCATCTGATTAATCTTAATATCAACAAAACTGTATAAACTACAAAATGCTAATAGATTTCAAAATTATCTTGAAGATCTGGTTAGCTCTGTTCCACAACCTAGTGAGCAACCTTGCTATCTACTGCCTACATTGGCAGCTACAGTAAATAGAACCTCAAAAATGCAAAATGCAAAGTAATTGATATTTACACATCAATTGAAACTGGCACAGACTTAAATGTCTCGGCTGAACAAAAAAGTTCAACAGTCCAAGCATCCACATAGCTGAACCATTTATTTGTTGTTACCTATCCATGTTGTGTTCGCAAAATAGCCAGAAGTCAAAAGGTGCCGTCTGAGAAGCACCGTTTTGGCCAAGAACCATTTTGACCAAAACCAAAAATGAATTTCAGTGTATCACTACTGCATAATGGCTACTTTTGTAGCAACCTTTGTGTCAGGAGTGTATCCTTAAAATACTGTCTAGGTAGGCTGCTAACTAGGTTTTAGAACAGAGCTGTTATCTATACTTCGAGAGAGGTCAATTAAAAAAAATAGTTGCACTGACACTCCCGGTGCATAGCCACTTAGGTTCTCATAATAGCCATCCGCCTCAAGCCACCTGTGGGTTTAAGAGTCAACAGAGACCAGACTAATAAGCAGGAAGCTGCAGAAGGCCACACTTAATACTGCAATTTAACAGGCATTCTCCTGTGTGCCTGTTTTCCCTGTGTGAGAGAGATTCAGATTCACCACACAAGCATGAGCCATCTATAGTATCTGTAGCAGACCTTCTCAGTTCTTTCCAGGCACTTCATTTAGCTAATACCTTTGACCTCCCTTGATCCAGTGTTAACATGCCACCCTAACACACACACACACACAGTCTAAATGCACTGACTCAGTGCTAACTGGTGTAGCTGGTACTAAAGGCAGTGAGTGAAGGCCTCAGGGAAGAACTGTTGCCAGGATAATTAAAACAACAACACAAAAAACAATAACAATCCTCCATTTCTAAATACAGCACTGTAATTAAAAGTTGGATTATAATTGTAGCAGAATATATCTATATTTGGGTGGCTGACAAATGTAAATATTTATAATATTTATATGTAATATAAATAATAAATGTGACTCTCGATCACAAAACCAGTCATAAGGGTCAATTTTGTGGAATTGGAGACAATATTTAAACAATATTTGGCTGAGACACAACTATTTGAAAATCTGAAATCTGAGGGTGCCAAAGAAAATCTAAATATTGAGAAAATCGCCTTTAAAGTTGTCCAAATTAATTTCTTCTTAGCAATGCATATTACTGATCACAAATTAAGTTTTTATATATTTACGGTAGGAAATTTACAAAATACCTTCATGGTCATCATGATCTTTAATTAATATTCTAATGATTTTTGGCATAAAAGACAAATTGATAATTTTGAATTTTGAAGGTATTTTTGGCTATTGCTACAAATATACCCGTGCTACTTAAGACTGGTTTTGTGGTCCCGGGTCACATATAATATTACATATAAAAATGTTATATTATTTATAATAACAATTTATTATAATATAATTTATAATAATTTCTATTATGAATAATTTATATGTAATATAAATATTTTGATAATATTAAAATATTTTTGTGAGAAATTTGAGGAGATATGGTTTTCATGTTGCACCAATTTTGTGTGCACTTTATTTGATATCAAATCAAAATAATATTAAAAATTATATTGTATACACTAATATCACTGTGAACTGTATAGTCATTATATTGGCCATCAAACACTTTGAAAAAAAAGCTTTTGTTATACCAATTTTTAAGTTTTCCCCAGACACAACTGAACTGTAAAAAGGGGCTAAAATGTACAATTTAAAGGTCCAAAAGAAAGCTGAATGTATTAATTGAATGCATCAATTAAAAATATATATTAAATAATATTTACATTTTTTGTAATTATTTTAATGTTATTTTTTAAATCAAATTAACCTTTTTACATTTTAAATGTTTCAGTGCAAAAAATAATTAAGAAATATATAAATGCTTTTTGTGCACGAACATGTGAGTATGCAGTAGTCAGATGTACCTTGTAGTTTCCTGTGGAGTCTTCGGGGGTTCGTCTCCCGCTGAGACAATATTAGTCAGAGTGACCACGTCATCAGAATGACTTCTTTCTCTTCGACTGATGGATCGGTTTGCTTCTGGTGACCACTCCTGTTAAAACATGCGAAAATTCATATTACAACTTACCTGTATTATACTCGCTATTAACAAAATTGAATAAGGAAATAAATAACATTATATATTACTACTGATACTACTTATATACATATACACATACATATCCATGCATATATTGCATGTACTGTCAATACATTATTTCACACCCAGTTTTCCCTTCTAACTTACAAGTTCAAAAATTAAAATTGGGTTCAGTCCATACCAGTAAATAACTGTGCCTTAAAGCAGAACAAGAATACAGATCAGTCACACAATGTGACTGTGACATAACAGCACTTATATTCACAGTCACATGTGAGACCATCATCGAGTCAGTCTTCTATCACTGTGCAGAAAGAAAAAGAGAGAGCCTGTGCCTATTTACAGTCATACAAAGGCCTCCAGTGTGCTGGCAAAACAGGGAGGATGCCAGAAGATTCCTCTGGAGGTGTCACTTACCTGGGTAAACTTGTCTAAAAGCTTCATTTGAGCTCTGTGACTGCTATTCCTTCTACTGCTCGATTAAACATTCCCACCATGAGGGATTTCTAAATTTCGAACACACTAAGATTCCACGACACATCCGTACACACACACACACACACAGTTGTGTATGTACAAACCTCATTTGCACAAATGGAGATGCTGACACTGCCAATGTGTGTCTGTGTGTGTTTGTGTTGTGGGGAGGGCTGGGAAGGAAGGAGGGGAAAGGATTGCCATTAGGGAGAGGGATCCGACATTCCAGAACCCACTCATGGGCCGTACAAAGACAACAGCTCATTCACGCTCAGCCCATTAGAAATTCACCACCACTGGAGCCCGGGGCCCAAAACAGCTCTATGGTTGACGACTCCACAGCAGCGTTCGGGTTCATAAATGTCATATCTTTTCTAAGCAAATGTTGGCATTCAATTTTATAGTCTGGTAAACGTCTTTCCTGGCATTCTGTGATATAGCAAATATTGTAAACAAAACAGCATTATGCAGAGCGGAGAATTTACTATACCTCAAACTGGGGCCAGTTCATGCTCATGCCAGGTCCATTAGTGTTCCTCCACCACCTGAGGTCCTCCGCGTCATTGGCTGCGTTAATGGTCTGGCCGAGGTCTCGGTACAGGGCTCGGAATCTGCATGGGGATTTTCCACATACTCTGTTAGGACAGGTTTTATTTGTGCACAAGGAAGTGTATGTTTAAAAAATACAGCCAGCATCAACTACAGCTAATGGTTCTTGCTAAGACAAACATGGCTATTACTATTGATCATACCTTTAAAACACCTAACACAGAAATATTTTTAGACATATTCTGCATAGTGCCAAAAAAAAAAAAAAAAAATTAAATAAAAAAAAAATAAAATAAAAAACAATGGTACCTTTAGGGGTATAACAGTTTGTCACTAGATCAGTGCCCTTTAAGAAATCAGTTTTATTTTTTCTTAATTAGTTTTATTAGTTTTATTTTATTATTTTATTTTTTTCTGGATTTCATTCCATTGTAATGTTTCTGGATTTATTTTTTTCCCCAGACCCTGTTTTAATGTAAAAAATAAATAAATAAATAAAATAAAATAATGCTAATCAAAACATGGGTAATTAATTGAAATCAAGAAACTTACACAGTTTAACAGCAATTTATTAAAAGTTTAACAAAAATTACATTTTAAAGGCCCTATGAAATCTGTTTCCCCCCTCAAATTTAGTTTTATTTCTACCAAATTATGTGTTTTCCATTTTCCATTAATTTTCTGAATTCCACTTTAATGGTTTCATTACATTTCAATAATCAAAAGCATGTTTAATTTACTTTACAAAAATGAATTTTTATTTCTTTACTTTTTCCAGAAATACTATGTTGTGTATTTATATTTTTCCTGGTAAATAATTTCTGGGAATTTTTTCTGGTAAATATTCCTTAAGAAACAATGTTTTAATAATAATTTTATTAGTAGTACTACTATCATTACATCAAGTAATATATTTCTGTCACAATTTCTTCAAGTTAAACAAAACCTATTATGACAAGTTGCTGTGAAGACCTTTAAGTTCTGTTTGTATACATATAAGACGATAGTTTTTCTCAAAAGATACAGCAAAATGCTCATGAAGTGACTCTCAGAGCAATTCTAGAGATCATTTATGTGTTTATGTTCTCGTATATTGAGGTGGCAAAGGCTGAGAACACCCGCTTTAGAATGTGTGTAGTAAACAAAAAAGCTGTGCTATTCATTCACACAGCGACATGCAGAACATGCAGGATTCATACTTAAATAGTCTTTTTGCGGCTTAATATTCACAGACACTAATCCATACTACATTTTGATTTAAGTGTACTGACCTACTTTTGATTTATTCATCCATAATTTTGCAAATTCCATGACATTCAGTGTTCTACAGTAAATTCCATTTTTATGACTGGATTCCGCAATTCCATTCGCGTATTCTGCATCACGGAAATCATAAGGCCCTAGTATAGGTACTACTGTGAACTTCTGAGGTGTAAAAGTACAAAATGATGCCCTTTTGAGTGTACAAGCTGTTGTACGCTGTTGCACATTATTTTTCCTGAAAGTGCACCAAATTAGCAAAATGAGCAATAGTGATGGCAATGACTTGGGATGGGCTTTTTGAACACCCTAATATGACTACATAGTAATACAGTGTTTCCCCTAGGTTTACCCAATTGTACTTCTTATTCTGTACTGTACTCTCTGTGTAATAACGAAAACATTTATTTCAGTGAAAAAAGTCGTCCCAAATTCTCAATTTCAACATTTTAGACAATAGGGCCCTACAATCTTTTTCTTTTTCCCCAGAAATTCTGGTGTGTTTTAATTTTTCTGATAATCAAAAGAAGGCATTAAACTTTTTTTTTTTTTTTTTTTTTTTTTTTAAATCAAATGAAAATTAAACCCTTTTATTTTTTTTGGTCCAAACAGAGGTTTACTGTTAAAACATGGAAGAACAACTGTGTGAATATTCAGTTCAAAAAGTTTTATTTTTCTACAATTAAGTGGTTAATCTCGTAGTAATAATTATTTTTATCATTTAATTGTTTCACTTAAATTTGTCTGAAACAGGAATAAAGACCTACATTTTACTTTACAAAAGTAATACAAGACATATATTTCTGTTACTTGTTAAACTGTACTTTCATTTTGATGGGTTGCCATTTAGTTTCTGTTTGTATACAGTATGATATGATCCTAGTTTTCTCAAATGAAATGGTAAAGTTAACATGAATGACTCACAGCAAGATTAAGTTTATGTGTTCATGTCGTCATATCGTGAGACGCAGAGGCTGAAAATCACCACGAGCGTCACGCGTGTTTCAGTATTTATGTAGTAAACAAAATTCATATGTATCCCATTTAAACATACAGAGGCAAATGGAACATGCAGGATTCATATTTAAACCATCTTTTTGAGTATCAATATTCACAGACACTAGTGCATGTAGAGACAGAAATGACATGCCGTCGTGTAAATAAGAAAAATACCATAAGGTTATTTAGTTTGTTTAATAAAAGATTATAGACCTGTATAGACCTGTTCTATATGACAGGTAACCATAATTTACTCCCCTAATATAATGGTGGGGTAAACACTGGTAATATGCTAAAATCACCCACTACAGTAACCTGTTGACGAGTTTTGTTTGAACAAGGAAAAAATCTAGTTAAAATCTAGTTTTAGTTTCATAACCACTGCTACCAGAACAAAAGAGCCAGGAACATTAAGTACCATGGAAATCCAAAGAATGAGGGAGGGATATAGTAAACACAAAGATTCCTGTACATGAAGCTAAACTATATATGATTACCACACAGCTCAGCACCAGCCCTGTAATTACAGCTCAGCAAAAGCAAACAACTGCAGAGACAGGTTTAAAAGGTGTTGTTTTTGTTGCTATTCTGAAGATGGAACTCCACGCTGCTTAAGCGAACACCGAAACACAAAAAACGAAAGGAGGTATGTGTTCACTGATTAAAAAACAAATGG
This sequence comes from Labeo catla, assembly GCA_012976165.1. Lineage (NCBI taxonomy): Eukaryota > Metazoa > Chordata > Actinopteri > Cypriniformes > Cyprinidae > Labeo > Labeo catla. The sequence continues at coordinate 47,185 of VONZ01000763.1, forward strand.
ATACATGAAGTTACCCTAGCTTTCAGCTCTTTTGAAACGACCCTGGTTAATAGTCAATGACATGCTCAGAATTCCTCATTATGTAAACATAATGATAGCAGAGAGCCTGGAAAAACAAATAAGCACTTATTAATGGTTAACATTCTTCATTTATTTCAGTTTTTAGCTATGGGACATAAATGATCAGAAATCATTTCAAGAGCCCAAGGATACTGAAATGGCTGATTTAAAATCAAGATTTGACATTGACTAAAGTTTGAGACAGAGCTTCCCTTTTCTCTCATTCATTTTTATTGAACAACTCACAACTGTGTCGAAATCTGTCCCTGTCAATCTCTCATTGGCTCAGTTTCAAACTTTAGTGAACCACCCAACTAGACAGCATTTGTAGATAGCACCAAGGCTGCTCAAAACAATTGGAAGCCAAATTTTGCTGCCCTCTGAAATACCAAAATCTTCATTCTATCCATAAGATGGATTTTACTGGCTTCTACTCTAAATGTGTGTATGTGATTTGTTGCCGACATGGATAAATCAAATATTTTGATTAGGATGCTGTTCTAGAAGACAAGCATCTATGTAGAGAGTGAAGCAGTGGCATTGCAGAGAGACTAACCCATCATTGCTGGAGAGATCCATGTGCTGGTGTATGTCCTGCAGCACTTCTTTAAAAAAGCACAGCCTCTTCTTTTCTGCCTCCTGTGTGATTTCAAACACTTGCTCCATGTCTTCCATGTAACGCGGGTTACAGCGATTCAGCTCATCCAGGGCTCTCTCATAACGCTCCTTAGCCTGAGGGAAAAGGTCCAAACACAAGCACCAGTTCATGGGACAGAGTCATGGGACATAGTTTACAAGGTCATTTCCAAAGATCATAACTTCCTGTTCAGAATACTCAGAATACATCCAATGGACCAGTGCATATTCACAATGTTTGGATTGAGAGTTGTCGAATCTGAAAGAGCAAGCTGTACCACTTTCTTCATTTGTGAGTCACTTTGGATCAAAGCATGTGCTAAACAAAATGCAAATGTACTAATATGAATTTCATGACTGTCTATAAATTATAGAAAAATGAAAGCAAAAACCTTTTAAATATATACAACTGGGTGATGTTTCTCTTTACACCTTTGAGAAGACAAAAACTGCAGGACTATATTTTTGTGAATGAAACTACACATTCAACATTATTCACACCCATAATTTTGCATTGCCCCAACAGGTCCGAAGGTATCATCACAGAGGCCTTACTAATGGCATAAGCAAAAAAAACAAGCCTCGTCTTGTCTAAGTTTATGGAAATTCATTTCAGTCCCCACCCATCTATTTCCACCTAGAACTGTAGACAAGCTAATACAGTAATTACCAACATAATGATAAGATTTAAAAACTAAAATTACTATAATCCTTCATTAAACTGAAAAGCTATTGTGTCCATGCTTTTTCTCATGCTACCTTCTCTGCCTCTTGGGTACACTTCTCCAGGCGGTCTGTGAACTTGCGGACCTCATCTTGGGATTTGGTGGGGTCAGCCTTGGCATGAGTTTCACGGGTCAATGCAGTGCGCTCTTCTTTCCGGGCTTGGTGATAACTTTTTTTGGTAGACTCCACCTACCACAGAGAAGATATTTACACAACCATACTATTTACTCATTACTAAATACACTGTTAGATCAAATACACACATGGGTCTCCTTAAACACCCTTTTAAAGGAATAGCTCACCTAAAAATAAGATTCTGCCATTTATTATTCATAATGTTACTCCAAACCGGTATGGTGGTCAAGCTATTTTACTAAGCTGTCTGGTTTTAGAAGGCTAGGAATATAATATACAAATCATATGGGCCAGCTAAATTATGTTTTTGGTCACTGGTCATTTTGGTCAGCTTGACAACCACTGGTCACTGATCACCATCTACTAGTTGTATGGAAAAATGCAGATTTCTGACATTTGTGAGCAAATTTATATTGCATAAAAACAAGTTCAAGTGTCATTATGATTATTTGATAACATCAAATTATTTGGGTTGAGCTGCTCAATAAAAAAAGAACCTAAATAAATAAATAAATAGAAACAAATGAAACCAAAGCACAAATGCACCAAAACACACACACACACACACACACACAGTCTGGTTTATTATCCTTGTGGGGACTCTCCATAGGTGCAATGGTTTTTATACTCTCCACACTGTATTTTCTATCCCCTTACCCTAACCCTACCCCTAAACCTAACCCTTACAGAAAACTTTCTGCATTTTTACTTTCTCAAAAAAACTCATTCTGTATGATTTATAAGCTTTTATACCCATGGGGAGCTCAAGCCAGTCCCCACATTGTCAAAAATTTCAGGTTTTACTATCCTTGTGGAAACATTTGGTCCCCACAATGTAGCAAAAACAAGTACACACACACACACACACACACACACAAAACAAACAAAACAAAACAAAAAACAATTGTTTTCTTCAGCCACCGTTTAACAGATTAGTTCACTTCCAGAATAAAAATTTACTGATAATTTGTAAGATGTTCATGTCTTTCTTTCTTCAGGTGAAAAGAAATTTTTTAGAAAATGACTGAGCGTTTCGCTAGATGGTGATAGGTGAACTAATCTTTTAATGGATGAAATCCTAATGGCTTTGTACTCTGCACAAAAGATGACTTACATCCTTCAGTTTTCGGACCCAGGGTTTCTGAGCCTTGCGGAAGCCTTCGTCGGCATCTTTGGTCTCCCGGAATCCACCAATCATTTGCTTGTGGAAGGCATCCTTCTGCCAGTTTCTAATCTTTTCGCTGTCCTCAACAACCAGTTTCTCTTTTAGCTCCATGTGGATCTCACTCAGTCTGTCTGCGGCATTCATGAAAGCATGCCAGGCCTTTTCCATAGTCCCATACTGTGGGCCTGCAGGACAGAAATCAGAATTTAGCTTCATCTGTCAGCTCATAACACTAAACATTTGCTTAAAAGCCCTAGTCAAAAATAAATAAATAAAAATAAATATAAAAAAAGTTTGCCCCATCTATACTAACTGTAGGTCAGCGTGTCTGGCCCTTTAAGGTCACATAGTCTGGTTAGTGAATATGTGGCTGGCCTGAGGCTCTCTTTGGGAGGTAACCCATTCATATCCTTGACTTTTCTTAAAGGGGACATATCATGAAAATCTGACTTTTGCTCTAAACAGGTCCCCGGTGCATCTACCAACCCAGAAAACGTGAAAAAGGACAAAACTTTGTTTTGGTAAGCCTTTCTCTGCAAGCATGTGAAAAATGAGCCGCTCCCCCCGTGATGTAGGAAGGGGATCTTCTTATAATATTACCACCCCTTAATCTGCACTGTTTCCACAATCAGTGGACATCAGTCTACCAGTAGGGCTGGGCGGTATACCTTTTCATACCGAATACCGGTGTTTTTTTTTTAAATGATATTCATTTTTCATATACCCCAATACCGGTGAGCGTGTGCGTACAAAGCGTTGGGAACACAGAGCGGTGGAACGTCCCGCCACGGGACATTGTTTGAGAGGGGGATTATTCTGCAGTGGTACCAAACAAGCTGTATGCGTCTGCATGACAGCGGTGTAAGCACGGCCTGTGTGTGTTGAGCGGTGAACAGCATGGACGAAGAAAATGTCACAGACAAAGAGGAACTTCTTCCGAAAAGAGGAGCCATGTCGGTTGTGTGGAAATACTTCGGCTTTAAAAAAATCTGACGTTCATCAAACAACCATCCTATGTAAATGTTGTCGGGCTAAAGTTGTAGCCGTAGGAGGCAACACAAGCAATTTGCTTCACCACCTCCGCCACAAACATGTCCTGGAATATGAAGAATGCATGAAACTAAGATCTGCATCCTCTTCCACATCTGCAGGTAACGATAAAGTTGGCACTGCAACACAAAACGCGACTCAGACGTCACTCAAAGACGCGTTTACTAAGGGGACTGCCTACGACAAGAAAAGCAAACGGTGGAACGATATTACCAACGCTATTTCGGGTAATTTGCCTTAATGAAAGTCCAGTGGATAAAGTTTTCATTTTGCAGTTACAGGGGACATATTGTTTACATTGTAGCCAGCCTAAAGATGTTTTCAAGTTGCAAAACTTGCACAATAAAGTGTTGTGTATTTTGACTGCAAGTCATGAATTCTGATTTCTTCACCTCATTACAATTATGAGTGCCACTGTCACCTCTTTGTGAACAGCAGCATTTTGGGAGACCAAGCAAACCTGGGTTAATACTAGTCCGGTTAATGTAAGCCAATATACTGCAGTAATTATTCTCTAATTTATTAGGAAATGGGGTTAACACCTAGTCATGCATGAAGAAAAAAAAATACCGTCAAATACCGTGACATGGATATAATTTTGAAAAATACCGTGATATAAATTTTTGGTCATACCGCCCAGCTCTATCTACCAGTTCTAACGGCATGGCAAAAGTTCCAGCAAAGCATGCTAAAGGTTTTGTCATTTGCTGCACAGACAAGCACAGAACAATATTTAGAGTCCTAGCCTCAGAGGAGACAATTGATTTATTGATTTACTGTGGAGCTGCCCCCAATACTCAACTAGCCATTAGAAAAATGTGTGCTAACCTAGAAAAATGTGTGCTATTCAAGTGTCTGTACAGAGCGTGGATGCTGAATAGTAGTGCGCTCACTGCATGACAGGTGGAGGCACCAGAGCAGTCACTTGCTCTTAAAATACTCCGTTATTTTTGGTAATTCAGATAAGAGTAATGCATCTTTCGAATCTGTAAAGACTCTACATTTATTTGTGTACATTTGCAAAAACAAAACATTGCGCTTTTGTAAAATAATGAAAGCAAACAGGATGCGCTTTCTGCCATCTCAGTATCTGAACTTAGGCGTGTAAAAAGTTGCTGAAACTGTGTATACTTGCCTTACAGATAGGGCTGCACGATTAATTGAATGCGTTTATGAGGCGCGCTTAGTCAGTAAAGCTGGTACTTTGATTAGTAGTAAAGCTCCATCAGGTGCGTTCAGCTGGAGCGGCAATTAATACACAGAGCCGTAAATCACTGACAAACTACGCCAGATGAATCGCATGCGATTATGAGCGCGATTTGGCGTAGCTTGTCAGTGATTTACGGCTCTGTGTATTAATTGCCGCTCCAGCTGAACGAACGTAATGGAGCTTTACTACTAAGCAAAGTACCGGCTTTCCTGACTAAGCGCGCCTCATAAACGCATTCGGTTAATCGTGCAGCCCTACTTACAGACATGAAAAATATATGTATAGGTTGAAATGCCGACTTACAAATGAACCAATTCAAATGGGAAACAAATATTCTCAGATTATGTAATTTGTATGAAACATGCATTCAGGCGCATCCAGTACTGTGGATATAACAAATCAGTGTCACTGACTTCAGCTCTTAAACTGAAAACAAAGAAAGCACTAGTTTATCAATAAATTGTTAAAAAGTTAATGAATTTTTATTACTGTCTGTTTTTTCCTGACACATTCACAATCATTTCTTCTGCCAAGCTTTATGCGTGCGCTTGAGTGCTTATTAGGCTATGTAGGCAATTAAAAGCTCATTATGTTTTAAATAGTTTATTAATAAACATGTGATTAGTCAACTAATCCCTTAAAATGAATGACTAATTGTTGATCAAAAATCTTTAGTCGAGGACAGCCCTAATTTACTGTACATTATGCTGCCGTCATACAGAATATATACATGTAATTTCTTTCCCAGCCGTTTATCTTCACAGACATAACCGACTGTTTTTGTAACTCATATGTTTTTGACATACACTTGTGTGTATTTTACACTTTAAGCACAATAAGACATGAAAGAGAACTTAGTTTAGTACTCGCATGCCATGAGACAGCCACTTTCTGTGCGTTAAGGGTGCTTTCACACTAGCCCCTGTGGCGCACCCGGGTTCGATTGAAGTCAGAGATTCGTGTGGATGATGTGAACACTGTCTTCCGAACTCAAGTGTGCACCCGCGAAGGGGTAGTCTGGGGTACGGTTTAAGTGAACTCCAGTACGGTTCATTGCTGATGTGAATGCAATGGTACTGCAAAAGTGAATCACTATTAATGACGCATTATTTGATAAAAATGTGTGTTTGTGTGTTTCACTCACTTTCCTTTCTATAGTGAGCTATATCTCGTTTTTGTTCACCTTTAGCATTCTTTAGAGCATTTGCAGTATATTCGTAAGACAGACGTAAGTGCCGTTATGTACTGAAGCTTTGGAAACAAAACCTTTGGTTAAAAAACAACGATAAATAAAAGTGAAGAGAGCAATGCTATGCATTTTGCTGCCTTTCTTGCACTATGGTTACTAAGCAATGGGGTAAACAGCTGCTGGCTTGATGACACAAACGAACCGCAGTTTGGACCCAAATAAAAGGCAGAGGGAGGGGGGAGCTAGCAAAACTCAGGTTCGGAGCTAGTGTAAAAGCTCCCTTAGAAAACCCTATATCAGAATTATTTAAAATCAGAATATTTAAAATGTATTATTTTATCATGATAGACATGATAATCAAAACCAAATAGATGTCTTTTGGCAGAATATCTGAAGTATGAACTGTAAAGGCACAGCCCTAGGGGACTTGTGTTTTTGCTTCCACTAAAAACAGGCATTTTCAAAATTATATAATAATTTATCTGTGGGGTATTTTAAGCTGAAACTTCAGACACATTTTGGGGACACCTGAAGCTTACGTTACATATTGTAAAAAAAAAAAAGGGGCATAATAGGTCACCTTTAAGGTCCATACAAGATGTTGTGGCTTTGTTTACACTCTGTACATTTACAGTTTATTTTTCTAATCTAATTTTTAGGATTTACTGTTCTTGCTGTTATTTTTGCAAGTGCTCAAAACATATCCATGCATGCAGGTGGTTTAGTCAAAATCCAGTACGCCCAACATAAACTGGTTGCTAAATGAATTATGCACAATATAACGTGATAGATCACTGATAAGTCACAATACAAGTGACAGAGGCGGCTTTACTCCATATCACACTTTCATACCTTCTTTTCCCCAAACTTAGAAACTACTGTGCAGCTATTAAGGGTTTGACGGAAGCATTTGTCAACTCATCAGAATAGAATGTGTTGATGTAACTGTAGAGGGACACGTCTACTTTAGAAGGATGAACTGTCTCAAAGTCACACTCACCTTTCTCCACAACACCCCTCCATCTCCTGGCCCAGTCACTCAGCTGCTGGGAATAGCCCTTCTCAATCTTGGCACGCTCCTGGAAGCAGCTGACCAGCTCATTGCATAGTTTGTAGCCATCGTCAATGCGCTTAACCGTCCTCTTGTAGTTCCCAGGCTGAACAGCAAAAGTCACGTTAGAGAGTCATACTAAAATGTTGCACAAACAGTTGGGAATATTTTATTTATGAATCTAACTGATCCGGTTCTCACGTTTAACTCACTGACTCGGTGATCTTGTCATTTGAAGGCAAAGCTCACTATTAGTTGAGCCACTGACACAGCTTACCCTGAAGCATTTGGCAAACTTTAACTTAGCTACCATTTAAAAATATATAAATAAAAAAATTGGGGTAATACATTTGTCAAGTGAGTAATACATTTGATACAGCTTTTTACACCTGGTTGTGACATAAAATTGTATTATATTATATCATAAACTTATAACAAACTTTTTTAAGTGTATCTTTCAATTGCAGGCAGGTGTTTATGAAGGACCCTTACTAAACACATGATAATAAGCAAGAAAATAAGCAGTTTGTTAGATTAAGGGAGCAGCACATTTTGCATAGTGACACAAACTCCCCCATTCTGCCACAAATTACCTTCTGTACAACACTGACAATAAGACTGACGGAAAAATAAACGTTTCACTTTACTATCTAAATGCACTTCATAACTGTCTTCTCCAAGGCAAGTACGGACCTGACCAAGTATGCTTGGCGAAACAGTGGAGAAGGGGTAGTACTACTATATCTCGCAAAGGGTGGAAACCTCTTAGAGATCTCATGGAAATGTCGGATCTGCAGGGATCCGTTCCTGTAGTCTCTAACTCCCTGGCTGGACGCCACAGTACACAGCCAACTCTGCCAAGAAGATCTTTCTATATATGTGCATTTGCGGTCAAGGATGCTCACCTCCCAGAAGCTGTCCCAGGTCCCAACGTCTTGCAGATCGCCGTTGGAAGACATTTTGGGGTCACCCTTGCAGCACGGAATGATGGCGGCTGTCTGTCAAACTGTGACGAACAAGGCATGAAATAAATCAAAAGAAACAAAGGTATCAAATAGAGCAAACAATTGTGGTTAGTAATAGCCAAAGTCTGATGTAACAAAATAAGACAACCAAATACAGCAGTCTTGCCAGAGAAGAAACTAGTTCATCCAGTCTCTACTCTACATGGCACAGGCCCTCAAGTACAATCCAAATAACTAAGCACAGGCAAAAAATTAAAAATATATTCCATAGACATTTCACTACGGTTTTGCCAGCAACCTGTTGTGAGCCGACGCTCCTTGACCTCTACAGTTAAGACATCTGCCCAGGCACAGTAATCTTGTATTCCAATTCAGAAAGCAAGCCAGCGTAGGCCAGTCTCACTTCTGAGCAGCTCTGTGTTTGCCTAAGGCAACCTAGGTGAGGCAGAAGCTTCTTCGCACCAATCTGGGTGGAGTCACCAAAAAAAAAAAAAAAAAAAAAAAAAAAATGATGCCACCGTCACCCGGGTCCTCCCACTAATTTTTGCTTCTGGTTAAAACATTGAGTGTTCTACTAAAAACAAATGTTCTCTAATTGGCATTGATAATTCTATAAAGAACCTTTATTGGAACTTTTCCATCACACAAAATCATTAGATCATTAAAATGTTCTACACTAAGAACAAAAATGGTACTTTCAAGAACTGTTTACTGAAAGGTTTTCTGAAGAACCCAAAAGGTTCCAAAAATGGGAATGAGTATGTGAAAAAGTAAACAATCTACAACTGCTCAGAGTCACTTCATGAGCATTTTACCATTTCTTTTGAGAAAAAAAACTATTGTCATATCATATACAAACAGAAACTTTTCAAAGCAACCAGTTCATACAAAAGTTTGGCTTAACCTGAAGAAACTGTGACAGAAATATATTCCTCATTGTAATTATAGTACTCCTACTAATAATAAAATTATTATTATTAGATTATATTATAAGGAATATTTATAGTAAATAAAGGCCTTTCATAAGGCCTTAAAAAGCAGTTTTAGTTAAACTTTTAATAAATTGCTGTTAAACTGTGTTTCTGTGTTTAAGCCAGTTTCATGGTTTTGACTAATTAGACATGCTGTTTAATTTTTAATTTTTTAACTTTAACCATTAAAACAGAGTCTTGCTGCATTTGCACTGCCAGTAGGAACCCTGAAGTGACATAAGCTGTCTGACAGCGTCATTATTTAAGCGTGACACTCAACAATGTCAATAACTAGATGATGGAGGACTGAGAAGTGCCTGGACTTTGCTGTCGGTCCATCTATTGCTGCTTTCCATGTTCATGGTTAAAGTTAGTTCTGTGTTAAAAATGGTGGGTGCTATTGTTTTGTATTGCATGCACTGTACAGTTACATCTCTGGGAGTTTCTATTGTGCCGAGTTAGACCCCACTAATTTAGTTATTGTAGGTGTAATTTAGTAAAAGGTGTTCTTATAAATGAAATCATTACCAGTTCCTGGGTTGCAAACACACCAAAAATGGGGTATTTCCACCATTAGTTTCAGGAACTATGAAAACACCCTACTGGTGCAAAAGCCTCTAATAAAGGATTGGTTCACTCCAGAATTAAAATTTCCGGTTAATTTACTCACCCCTATATCATCCAGGTAAAAATGTATATACTTTTTAACAACAAATGCTTGTCTTGCACTAGCTTTGGGATGCAACTCTATACAACTCCAGCTCTACAACTTCACGACTTCATTATGTAATCACGTTCGAAAGGTCACAAATGGTTAGTTCTTTGTCGGTGTACTCCGGTTCAGAAAGGTAGGGTAAGGCACAAAACTCCATCTCATTTTTTCCTCTAACTTTAAAATCATCCAACATCATTGTTTTACCTTTTTTTGTAAAAGGTTTTGATTTTTTTGTTTGTTTGCATGTTCACTTTGTAAACACTGGGTCAATACTTCCACCTACATCATGTGTTGCCCTTCCAATAAGTGCAAGACAAGCATTTATGGTTTACGTTTTTAATATTAATATTTTTTTGTTTGTTTGTTTGTTTTGACAGATCGATTGACTAGATAAGACCCTTATTTCTCAGCTGAGATCATGTAGAGCCATTTGAAGCTACGCTGAATCTGCAGTTTGGACCTTCAACCCATTGGCCACCACTGAAGTCCACTAATGTAGAAAAATCCTGGAATGTTTTCCTCAAAAACCTTAATTTCTTTTCGACTGAAGAAACAAAGAACATCTTGGATGAGTAAATTATCAGGAAATTTGAATTCTGGAGTGAACTAATCCTTTAATGCCATAGAAGAGTCATTTTTGGTTCCCCAAAGAACCGTTCATTTAACAGTTCTTAAAAGAACTATTTTTTTCTTAGAGTGAAGAATATCTGAATAATCTAAAGAAACTTTTTCTACCATATAGAATCTTCTGTGCAATGGAAAGGTTCCATGGATTTCACAGGTTATTCATATTCATAAATGCCAATAAAGAACCTTTTTTTAATTGTGGAAAATCCCCTTATATGGAACCGTTATTTTTAAAAGTACAGCAAGATGGTAATGATGATAAAAATATGTCCAATGTCATGGAAGTGTCCATTCGCCATTGCTCACAGGGACACTATGCCTCTCAGGCGCTTAATCATCACCTAAAAATAACCTGTTTATTAACACACAAACTGCTTTGGCTATTACATAAACTATGTTTAGCCTAAACAACAGAACGAGTTGGTGTACACCTAATGAACCTTGTACATGCTCTTCCCGTGCTTGTATACATTTAGCACAGCTTCTGGCCTTGGGTTCTCTTCGTATTGTCTTAGCCAAGGTTTTATAGCTTCCTCAAACAGACACAACAACCGGGAGGAAAGAATGGGATCGGCCTCGCAGAAGCGTCTGCTTCCAATTCAGGCCAAAATGGCTATGCTAATGGAAAATTAGCATCCTCAAGGGGGATCTGGGAACTAACAGAGTGTTAAAGAGCATTTGCTGTGGATGTACTAGTTTTTGGCAATTTATTGAATGGTTAAATCCTGGTTTCCAAAATCTTTTTAAATTTGACACAAAGGTGGGACTGGACAGTATATAAACGATACAGTAAGTTATATTTATACATTTTCAAAAACAACATGGTACAAGACAATCTTAGTCAAATTTCACAGAATTTACTAAAGAAGTGCTGTAGTGTACATACTTGTCAAACAGATGGAGTGCCAATAAGTAAGAACATCATAATCATTCAATAATTACCGTTACAAGACATGATTCTTGGTCCTTACTGCATTAGCGTTAGTATTTTAGAAACACAACCACTTTTAGCATGCTAAGAGTCCAGCAGTTACTGTTAGCATGCTAAAAAACGGTTGCCTTTCTACAATTAGCCACTTTTAAAGCAAAAAATGAATAAATTGCTCAAGCACATTTCAGCCGGGGCAGCTGTGGCCTAATGGTTAGAGAGTCGGCTTGTAACCAAAAGGTTGCAGGTTCCATACTTGGCCACACGTCATATCCTTTCCTTTCCTTTCTTTTCCTTTCCTTTACACAGCTATTTGTTCCAGTTTAACACAAATCATCTACATCTGACATCACTTCCTTGAAGATCAGTAGGGCAAATAAGGAGAAGTCTTTGTTTTTTCCAGCAAATAAAGAGAGCTTGGATTACTTCCCCTGAACTTCCTCCCAGTGAGGTGAAGGCAGGGGCGGGAGTGGAAAGTCAGCTCCTTATGATGGTATTTCCCACAAACATGCCAGGAGGAGCACTGATATGAAAGCTTCACTTGAACCCTAGTTACTAATTTAAAATCCAAGTCTGGAATACGAGCATTAGTACAGAATACTAGTATATCGTTGTTTAAGTGTAGTATGCATTGAATACTGTCTACTATTATAAAAAAAAAAAATGCAACAGTTTTTTTAAAAAAAGTAACTAATTACGAATATATTTTTTTAACAATGCAATTTCAGTGAATGGGCTAATGAACGATGCCCACTCTTCCCATATTTGAATGTTTCTGCCTAGCGTTTGCAGATCTGTGATTGGTGGTCCAGCTTCGAAATTACAGCGAGCCAAGCAATAGTAAATCAATGGGAGAGTGATTTCAAATTACAGAAAAATTGACCAATCTTATCTTCCCTCTAAATGGGGCTCAATAGGCATCATGGTTGCCAGGTTTTCACACAAAACCTGTTTAATTGCTACTCAGACTAACCCAAAAGTAGCCCAACCGTGTTTTGAGGGGGATCCCAGATAAAAATTGCGTTCTGGGGGCTAAATATCACATCACATTGGGCCTCATTTATGAAACAAACGTACGACAGAAAACAACGTTTGTATTCCGTATTCATTAGCCTAATTTGTGTTTTACTTTATAGTTAAACATAAAATTTTAAAGCTACTCATTTTTAATTCTTGTTTAGTTTAGAGATTTAGAGATTAGTTTGCGCTGCACTGTTAGTTCGGTTGCGCTAGCAAACACTTCCTCCCTGCGCTGTGGAGTCGGTCGCGTGGCTTGGTCGGTTGAGCCGTTTCGATGACAAGCCAGGTTTCGTCCCACTTTCAATGTGTTTGGCCTCCCATATGTACAGCTGAACACAGGTTCTCTCATTCATATCATGTCTCTCGTAATGTTGCTTCTACCGACTGTTTATTGCTGTAGGCATGCAAAGCAGAGATTTATACACCCTCTTCTGAAGACAGGGTGGGAATATGCAGCTCATCTGCATTTGATACACACCAAAACAGCATTTTTTTTTTTTTTTTAAGATATTCCAGATGTTATAATAAATGATCTGTGTGGTACTTCGAGCTGAAATTTCACAGACAGTCTGAGGACACCCAAGACCAATATTACATCTTGTAAAAAGGGGCATAATAGGTGCCCTTTAAAACATTAATGCATTTAATCAAGCTCCAAAAACAGCTTGTTTTGATGGGAGCTCTGAGAAGGAGGGGGAGATTACATTTCAAATTTGGACTGCAGTACCCATTTCATCTGCTAGCCGTCATTATTACATACTGCACTTTTAAAGGAGTCGCCCCTTAAAAATGGCCCATTTTAGACAGAGGGTCAGAATTAGAGTTGAATAATCCATTTTTCTGCTTAAAAAAAATTAATTAATTAATTAATTAAAAAAAAAAAAAACTGGCCAGTTATACCAAAAACATACCGAACCATGACTTCAAATCCAAGGTGCATATCAAACCGTAATTTTGTGTACTATTAAACAAAACAAAACAAAAAGTATTTAGTCTATATATCACTCTGTACCACATATTAGGAAAGCAAGGTGTTGCTATTTCTGAATATAAAAGAAACTATGTGAAAACTACAAGGAAATGCAAGAGAGAAAAAAAAGCACAAAGCATTCCCAATAATACAGTCTGTGCACAAGGCACTGAAGAAGCCAGACACACCCATTCCCATGGAGCATGTCACACTGCAAGTACAGCAGCAAGCAGCTGTGTCATGTTGAACTCCAGAAATAATCAAAGCCCTAGAGATCCTGCTGAGCTGGAGCAAGAACACAGCAGATCCTAATAACCATCTTCCATTAGCAAGCAACAATTTCCAACAGCTGAGAGCAGATGGAAGAGAGGACCTTTAGGCACAGACTCGACGTGTCAAATACCCACTGTCAGAGTCATGGCCCGAAAAGCCTAGCAACAGGTAAATCAACACAATGGACATGTTCAGAGATCCTAGAGCTGTAAAATTGAAATACAAGCAGGGAGGAGTGCGGCCCCCTTTTCCATTGTGCAGGGCTCTATTGTGTCATACAGCAGTGCTTCTGGTTTGGTCCATCACGTCGAGGTAAAAGAGCTCAGCACTCCCACGGAGATCCGAGCTAAAAACGAGCATGTCTGGGGAGAGGCGTGACCACGACGGCTGTAATTACACGGCTGTGTCAGTAAAACGCTGGGGGAAGAGCAGCCGGCTCTCAGATCTACTGTGCAAAAGATGTGTAGGACAGCCTGGATGACAAACAGCAAACTACAGTGCAGGTCGACAGCAAAATTCAACAGCACCATTTAGATTACATCATCCAGGGAAATAAATGTGCTGTTTACCCTTGCAAAACCTCGATCTAAGATGTTGCTAAATGATTGTTAAGCATTTTTAAAGTGTTCTATCCACTATGATGCTAGGCTGTTACAATACAGTTGCTGGTTGTTAGTATGTTGCTATGATTATTCACAACGATACCGACAAATAACCTTAGTTAACCCTAACCTTAGTATTATGACTTGTATGGCTTAATGTAATATTAATGATGTGTTTTGCTAAAAATGTAATAGAAAGCCCATAAAAGATTTACGTATTTTACCCATGTTGTGGTAAAAATAGCCACAGGTAACGCCAGTAGTTCACAGAGTGCAGCCATTTCACGTCATCAAAAATAATGGCACCCCCATAGTCCAAAATACATATTCGCATTTTCGCATAATGGCATTTATGATTTTAATTCTGCAACAAAATGGACATTATTTAAGAGACAAGACTTTATTTCTTATCAGCAGTAACACAGCTCTTTGCGACCATTGCACTGGAGACACATTACAAATAATGTTTGTGAAGAGAAAAGCATGAACCTGGCAACTCTGGCTTGAACTACAAATAATTTAATACAGTTAAACTGAAGCTGTGTTAACTGCGCTGTGTTAATGCATTATCGGTTTGCGCTGCAGGCACATCACCAGCCTGTTGTCAACCACTCCTTACTTAAAAGAGAAGTTAAGAAGTTAAAATTTACAGAATTTACTCACCCTCTTGTCATCCAAGATGTTCATGTCTTTCTTTCTTCAGTCGATAAGAAATTATGTTTTTGGACAAAAACATTTCAGGTTTTCTCTTCATAAAGTGGACTTCTATGGTGCCCGTGAGTTTAAACATCCAAAATGCAGTTTAAATGCAGCTTCAAAGGGCTCTAAACAATCCAATCGAAGAAGAAGGGTCTAATCTAGTGAAACAATCGGACAATTTTTATACTTTTTAAACCTCAAATGCTCGTCTTGTCTAGCTCTGTGCATTCCAGTTCAAGACAGTTAGGTTAGGTTGAACAAACTCTCCCATCTTATTTTCTCCACCAACTTTAAAATCATCCTACATCACTGCAGAAGTACTGATCCAGCGTGAACATGCAAAGATCAAACATTTCAAAACAGACAAACATTTCAAGACAAAACAGTGATGTAGGGCGATTTTGAAGTTAGAGAAGACATGGGAGTTTTTCAACCTACCCTAACTGTCTTGAACCGGAATACAAAGAGTTTACGCAGAGCTAGACAAGACCAGCATTTGAGGTTAAAAAGTATATAAATTGCCATTTTTTTTAGAAAATGACAGATCATTACACTAGATGAGACCCTGGGATAGTTTAGAGCCCTCTGAAGCTGCACTGAAACTGCATTTTGGACGTTCAAACTCACAGGAACCATTGAAGTCCACTATATGGAGATAATTCCTGAAATGTTTTCATCATAAAACAATTTCTTTATGACTGAAGAAAAAAAGACATGAACATCTTGGATGACAAGGGGCTGAGTAAATTATCTGTAATTTTTTGTTCTGGAAGCGAACTTCTGCTTTAAACCATATATGTGATATATACACTGAATAATATTTCATAAAAACATAGATGTAAATGTATTTGCTTACAGTTCCCAGTCAAAGTATTCTCAAATTTATTCGATACGGTTTAGATTCCTAATTCATTGTTAACATGTTAGATTTTTTTTTTTTTTTTTCACCTGGTTTAATGACCCACACCATTTAAGTCTTTCAATTTCATAAGTGGTGCACAATGAGTTATGTAGAAAAGTTTAATATTTAAGGTTAGGGATTTGAACATTCTCTCATACCCAAGTACGAGCAAAAGTAATAGCGACACTTGTCTGCTGACCTTTGAAACACTGTACAGAACAACATGGCACAAACGTATTAACAGATTCCTGCTGTTGACAAAGAAACCTTGAGAACTAGGATACCAAACCAGCTTTCGGAGCGCAAAAGGACAAAAACTTTCTGAAATTCAAAACCTGATTAAATTAACATTACCCATGACTAACCACATTAAAATCTTCCTAGTGTTGTTTGGACTTACTTAATTTCCTTGTCCTAGAACATGTCCACATCCTTAAAGAGGCTTTGGTTTAAAAGGTACAATCCAATGCATTTCCACTACAATTTAAATTCTTACAGTATAGAAAACTGTACCAATCAGCCCAGATGAAAACTAGAAAGCAGCAGATGGCCGATCATGCATGGTACTTGTAATCTAGTGTTCCGCCTAAACTGGGCAACCCCCTTCCCCAAGAGGAGACAGATGTGCTGAACTCCCATTTGTATAAACGCCTTTCACAATTTGTTGCCCAAGTTGCTCAGAGACTAACAGGGTGTCAGGGGCCCTGCTTTTGGGGAAGTTTACATTTCATAGGTCATTGACACTGTTTAGCTGTTTTCGCTAGATAAGTGCTAAAGTCTGTTAGGTTAGATAACTACAAAACAGACCATTTTCTTAGACAAACAACTAAGAACCAAAATTTAATAGGCAAAAAGACAGGACTATAAGATGACAGAAATAATGCTGTTGGTTGTAAAGAAGAAAAAAAAATTGTGAGTTTTAACGTTCAATAATTTAAAATTTAATTTAACTTAATAGTTAAAATGTTTGGAACAGCACGAGCGTGAGTAAATGATGACAAAATTTTCATTTCAGGGTGGAGTAACTCATTTAACAAAAAAAAAAAAAAGTTTAATGAGAATTCTCATACTGTTCCAAACCCATGACATTTACTTTTATGGAACACAAATGTCCATGCTGCTCTTTTCCATTTAACACAAGCACCACAAAGGCTGATAAGCTATTAAAAAAGACAAAAAAGCACCATAAAAGTAACATAATAGTAGTTAATATGATTTGGCATTTAAGGAGAAGCCCACTTCCAGAACAACCTGGGGTAAAAAGCGCCCCTGCTGTTGGGGCTAAAAGGCACAATAATTAACATGATAACCAATAGAAGGCTGACTCTTTCATTCGTTGACATGACATTGTTAGATTCAGATGGTAAATATCATATATTATGTTGGGTATCCATCTTAATCACCATGTCTAAAATGAAACCAATTATATTTAAACCATGCTACTAATCATATCGTATAATAAAAAAAATAAAAAATAAAAAATGTTGTTATACTTTATTAAATTATGGGATCTCCTTCAATGCTTTCAGAACCTTTACATTTTAAAATGTTTTTTTTTTCTGTATTTTAAAATAAACATGTTGTATATTAACAGTTTAATGACTATATTTATTGAACAAAAAAATAATTAATTTATTTATCAAAATAAGCAGAAAATAGTACAAACTTTGCTAAAGCAATTGTTTTGAACAAGTATTAACATTATTATTAACATTCTTAACAGCATTATACATTTAAAAAAAAAAAAACACAACACCACACACATTATTTTAGCTAAAACATTTGTATCAATACTGTGTGGCTTTTACCCCATGCTGGTGAGCCTTTTACCCCGTGTGTAGGGTAAAAGGCACCCCCTGCCACCTCATACATTTATGAGATTTTTAATTGAAATAAACGACTTATATGGCTTATTTTCACACAAAATCTGTTGCTCCATAAATGTTCAAGACAAACGCATGTATTTTTCTGCAACCATACACTTTGGGAACAGTGAAAAGCACATTTTTTTTTAGGGGGTGCCTTTAGCCTGATTTATGGCTGGTTGACCAGTGCAACTCTAGCCAGGTCACATACTGCGCTCATCAAATCAATTACAGGACGCAGCGCAAATACACACAAAAAATGTTAACCCTGAGTTTCGGGAATGTACAGTGCGAAACGTCAGCGGATGAATATCCAGGATTAATTGTTAACCCAGTGTAAATTATGAACAAAGTGAAACATGAAACAAGTAACTCAGGATTTCATTTATCTGGGGTTTAAAATTTGTTAATAGGGGTGCTCCGATCAGGATTTTTAAGGCCGATCAGCGATTGCCGATCACAGGAAACAATATCTGCCGATCCGATCACCGATACCGATCTTTTTAAAGCCTTCTTTTTATCATGTACATTTATTTATAGTGATACTCCAATCAGGATTTTTAAACACTTATTCCTGAATTTGTTTTTTTTTTTTAATGGGGGAATTCGCCTCTTAGTTGGCTCTTGTGAGAGGGGAGCATTTTTTAGACATTTTTCAAAAATATATATTTATCTCTAAATGTTTGATGCAGTGCATTTTTGTTTTTATAATTGTGCAATTATTACACAATAGCTTACACACAGCACAAGCCTGATTTCCACACACATTTATCCATTTTGATTTCAAATCCAAACATTGTTACTGAAAATGCTTTTACAGCATTGTGATTCTTTTCTCTTTTTTTTTTTTTTTAACAGTACATACAGTACAAAAATCTTTCATAGACGTGTTTAAACGCAATAAATATAAGCAACACATTATTCAACGCTTTTTATTTTTACATTTACTTCTAGATTTATATATTAAGTTGCTCAAGCAAGTGGCAAAACATTTAAACTACTTTTCTTACATTATCATGAACATTCTAAATTAAAAACTTTCCACTGACAGAAACAGTCAGTTCTACTGCCTTTTCTTTTGCATTTAAATCTTTATTACAAGCAATCTTGCCATTAATAAAGAAGCTTTGTTTTCCTTCCTGCCATCTATTTTTGCCTTGTTTATCTAAAAGTGCTCTTTTCCTTTAAACATAGCCAAAACCCATACGTGTTGACTGTGAAACACGATACACTTATGCATTTATGGTGTAATTATGACATTTTCATTCATATTTAGCGCAAACAATGCGCTGTCACTTTAATTCTGCGCATGCAGCACAGACTCCGTGCGGAAACATTCTCTGCACTGCTGCAGACGCACCGCTCCTGGAACACACTACTAAACCGCAATCGTGTGCAAAAAGTTAACGCTTTAATCCGTTAACTTAAGCACAGAAAAAATACACACTGCAAACGGAGTTATGTAAACGTGGCGTTATGTGTGTACACTTCGAGCGTGCATGAGCTCCCAGTCTCCAGGAGAGCGCGCGAGTGCTAAATGGTTAAACAGTGGAAAGAATTCAAAAGAAATGCAATTTATAAACTTGAGCGACGATGCGACACTGATTCTATTGTGCAAGTAACACTTCATGTGTCAACTGTGCAGCTCGCTTATAGTCAGACACAATGTGGTGATTGGAAGCCATTTGCGCACTTTTGTGCAAGAAAGAGAGAGAGTGTGCGATCATTTACTCGTGCTGTTTGTGTTTTTTATGCTTGACAGTATCCTTCTCTATTCACTTTCATTGTGTGGGAAAAGAGCAACATGTACATTCTGCACAACACCTCTGTTTTACATATATATATATATATATATATATATAAAAAAAAATAAGACAAACAGATATGAAATACAATCAAGCCAAGTAAAAATGTTAATTTTGGGGTAAACTACACCTACGAGGTGACAGTGGAAATAAATCCAACCATGCCAACATCAAAAGTTGGTTAGTGGATGGCAGCACATTTGGAACCAATTAGATGGGCATTTACTCTAGTTGTTAGATGTTAAAAACACAACTTGCAGCATGTGGTATTTGTTTGTATGACTCTCACACACAGATCTGACACACACCTTTGCAAACAACATAAATGCATGAGAGCCTCAGTGGTACACAAGAAGAAAACCTTTGACTTGCGGTCCCAATCAGCAAATAAATGAAAAATAGTGGATAACCTGCTACCACAGACCCATGAAAACAAAGGCTTCCGTCTGAGCAGAATGAGGCCATGGGAAGGAGGGGCTGAAGCTCTCATAAGCCTTGCTGGAAACTCGCAGTCATTAATCTGATTAATGTATACAAGACTACAGAGCGTCTACAATATTTCAACTTCAAAAATGCCCATTAATCCAAGCATATTTTTCCCTCAAGGGCATTCTTTGCAATACGATCTGACTCCTTTGCAACCGGCAAACAACATGCTTAGGGGAAACTAAACTCCACATAAACAATACAAACAGCAAGAACAGATTATTCTCATGAGGGAAATCATGCAATCCAAATGATCTCAAATTATAAACAGATTAGTGACCTATATATTGCCACAATGATTAATCAGACAATATTTAGTCATTCTGAGATTACAGTAACGCTGCCCACTCTGGTCAATAAAGTGAGATTTCACTATATTTGGCACTGTATTATTCAGGCATCTAGACAAAAACATTAGCTATTTAAAACCCCATACAGCTCTACCACTAAAAGAGATGCACAGTAATTCACACATGGCATAGATATATGGAAATGCAGAGTAACATTTGCAAACCGAGAGAAAAACAAGCTTAAAATGAGGAACTTACCACAAGCAAAGAAGAATGTTAGAAATTAGTGGTGCTTTGCCCAAGAAAACGGCCTCTTCGGTGGCCCTGTGAGAGGAAGAAGATGTTAGGCTTTTGATCAGGTTTTAGTAAGCCAGAGAAGATGTACTGTAAGAAGCAGAAAGAGTCTCCTGGTTCACTTTAGGTGGCAGTACGGTAAAGACAGCAGCAGGTTAATATAAACCCAGGCACTCAAAGGTGGCACATTCTGAGATGAAGAGTGAAATGCCACACATAGTAGACCTGAAGAGGCAATCATGAGGACACTGGAAAACACCTCAGCTATGCGCTACTGGCCTCAAACCTGACCTAGCCTTAAACCAACACCTTACTCAAGGAATGTCCTGGGTTCATTATAAGTTAAGCTCTATGGGCCACATCTATGGCATGATTACAACAGAAAATATTTCATCTCCTCTCAAAAAAAACAACAAAACAAAAAAAACACGTAGAATAAACAAGTTGAACAATAAGTCATTACCTATAAGACACTGTTTATAGAGAAAAATCCACACACATATAACCTGATGATTATACATCTAGAATATCAATCGCACCACTTCAGAGATCAATTTTCACAACTTTATAGCTTAAAATAACATTTTTATACTAAAAGATTAATATAAGTGTTATACCAATAATACTGAAGAATAAGTAAATACTACATGTACACACTGCCATTCAAAAGATTTTTTTTTTTTAAATATTACTTTCTGCTCATCAAGACTGTGTTTATTAAAAACACAGAAAAAAGTAATATCGTGAAATATTATTGCAATTCAAAATAGTGGTTTTCTGTTTTAATATACTTTAAAATCTAATTTATTTCTGTGATGCAAAGCTGATTTTTTTAGCATCATTGCTCCAGACTTCAGTGTCACATGATCCTTCAGAAATCATTTAAATACGCTTGATTTATTATCAATGTTGGAAACAGTTGTGCTGCTTAATATTTTTTTGAAACCTGAGATTTTTTCTTTTTTGTTTCTTTGAAAGAAAGTTATGCTTTTATTCAGCAAGGGTGTGTTAAATTGATAAAAAGTGATTTTTGATCAAATAAATGGTACTTTGAACATAAGAGACTTATTTAAAAAACACAAAACACACACACACACACACACACACACACATTTAGAAACATTGACAATGTGCAATTATTTTGAAATTATTTGAAATAGTACCACATGTTGCAATTTTTGAAAACAATTATATTATTGATATATTTATTTGATGAACGCAAAGATAGTATACTATCTATCAAAGGTTCAGAATAATTAAGATTTCTTTAAAGTTTATGCAAGAATTCTCTCGTAAAAATAAGTCTCTTGTATTTAAGTAATATTGTAAAACATTATTACAATTTCAAAGAACCATCTTTTAATTTTAAAATATTTTAAAATATTTTAAAATGTAATTTATTCATGTGATTAATTTTTACTTTAGTCTTCAGTGTCATACAATTTTTCAGAAAACATTTTGATATGCTGGTACTCTATTAATAATGGGTCTTATAATCAAAGTTTTTGGTGCTTAATATTTTGTGCAATTTTTTTTTTTTTTTTAGGATTTTCTAATGAAAAAAACCTGCATTTATTTGATTTATTTTAGAACATTTTAAAATGTCTTAACTCTCGCTTTTGATCAATTTAATGCATCCTTGTCAAATAAAACTTTTTTTGCTTCTTTGTCAATTTTTATTATTATTATTATTATTATTATCATCATCATCATTATCATTATCATCTTATCCCAAACTTTTGAATGGTAGTGTATCACGTAATGTGTATTGAGCAGCACAACTGTTTGCTAAAAATTAAGGAACACATTTATATATTTAACTATAATGCACAATGTGCTGAAAATATCACACTTCTACTAATTATGACTGTGAACATCCGTAGATTTCACGTGCCCTTTCCAAAAAGAAGTCCACTATGGAATGTGACATCACCTATGACATATAGCACATTCCTTCTGTCAGGTTCAGGCATGCTGCTCTAATTAGACATGGAGCACACGAGTGTTCACATCATCAGGCCCTCCCATGCTAAACACTCCTATACGACTAAACAAGGCTCCGCTCACTCAGACACTTTGTTTAGTTCTAGTATATTCCAGAGCAGCAGGACTGAACTGACAGCAGCAGCGGATTATTTTACTGGGAACCATGACCTAATTTCATAAATGGATGACTGACAATAGCAGACTGGCGGAAGTCAGTGTTGTGCCTTAATCTCACTTCAGAAAGTATGTGAGAAGACTTACTGCTTATGACAAAGATCAACAGATGTAAGGGAAAAACTTGGCTAATACGGATGGCAATGTCTCAACAGCAAAGATGCTGATCGGCCATATAGTGTCCATATATACAATATTTGGCACAATTAGGGATGTAACGGTATGAAAATTTCCTATCACGATTATAGTGACCAAAATTATTACCAGTATTTTATCTGCACATAAATCTAGATAACTTATCTGAATTGTTCAAATGTGTAAAATCTACTTAAGCTTGTTTTTCATCAACTGGTCAAAATTTATGCTACAGTAGCCCAGGGCATGCAAATTCGGTCTGTTTTTTGGCCAGACAAAAACTGCACACAAGCTGAATGTAAATGTAAGTCTCTGTAAAACCACTGTATGACACTAGATGGTGCTTATGGAAAAGCTGAATTACAGCTGTTTCTGTGAACTCTGTGGATAAAGCAGTATTGCGATCAAGAACACTACTTTAGATATTACATGGAGTGAAGATGAAAAAGTGCCATTGAATCTTTTCTGAAGACAGTCAGAACCTTCAGAGGTACATTCATATAATTAATTAATTCCTATATTTATTTCATTTGTATAATTCCTGATTTATGTTTCTGTCTGTGGGTGCCCAACCCCCAGTTGCGAAGTGAAACGCACAGACTGCAAATACATTAGTTACCAAATAGAAAAATTCTTTCTATGAAGGTTGCGCTTCACTAAATAAAATGACTTAATAAATACCTGTTTACAATAAGCACTTATTCGCGTGTACATGGAACAAAGTTTGAGGGCGCATACGTAATTTCTGAGGGAGGGCAGAGCTATGATCGCTATATATTTGGGAGAGCAAGCCCGCTGCAATTCGAGAGACTCATGCTGGCACCCTCTCATACTATAATGCACTTTTGACATTTACCATTAAAATAATGCCAAAAACGGCATGTTCAAATGTTCAAAAAGGTCGTGAAAGCTGCAATCCATTTCTTATTGGTTAAAATGAACAGAGACTATCTCATGTTTTTCCGTGGGAACTCGATCATTTCCGTGAGGATTGGGGCCTTTGCCATTAACACCCTTTTAAAACATCCCAGCTTTTCTGCCGTCTTTTCACACAAAACAAAACTACTGCGCGTGCTGTGTGCAAATGAGACTGTTACTTAAAACTGTGCTTTATGCTGTACAGTATTTATTTATCATCAGTTGTTCAAATCGCGGTAATCGAATACGGTTATAATGATAATTCAAATACGAAACAGTAATACTAACCTTGGGGAAATTTACAGTGATTTATCGTCAAACCGGTAATCGTAACATCCCTAGGCATAATGCACAATCAAAATTTTTTTGAACACTAAGATTTTTAATGTTTTTTTAAAGAATTATCTTCTGCGCACCAAGCCTGTTTTTTATTTGATCCAAAGTACAGCAAAAGCAGTAATATTGTGAAATATTTCTACCATTTAAAATAACTGCTTTCTATTTGAATATAATTTAAAATGTAATTTATTCCTGTGGTGTGATCAAAGCTAAATTTTCAGCATCATTACTCCTGTCTTCAGTGTCAGACACATGATCCTTCAGAAATCATCCTAATATGCTGATTTGCTGTTCAAGAAACATTATTATTATTATTAACATTATTATCAAAATTTAAAACAGTTGAGTAATTTTTCCAAAGATCAGCATTAATCTAAAATAAAAAAAATATATAATAATAATAATAATAATAATAAAGAAATGATTATTTATAAAAATTAATATTTTTTTAGCAAGGATGCTTTAAATTGATCAAAAGTGATAAAGACATGTATAATATTAAGAAACTTAAATCTACTCAGCTGTTTTCAACATAATAAAGTTTTTTTTTTTTTGAGTAGCAAATTAGAATATTACAACAATTTCTGAAGGACCGTGTGACTGGAGTAATGATGCTAAAATTCAGCTTTGAAATCGCTGGAATAAATTACATTTTAAAATATACTCAAATAGAAAACAGTTATTTAGTAAAAAGTACTTTGGATCAAATAAATGCAAGCTTGGTGAGCAGAAGAGACTTCTTTAAAAAACATTTAAAAATTTGAACTGGTAGTGTATATATTAAAAATAATATTATAATAAATATAAATATTTATAATATTTATAATAAATATTTATAATAAAATATTACATTTATATTAAAATGCTTATTATATATTGGCAACACAGTGTTGGAAAATAAGAGTTACTAAACTTTAGCTACCAAAATTAGCTAATTCGACCTTCAAAAACTACTGTTAATATAGTTTTCAATGTAAAGTGTATAGTTTTAGTTATCAATCACTAATTCATAGAGATCACATTTTAAAGGAATTGCATCACATGACGTTTTACAACCAAACTAACCATAAAAAGATCAAGTTATCTTACTGACCCTGTCACAGTCATTACGGGTTCTCACCATGTTATTATTTTAATTTGTTTCTGCATGTTTCAACACCAAATCCATTGAACCCATAACATTTTCTTTAAAAGCATAATGCAAATTTTCAGAAAGACTATTTAGAACAAAAAGACACCACCAATCTGAAAGATCAGACACATGTGACTATTTTCCCCTTAAAACCGCACATTTTCCTTCCTTCCACACATCTTCCTGGGAACACTGATCTGTCAAAGAATCCTGAATTTGGCATCGGGACAGCTCAATATAGCCCTGCTCTCAAAGGCTCAGTGCACTCTGGGTCCTTGTGTAGGCATGAAGAAAAACAAAGGCAGTTTTGTTCTCCACCCAGCGTCCTCCAGCACCACGCACAACAACAGAGATAGTTTCCTACGTTTGCCCCAGTGAGTTTAGTCTAAGTTCAGTCAGCATCCATGAAAGGTCTCCATGATTAAATACAGCAATACAAAAAGCATCTAGGCATAAGGCTTCATGGGAACACAACAAAGACAGTTGAATGGGATCACCTGAGCTCACGCATCTGCAATTGAACTCTCTTCTCTTGAAAGTGCAGAACCCTAATTACTGAAGAGCATGAAGCCCTTGGCCTGCATTCAAAATAACGCACAGTCTAATCTCTGATTTAACTTTTACTGCACTTTGACATTTTGCAGATACGTTTTATCCAAAGTAAATTACAGAGTGATTTTAGAGGCCGTTGTACAATGATTATTCTTCACTGAACTTCCAATATTTGCTTTGGCAGTCTAATCAATTGGCATCAGTTTCCATTCATTTGCATTCTGGAGTAAGAAAACAAAACAAATGATTGCTCCTGAACCTTGATCCTGTTTGATACTGCCAGCACAAACAGTGGTACAAATCCCTATTTGTATATAAATAAAAGATTATATATTCAGAATATAATTGTATTTGGGTGTTTCTTCAACTTTCGAAGTCCTGTGGGTTAATTTTTACTAAAACTAACAGCTTTCAACTGTTCACATGGAAACTTTTAACCATACTTTAATTTATTTTGCAACTTTTCAATGTATCCTTTTACCCTTCACCCAGACTTTCAATCATATATCAATATAAATTAGTGAAATAACCTATTTCAATATTTGTGAAAATGATTTAAATCAACTGAATTTTGCCCCACTGTAACATAAATCCACCAAATTTGCCCCTAATAACATAGTTTTAGTACTAACCGTACTATCACAAATACTAAGTACTGGTACTAACACTTGTGCTTTAGTACTAATTTACTAATAGAGTGCTTTCTACCGAGAGACACTGATGGCAAAGAACATGCCTGAGATGAAATATGACAGATGTGATGCATTTTTAACAATTTTTAATGTTTTTTAAAGGTCTCTTCTGCTCACCAAGCCTACATTTATTTGATCCTAAAGACAGCAAAAACAGTACAATTTTGAAATATTTTTACTATTTAAAACAACTGTTAAAACAACTGTTTACTATTTAAAACTGTTTTTTTATTTGAATATATTTTAAATTGTAATTTATTCCTGTGATTTCAAAGCTGAATTTTTATCATCATTACTCCAGTCACATCATCCTTAAGAAATCATTCTAACATTCTGACTTCCTGCTTAAAAAAAAACATTCATTATTAATAATTATTATTATTTTGAAAACAGCCGAGCATAATTTTTTCAGGTTTCTTTGATGAATAAAAAGTTCAGAAGAACAGCATTTATCTGAAACAGAAATCTTTTGTAACATTATAAATGTCTTTATCATTACGTTTGATCAATTTAAAGCATCCTTGCTAAATAAAAGTATTAATTTCTATCATTTCTTTCCAAAAAAAAAAAAAAAAAAAAAAAAAATCATACTGACTCCAAGCTTTTGAGTAGTACAGTGTAAAATGTTACAATTTCAGATAAATGTTGATCTTTGGCTGATATTATCTTAAATATTGATAATGATAATTCTTGAACAGCAAATCAGCATATTAGAATGATTTCTGAAGGATCATGTGACACTGAAGACTGGAGTAATGATGCTGAAAATAGCTTTGATCACAGGAAAATTACATTTTAAATAGAAAGCAGTTGTTTAAGTTGTAAAAATATTTCACAATATTACGGAATTTGCTGTTCTTTGGATCAAATAAATGCAGGCTTGGTGAGTAGAAGAGAATTCTTTAAAAAAAAAAAAAAAAAAAATCTTACTGTTCAAAAACTTTTGACTGCTAGTGTATTTAGGATACATTAAAAGTTAGCAATATTATTGAACAATACTTTAAATAGGGTGAGTGGGGAATGTTTTAAAAGTTTATTTTGCAAAAATCAACAGGCCCAGGGTGCCCATATTTAAAGAAACACCCATGTATATTTTGTTTTAATCACAATACAGGTAATATCAGTAGCCTGCAGACATTAGCCCCTTTCTTCAAATAGCAAAGGGTGAAGCCTCATCAAATTTCAAGGGATTTGTATGACTGCAGTGTCAAAGGAAACGGATGTTCGACGAACTTTGGGTGGCACACAACAGGCTTACACATATTCCGTTAGATAAATACGTTACAAAACTTGTTGCGGACTTGTTTATTCTCTTTATCGTGTTTTGGCTTTATATTCTACAATGCCCTGGACAAATAAACCCTTCACACACATACCTGAGGCAAAAATGTGTCCACTTAATCACCACAGAGATACTACATAGCCGATTCAAATACTGAAATCCACTTACTTGTTGTTCCGCTCTTATCCAGGCGAAAACAGTTATGTACTCGATGCCCCAAGTCGTCAAACTCTCCCGGAGTTCCTCAATGGGATGTGAAGCGGTTTATCTCCAGTACATTAACATGCAGACTGCGTTCAGAGCGAGAAAAGCGCCATGTGAATAAAAGTTGACACCGCTCAGACACCTTCCCTTTCTGCCATGGCAACCAAGCGGCGAAATAATATCTCCCATACACATTTACCAGGAGGCAGGATCATGGAGAAACACTTTCAACAGGTTGTTTTTAGAAAACAGGCCCATCGTCATCAGTAACTCATAGCGTATATTCCAGCGACAGCAGCAGGCGCGTATGAGGAGTCTTCACGGATGAAATTAGATGCTGGGGCTCCGCATTATGCCCATTGATCCAATTACACGGGTTAACCCTTTCAGGTTCAAACAACTAACGGCGGAATATCTTATCACTTGTACTTGTAGGGTTTTATATACTTGCTTTTTCTCACCTTAGTAAATACTGCTCTCATTACAATGCGAAAATTAAACTTTAAAGGTAAATAATATCTGAGGCTTTTGCAAGTCACTTAGTAATAATAAGAGCAACAGCGTCCTCTGTAGGTTCAGAAGACGATATTCACTCGTTTTAATGTCACGTCTTTTTGACAGAAGCTCATTGCGCAATGCAAACAAAAATGCACAAAAATCGTTCAATTTAAAAAGCTACGTTGATATTTATTGCCTACACAGCATATTAACAGCATATTCACTTTCAGATCAGATTAAGTATTAAATCTAATATAAAACAAGAAACAGCTAAGAAAAAGGTAAAAGGTACAAAAGCTGTCATTAAAAAAAAAATGTTTACTATCAATAATTACACATGTATCTGTAATTAATACATCCGTAATATTTTAAACACATGACAGCCTGACCTTATCTGGCATTTATGAGGAAAAAAAGCCATTGTCCATTCAGTAATACGCTATAAATTCTGTTTTATAAATGACACACTGGACAGCTAAATAATTTCAATAGGCTATTTCATAAATCACGTACAACAACGACTGTAAAACATACCAGTTAACCGAATTTACATATCAAATTTTAAAATAGGTACACTACCAGTCAAACATTTTTGGACAGTAAGATTTTTAATGTTTTTAAAGAATTCTCATCTGCATTTATTTGATCCAAAATACAGCAAAAGCAGTAATATTGCGAAATATTCTTAATATTTAAAATAACTGCTTTCTATCTGAATATATTTCACAATGCAGTTTATTCCTGTGATCAAAGCTAAATTTTCAGTATTATTACTCCAGTCTTCAGTGTCACGTAATTCTTCAGAAATCATGCTAATATACTGATTTGCTGTTCAAGATACATTTTGTACTATTATTATTATTATCAATATTTAAAACATTTGAGTAACATTTGAGCTTTTGTAACATTATACACTATACCTAAAGATTTTTATACTGTTCTTCTGAACTTTCTATTCATCAAAGAAACTTGAAAAAAAAAATCTACTCAGCTGTTTTCAACATAACAATAATAATAATATTAAATGTTTTTGAGCAGCAAATCAGAATATTAGAATGATTTCTGAAGGATCATGTGACTGGAGTAATGATGCTAAAAATTCAGCTTTGACATCACAGGAATAGATTACATTTTAAAATATATTAACATAGAAAACTGTTATTTTAAATGTATTTCAAAATTGTACTGTTTTTTGTTGTACTTTGGATCAAATAAATACAGCCATGGTGAGCAGAAGAGACTTTTGAAATATTTTATATATGTTTTAAATATGTTATCAATCAATATGTTTAAATGTTTACGGCTCCGTCATTTCTTAACATTTACAAAAAATCCACCAGGAGGTGCTACACACAACATTATACCTTGTAGAGTAGCCTGTTCAATCACCAATAAAAGTCTTTAACGTTTGGGCATCTTCATGTATTGTCTCCAGTTATTTATAGCGGTATAACACAAATATAGCAGTGCTGCTGCAAACGAGAGAAATGAATATGAGATTAACTGGAGGTGATAATTTATGAATTAATCACTCAGTGTCGTTTATCACAGTGTCACGGCGAGAATTATTTGTTTGTAAGTTCATATGCATGCCTAAATGTTAAATTAGGTGTCAGTTCTTTATTAATTGTTTCAGGAATGATACATATACTATATATTAATTGCAGTGCTGAGTGTAAACAGAGCATGTCTTTTTGTTACTTTATTATTATTGTGTATGATTATAATGACGATCATTATTTTACTCGTTTTAAATTTAAATGCCTTATGAACACTTCAATTTTTTGCTTAGTGGGTCATTTCTATTATACAGTCCCTTTTAATGTTACCACCATAAAAGTCTTAATGTATGGGCAACAAACAATTAACAAACATAAAACATAATAATAATAATAATAATAATAATAAATTAAACAGTTTCTAAAACCAGAAATCATGTCGTATAATCATTTACTCAATTTTAATTTGATGAAACTATAACATTTATTTGAACACAGGTGAGTTTTACATATTTCTTCTAACATGGAAAAGTTAACACATTTATTACAAAATATTTAAGATTATTTCATTGTTTGTTCTTTTATTTCTTTATTAAAAAATAAATAATTAAAATGTGTTAATCAATATATATTTCCCCCTGTGCCCTCAAGTATTGGCATTTTCATCGTTGTAGTCTTTTGTAATATCCCTTTAATTAGCAAATGACAGGTCATAAATAAGATGCACTTTTTGCAGGAAAGCAACATAGCAACATATAAACAATTTTGCAACATATTTCGTGAATTAGCCTATTTGTTGCTCTGTCACGTTGATTTGTCTTATAATTTTATCTCATCCGTTTAGACAAAATTGCATGTGCAGGAATAATTTTATAAAGGAGTCATTAGATAGTGTTACGATGTTTTCTTGTTAACATCCTTATGTTATCTCTGTAATCAGAAATGGCTAGCTTTAGATCTTTATTTTCATTCTGTTAGGTTCCATCCTGTTAAGCATCCTGTTAATTTTCTCGCCAGTGTAAATAATCAAGCTGTGTTTAATAAAGCTTAAATACTTGAGCTTGAAAAGAGCATATTTATGAAAGGCTATTTTATAGAGACGACAACACAGACATATTGTTGTTGAAGAATGACAGAATTCAAAAATGTATTGCGTAGCAGAAATGACCCTAGTCATCGCAGGGACTTTTGTTTTGAAATCTCCTTAGAGTCCGAGAGCGGAAGTCATTTGGCTACAGCGAAAGGTTCACGTTACTTGCAGGAACACTAAAGAAAGGAGGAAAAGCGGGTAGCGGATATCAACAGTGATTTTGTTCAGAAAAGGTGTCACATAATCTACAGACGCTGGTATCTCAGTATTCGTCTCCCCCTTGAAGCCTCTGGCGAAGTTCATCGTGGAAGTGAGTGAAAGAAATAAAGCTGCTATAGCTAACGAGCTAAAGGTGTTTGTCAAGCTGTTAGCTCCATTAGTTCATATTGGTTAGCTGACTGGTAATCCTGCCTATAATTAACGGTAATCTTGATTGATCGATTGAGGTTGTAATCTGTATTCAGTGTTTGAACAATAACTGCGCATCACGACTCGCCCTGTGTCTCATATTAGCGACAGAAATGAATAACTTCATGTTTCTGTTCGCTGTTTAGATGAGATATGCATCGATATCTCGCCAGCTCGATTGATTATCAACAAAGCAGTTAAATATATTGGTGTTGTGGACAGCTGGCAGGTGATTTGTGAAATATCGTGTTCCTTCTTCCTGTTAAGGGCTGAAAACATTGAACACTGAGGCTTCTGGCCCGCAGCAGGAGGAAAGCTCATTCAATGTCGTGAGAAGGCTTTATTTATTTATTTATTTACTGTGTATTTTATTATTACGTTTATTTTGTTGAATCACTTATATGGATATAGGTGTTGTTTAATATTTAAAGCTCTTTTCTATTTCATTTTTATTTTTTTATTTGTGTTTTTATTTATTGTTTGTTAGAAGGCTTTTGTCTTCACTGGGGGACCATTAGAGAATCCATTACAGAGGTCTGAGACTCTGGTCTTCGTAGAAAGATGTGTGTTTAGAAGGCTAGTTCACCTTAAAATGAAAATACTGTCAGTATTGCTTTTTTGTGTCCAGTACAAAAACCAAAATCTTGACCGCCTTAGTTGCCATTCATTTTTCTTGCATTTTTTATCCATACAATTGTGGCTGTCAGTCAAACATAAGTACCTAACACCTTTTTGTTTCTCACTGAAGAAAGAAGGAAAGACGTACACGTTTGGATCAGCATGAGACTAACTGAGAGGTTATTCTGAATTATGGCAGAATTTTCATTTTTGGGTGAGCTGTTTCTTCAATAATTTCATTTAATAATTACATGGCAGTGGCTGTGTAGTCTTTTATTAATTGTTGATTTTGTAGGCCTTGCTCAGAAATGTTAACTGTGTTTGTTAATATTATTCATATTCTTCTATATTATCAGATTATATTTATTATTTTCTGTTTGGTTTGTAACAGGTGGTGCTTGTAGTTTGACCAACAGTCATGAACTGTATGCATATTCAACATTTAGGAAAACAATGTTAATGGCTAGTATATGTTAGAAAATTAATGGCTGAAAAAAAAAAAACGTGTCAAAGACACCTATAAAGTTTAATGATCATTCAAATTCTATAACTAGCTGATAAAAACTGCCGATCAGAATCCACCCAACTTTAAAGCCGTGTTTACATTAATAAACATAACTAAATAGGTGTTCACACCAAGGATAACTATAATTACTAAGTTTTAATAATCAACACCACGACTATAATAATAATAACGCAAACAATAAAACATTGACCGCCAGTCCAAATCCACACGATTTTAAAGGCCTGCTCACATCAAGAACAACTTGTGAAGATAATTGTAATTATAACTACATTAGTATCCACGCTAAAGGAAGATAGCGTTCTGTTATCGTCCATTTATGTTGTCTGCTGTTTTAAATACTTGAGCACTTGGGTGGATTTTAATTGGCTGTCAATGTTTTTATTGTTCTTTCACTGGAAAAAAAAGTGATTTCAACAGTATAGATGTGTTGTGGAGTTTGGACCTAATTTGGACCTAATCTAATTTTCAAAGAATTAGAATGATTATTAAAACTTAATAGTTACATTGTTAGTTGTCATAAACAATGTCTTATCATCTGTTGGTGTGGGCGCTAATAAAGTTGTCATTATAGTTATCGTTCTTGATTTAAATAGATCTTGCGTCAATGTATATGTTTCTGTATTGTATTGAGATTAACAGATTTTTGAGTCAACCGATTGAGTCTGAATGTCAATATTGAAGGTTTTCGCCTCAGTGATCACCCCCTAAGCACAGAGCGTGCTGTCTTACTCAGGGATTCAGGGAAGCATTTCCTCACTGGTTGTGTCACAATAGGAATCCCTCCCTGATGCCCGGCTTCCTCCTGAGCTAATCTCTTTTCAAAAGGTTAATGATTTGAGATGAGACATCTAATGGATACAGCATATTGCATTAGTGCTGCATCACCGATAATCACAAATAATGATGCCATGGGCATTAGAAATACGTCAAAACGTATGCACATTTGTGGGTTTATATTTAGTATAATTCCAACCGCTATTGTTTAGCATGGCTGTGATGCGGATGACATGAGGAACAATAGATCTTTATGTCATATAGGTCAGTTGAAAGCACTTCAGTCTTTTTGTTTAGGTTTCATTCATCAAAATCAACTTCTCTTATTCTTTTAATAGAAGCTTATGGCTCTTCAGTAGATCTTGTGGTTTTGTTGTCATGTTTTGTGTTTGGGTTTTATGTGGCCACAGCTGCCTTTGATTGTGCCTTATTGCTTGTATAAGCGGTAATTTGGTGTCACGCTCTCATTGGTGACTTCTGATTTTTGTTGTGCTGAGATCTTTTTTGCTTTTCAACTTTGTAAGTGACCCATATCTGTCATCTGTGAACAGACCTGCATGTGCACATTTATCAAAACATCATGTGCTCTGCCTGCATGTGCACATGATGACAAAAAGCACTGTATTTGCTGGTTAGTCCCTCATGTATTGCGACTTATAACCCTAATGTTGATGCACCAAACCTTTTTTTTTTTGTTTTTTTTTTTTTTGACCCAAACACTGTTAGTTTAGATAATTAAAATTAAAATGGTTAAAGTTAGAGTAGTTCACTTCCAGAACAGAAATTTACAGATAGTGTACTCACTGCCTTGTCATCCAAGATGTTATGTCTTTCTTTCTTCAGTTGTAAAGAAATTGTTTTTTTGAGAAAAACATTTCAGGATTTTTCTCCATATAGCGGACCTCTATGGTGCCCACGAGTTCAGTGGAGTTTCAAAGGGCTCTACACGATCACAGCTGAGGAATAAGGGTCTTGTCTAGCAAAATGATAGGTCGTTTTTAAAGAAATAAAAAAAAAAAAAGATTTATATACTTTTTAACCTCAAATGCTCGTCTTGTCTAGCTCTGCCATGTTCATGTGTACTCTATGTAATCCAGGTCAATACAGTTAGGGTATGTCAAAACTTCAAAATCGTCCTACACCGCTGTTTTTTTTTTGAAGGGTGTTTGACCTTCTTTGCACGTTCACTTCGCACATTAAACACTGGGTCGGTACTTCTGCAGCAATGTTGGACGATTTTTTGACATACCCTAACTGTACTGACCCAGATTACACAGAGTACACATGCGCATGGCAGAGCTAGACATCATTTGAGGTTAAAAGTATATAAATTAATTAATTTGTTTTTTTTAGAAAATGACAGATCGTTTCGCTAGATAAGACCCTCCTTCCTCCGCTGGGATTGTTTAGAGCTTTTTGAAGCTACATTTAAACTGCATTTTGGAAGTTCAAACTCGCAGGCACCATAGAGTTCACTATATGGAGATAATTCCTAAAATGTTTTTGTCAAAAAAAAAACATAATTTCTTTACGACTGAAGAAAGAAAGACATGAACATATTGTATGACAAGGGAGTAAGTACATTATCTGTAAAATTTTGTTTTGGAAGTGAACTACTCCTTTAAGTTAATGGGTTTTAGTGTACATTTGTAGTCATTTTTACTGTATGATGTTGTGTTCTTGGGTGATAAATTAATTCAGTCTTTGTTATGTGGCAAAATGGCAACAAGTTGACTCTCAATATTTCATTGGAACTGAAATATTGCTACTGCTGTAGCATTTTTTTTTTGTTCACAGCGACGATATGCTAACACAGTCAGAACGTTTCATTTGGAGGAGCATGTATTGAAATTAAACATTGCTGTTTCAATCAATTTCGGATAAAAATTATTTTTTGCTGTTTCGGCCTAATATTTTGGCTGCTGAGCTAATACGGTTAGATTTAATTATTCTGTGTCGTTTTTCTTAAAACATGTTCAACATATTTTTAAAGTCAACACTGAAAACTATATCAGTCATACACTTGAAAATAAAGGTTCTTTATCGGCACTGATGG
Organism: Labeo catla; assembly: GCA_012976165.1. Taxonomy (NCBI): domain Eukaryota; kingdom Metazoa; phylum Chordata; class Actinopteri; order Cypriniformes; family Cyprinidae; genus Labeo; species Labeo catla. The sequence goes on from VONZ01000763.1 coordinate 82,701, forward strand.
TTCCATGAAGAACCTTTAGCATCTATGGAAACTTTTCATTGCACAAAAGGTTCTTTATAGTGAAAAAGGGTTCTTTAGATTACTCTCATGTTTTTACACTAAAAAAAATTTGTTCTTTCAAAAACTGGACACTGAAAGGTTTTTTTGGAGAACGTAAAATGGTTCCTCTATAGCATTGTTGCAAAAAAAAAAAAAAGGGTTATGGTTATACTGTTTACTTTCTTAATACACATTTCTGGTCTTATTGTGGACAATTCATCTGCACAAAAATGTTTTTCCTAATTTTTTATGTGAAATGTAATGCCTTTAAAAAGTTTGACTTATGTCAAGATAAAAAGTAGAAAATGATTACAGTCTAAGTTAATTACAAATATTGCAATTGTTATTGGCACAATATAGGTCAGATTTGCTGTTCTAAGAAAAGGTTAAATATTGGCCCATATATTTAGCATCATACATTTGCTCTCACTGTCTGCCAAATGTGATGTGGCTGATTGTATAATTAGAAAGGAAATTGGCTGATTTTTATCTGTAGCTGACCAATTATTCCACCCCTGGATGAAGCCTGTTTCCAACAAAATACCTACTGGTAAAATGTAATTTCTTTAGCTGTGTTGGTGCAGATTTTCCAGAGGTAACCATTGAACTGAATGTTCATTTGAATTGAATTTTGGCATTGCCATTTAGAGTGATATATTTTAGCTTTGTGAACTTGTTTTAGTGGGAAAAAAAAAAAAAAAACATTGGTGATTTCACGACTTGATGTAATGAAGAAGTAATGTACTTTTTACACTCTGTTATCATGTTCAAAACATACTCAGATCAGATGTTTCCTTTCCTCAGTGTTCTGGCAGCAGTGACTGGTTCAGCGGCAGCGGTGCCAACAGCAGTCGTCCCATGAGTTTTCTTTTGGCCTGAGCTGTCTGCTTTAGGCTCCGGCCTGGTTCGTCTGGATCTCTGTGCCTCCGGCGCCGCAGTCATGGATCACCCCAGAGAGAAGGAGGGCGAGAGGCCGGTCAGGAGCAGTAAAGTGGCCCAGGGGCGCAGCGGGCACTCGCGGCCCTCCAGCTCCTCCACTTCTGGGGTCCTTATGGTTGGACCAAACTTCAGAGTTGGCAAGAAGATCGGCTGTGGCAACTTTGGAGAGCTGAAGCTCGGTAAGAGAAGCCATTAGTGTATTAATCGTTCACAAAAGTCTCCATGGAGCAACTAGGGGTGAAGTTCTTTGCTCAAAGGTGCCAAGCAGGAGTGAATCTCAGGAGCTCAGGAGTTCCTCGGTCACCATCATTAGTCAGTCCATTGGGGAACAATGACTTGAGTCATGTGAAAGGTCCTTAAAGCTGAAGTGTTTAATTTGTGCACTGCTAGTGGCAACAAATTGTATTGCAAAAATAGTGTTCACAGAGGTTTACTTAGAACATGTCTCCCTGATCTATTAGTTGAACAAACAGATTGGTTGAGTAGATCTGTTTGGGTTGTGATGCTCAAACAAACAGAGGAAAAAAAAATTGCACACTTGCCTTTCAAGGTAGACTTTTAAGTTCTGCATAGCTTAGCATGAACATAACAGTATAAGGCAATATTTTTTTAATTCTGTCATAATGATATTGGAAGCAGATAATACAATGGCTTTTTTCAAATTTTATACACTATGCTGGGTCTTTTTAATCTGTTCAATCCATCTTTTCTTCTGTAATATTAATACCATATCACTTTTCTTGAGATTTTTACCTGGAAACAGTATTTTTGTAATATTTCAGTCATATATGTCAGCCCGGACGAGGTCGTAAAAATTCTGTCATAATCTATTACCCGTCATTTTAATTTTTATATTTTAATTATAATAACTCTTCTTTCTTTTATTTTTGTTCACATTTTCATTTTTAATCATGAACCTACAGGACAACAGCACAGTGTTTAAAAACGACAAAATACACTAGGGCTGGGTAAAAAACAAACAAACAAAAAAAACAAACGTTTTCTCGATTTTAATAGATTCTCGTTTTAATGAACCAATATCGATTCTTAAATCCCAATCAATCTTTTGGTCTATGCTGTTTTCAGTTGATGAATAAACAGTACATAGTTCGCCTCCCATCTAATAAATCGCAGTAGTCTGAGCTCTTGTTAGTCTTGATATAAAACAAAGTCTCAGACTTTCATTAGGAAATTCAAGCAATAAATACTGTTTTGCCACTATTTAATGTGGCGTGATAGATCACTGTAGCTAAAGTGGGTAAGCTACTCTCCTGTGTGCATAATCAAACACATAGCAAAAGATTCGTGACAGTTTCGTTTTTGTTCTGGATCACATGCTCTGCTGCCACACTGGAGCACCAACTGGACAGGGGTAGGAATTGCAGCTACAATTTACAATGGATCACCCTCAGTGTAATCTGTCAAAGTGACGGACGACCTTTAGATTTTCCGTCACTGATTTAAAAAAAATTCCATCAATGATGGACAATTTTCAGTTAATGCGAGCTCTGATGTCAGCCACCATATTGGTTATCAGCTAATGGTTGCTGGCCAATGGCAGTTATGTAATCAAGAATTGCTGAATTTCAGAGAATTGTAAACTCGCTTGAAATTTCACATGTTGAATGTCACGTAGTGCACTATATAGGGGATAGGGATAGATAAGACATCTGCTCCGGTCCAGAGACACAATAGCACAGAAAGCATTGTATGCTCGAGTTGAGTAAAACATATCGGACCCATTTGAATTCTACACAGAATGGTATATTTTATAGCGATATGGATGAGATTGTGGCTATCATACATGGTCAAATGCGGCTTTCCTGAGCTCAAACATTATTGTCGACTTAAAAAAGGGGGCGGTTTGATATGTCCCACCAAAGACTATAGAATACCCGAGACCTGTCACTCGTATAGTTTTGAATGGGGAAAAATGCAACGCTTATTATGGCCGTGAAGCCCCGCCTTCAGAATAAATGAGCCAGTTGCTAATGGTAAAGTCAGCACGTCACTGCATCTGGCGTTAGAAGTCCCAGTTGCTATAGAAACAGTCAGCGTTCTGAGACGGGCGCTGGCTGATCTCGCCTGAAAAAAAAAAAAGCTTTTTATTTTAATAAACTCTACTGGAGCATAAGGAACAGAATTTATGAGGCAGTTCTTGTCAGATTTCAAATATGAAGTTTAATCGTAAGCTTGGTGAACAGTTTTGGAAAATCTGATGTTTCCCCATTCAAAGATATAGGAGCTGCACTGCCCAAGAGGCGTTTCAAAGATGGCCGCTAAGTGAAATTTTCAATTAAATTCAGTTTCTTGCCTTAAAGGGACTTTAGTCCCGCCCTGTCTTCCTGTTTCAGTTGAAATTACGGAAACACATAGCTGCGTGTTTCAAAGCACTTCAGTGGACCTTTAAAGAAGTCCACTTCCAAAACAAAGATTCACATATAATGTACTCACCCCCATGTCATCCAAGATGTTCATGTCGTTTTTTCCTCAGTCATAAAGAAATAGTTTTTTGAGGAAAAAAATTCAGAATTTTTCTCCATATAATGGACTGGTATGATTCCCCGATTTTGAACTTCAAAAGGCAGTTTAAATGTGGCTTCAAACGATCCCAGCTGAGGAAGAAGGGTCTTATCTAGTGAAACTATCTGTTATTTTCATTAAAAAAATACAACTTAAATACTTTTTAATCTCAAATGCGCGTCTTGCCTTTCTCTCCCTGAACTCTGTGTATTCTGACTCAAGACAGTTAGGGTATGTCGAAAAACTCCAATCGTATTTTCTCCCTCAACTTCAAAAATCATTTCAAAATCATCCTACATCGCTGCAGAAGTACTGACCCAGTCTTTGCAAAATGAACATGCAAAGAAGATCAAACACCCTTAACATAAAAGGTAAAAAGCGATATAGGATGATTTCGAAGTTGAGGGAGAACATGAGATGGGAGTTTTTCGACATACCCTAACTATAGTGAACCAGAACAAAAACAGTCCATGCAGAGTAAGACAAGACGAGTGGCATTATAAAGTATATAAATTGTATTGTTTTTTTTATTAAAATAACAGATCGTTACGCTAGATAAGACCCTTCTTTCTTGGCTGGGATCATTTACAACCGCATTTGGGATCGTTTGAAGCCGCATTTAAACTGCCTTTTGGAAGTTCAAAATCGGGGCACCATACCAGTCCATTATATGAATAAAAATGCTGAAATGTTTTACTCAAAAAACAATTTCTTTACAACTGAAGAAAGAAAGACATAAACATCTTGGATGACAAGGGGGTGAGTACACTATTTGTAAATTTTTGTTCTGGAAGTGGAGTTTTCCTTTAACTAAGCTCTTTTAAAGATGACTTAATATAGACAGAAATATAAAAGTTGATAATGTTAATTATAGGTGAAAATGTCCATATTGTTGCATCCATGTTCAAACTGTATAATTTCAGTTGTAGTTGATCACCCTTTGTGTTTGTTTTACTTTTTTAGGAAAGAATCTCTATACAAACGAGTATGTTGCAATAAAGTTGGTAAGTACATTTGTTTATCATTTGCTACCTAGTGATTATAACAGCAGAAGCTGGTATTTAGTTGTAACGTAGTTTTTACGTCTAAGCATGTCTGTAGATCTGGAATCTAACTCTGAAGGTTGGTTTTGTTCAAAGAAAGCAACTTCAGCTGATGTATTTTAGACAGACATTTTAGGAAACTGAAACTACAAGAATATTAGACCTAGGGGTGTAACGATACATGTATTCGCACCGAACCGTCACGGTACGGACATCTCGGTTCAGTGCATGAGGCCTTACAACGAATACAGGCAATTCACCCTCAATCCAGTAATGCAACACTGTTTTATAACGGCCAGCAGAAGAACAGCAAATGCTGTGAGTTGCACATTTGAAAACAAAGCCCACTACACAGTGATCATATGCTGATTCTGAACACGTCTCTCACTGACAAAGGAGTATAACGTTACTTTAAAGGCTTGCGTATTCAGCTGTTTGCGAAATGAAGCTTTGTGCTCGTGTGTCCTACCTATTTAATTCGGCACAAATCCAAATATTCCATAATATTTCCATATTTGCGACGTATCCAAATGCTAAACTATTATTTAGAATGTAAATTACAGGCTTTGTACCTCAGTCGCTTTCCAACATTGAAACATTGAGGCGGCCGTGTTTGGTTCACTATTTTATTTTGATAAAGTACCAACTGCGCTGTCAAGATAGCAATGCTGGAAGCCTGGGACTGATGTTTTGTGTGCGTGTGTGTGTGTGTGCACGCCGGCACGATTGCTTAAACCATTTCCATATACCAGCAAAATCAACTTAAAACACTGTAACTGTAACTTAAAACAAATACGATGTCACTCTCTGCCATTTGAGTTTCCTTTGTCACGAAAATGAACTGAAACTCAGCATATATAGGCTACGTTATGTGTCGCACTTTTTTTTCCCTTTGTTTATCTGTTAATTAAATCAAATATATTTTAAATATTTATTCAGTGTATGTATATATGTACTGCAGAATATAAAATTTCTATATAACTTTATAATTTGATATAATATGTAGTATTTTCACATCGGTGGAAAAAAATTAATTTGTACTACTGTCTGTTCAAAATAAATGAAACGAAACTTAGCATAGCAAGCATAGTGGATTTGTTATTGTTGTTTTTGTTTTTTTCCCTGTTGTACCAAAAGCGTATCGAACCGTGACCCCCGAACCGAGGTACATACGAAACGTGAAATCTGTGTACAGTTACACCCCTACTTAGAAAGGATAACTTGAATATGATGTGTGAAAATAAATGCATTGTGTTGCTGGCTGGAACTTAATGTAACAAATAAAAGTTAATAAAATATATATTTTTTTCTGCCACTCTTAAAGGAACCTGTGAAATCGAGGGCCCCACAGCTACATTTGGAGTACCGGTTCTACAAAACATTAGGCAGTGCAGGTAAGATTAGAGTTGGCACCCGCACTGCTGTAACCTGCATTTATCTCCTTTGTTTACTTTAAATGATATTCATTTCATGTGTTTTCATGTGCTGTGTTTTATATTTTTGCTTTCATATCAGTGGATTTGCTCATTGTATCTCATCTACCTTTAGCCTTAATCTTCATATCCAGGTGTCTGACTTTGTTTATATTGCGCATAGGCTTTGTGACAGGGATTTACAGTTATTTTTCTTGCTTTGATGCCTGCAGTTTCCGAGAAGGTTTTTTTTTAGAATGTTTCCTTTATATTGGATTGAGGATTTTTTTCCCCTCTGGAGTATCTGACATGTTGAGTCATAGCTTCAGTTTTGATCTTGCAGAATGGTTCGTTTTACTACGGAGCCTTAGCATAGAAAAAAAAAAAAAGAGATTAAAATGTACTCGCTTCCTACAAACTTCATGTTTTGCCTCACCAACCAGTGGTTGATGAATAGAGAAAACTTGTCAGCAATGATCAGATCATGTTAAATATATATTTAGTTAATCTGACAAAGAAATTCTTCAGGGTTTTTCTTCATAGTATATTTGTCTCAGTGAAATGCTGCCTCACAAAAATGTCAAACCCATTGTGATGTTGTTCCTTATAATTTTCATGTCTTTTGTACTTCATTGTTTTGATTCCTTTTTTCCCCAACAATTGTTAAGTAGGTGTAAGGCACAAATGGAGAAGATATAATGTGATCCTACATTAGAGTTTCCATTCGTGTCTTTTCATGCAAATTTTAAAAAATGCTGAATGGAAACATCAAGATAGCAATACATTTTCCTATGATGGAAACTCATTTATCAAAAAGGTTATAAGTCATATATATGAGCAGTTATATAAGAAATTCGAATTAAAATAATTAATTGCATAGCATCTCAAATGTTACTATGAGTGTGTTATCTACTGTAATGAGTGTTAAATAAGTAATTTATTTATTTAAATTATTTTAAATAAAAATGATAAACAAGAACAGTAGATACAATTTCCATGTACACTACCACTCAAAAGTTTGGGATCAATGCTCATCAAGACTGCATTTATTTGATCAAAAATACAAAAAATAAATACAAAAATAAATAACACTGCAAAATGTTATTACAATATTAAATAATGGTGTTTTTTTTTTTTATTTTAATACACTTTAAAATATAATTTATTCCTGTGATGCAAAGCCGAAAGTGTCACATGATCCTTCAGAAATCATTCTAATATGCTGATTTATTAGAATTATCAGTGCTGGAAACAGTTGTGCTGCCAAATTTTTCAGGATTCTTTTGATGAATAAGTTAAAAAGTACAGCATTTATTTAAAATCCATAAATCTTGTCTAACAATGTAAATCTATGCTATCACTTTTTATTAATTTAACACGTCCTTGGTAAATAAAAGTACTCATTTCTTTCAAAAAAAGAGAAAGAATAAAAATGTACTGACCCAAACTTTTGAACAGTAGTGTTTATTGTTAGAAAAGATTTTTTTTAAATAAATGCAGCTTTTTAAAAAACTTTTTATTCAAAGAATCCTGATTAAAAAGTATCACAGGTTCTAGGGCTGTCAACGATTAATCATGATTAATCACATACAAAATAAAATTTGCCTAATATATGTGTGTGTGCTATGTGTAATTACTATGTATATATAAATACAAACACATTCATGTACATATTTAAGAAATATTTACAAACATATGTATTTATTATAATTTTTATATAATTTATATTATATATAAATAAAATCATTTTGTATATTAATAACATTTCTCATATATATATATATATATATATATATATATATATACACATTAATTTGTGTGTATTTATATATACATAATAATTACACACGGTACACACATATATTAGGCAAACTTAAACTTTTATTTTGTATGCGATTAATCGCGATTAATCGTTGACAGCCCTAACAGGTTCCCAAAAAATATTAAGCAACATTAAGCTATTTCCAGCACTGATAATAAATCAGTATATTAGAATGATTTCTGAAGGATAATGAGACATTGCATACTGGAGCAATGATGCTGAAAAATTCAGCTTTGATCACAGAAATAAATTTGATTTTTAATGTATATTAAAATAGAAGAACGTTGTTTTACATTGTAATAATATTTCACAAATATATATTTATTTATTGACGAGCCTAAGAGACTTCTTTAAAAAAAAACATTATAAGTCTTACTGATCCTAAGCTTTTGAGCGGTAGTGTATATTTTTCACCATCTTCCCTAAAATTGATTATTTTGTTATGTTGCATTTATGAGATGTGGGATAAAATGCTACAAATTTCTCCAGTATTCAAATTTTCTGAATGTCTTAAATCTGTAGCTTGAATGGAAATGTTGTTTCCGTTGGGCATTACAGCGTATTTGTGCAAGTGCTTGTCCGGTGTAAAATTATTAATAATTCTCTGGATTTGTATGTAAATGTATGCCATTTTAACCTCAAAGGTGCTAGACTGCTCTGCTATAGTTCAGAGATCGCTCAGTGACTTTGGTTTGGTTTGGCAGTGGTTCCACTCTCTGTCTTTTAGCTTTTTTAGATGCATACCATATTGAAGGAAGACTCAAACTAGTGGTAAAACATTTGTCTGCTAGGTAGGTTTGATCTCTTCACACTGCACTTTGATTCAGTAAGTGGCAGCTTGGGAGTCACAGACCAGCGCAGTGATGGTGTTACCCTGGTGACATAACGCAAATGCTCTGTTCAAATGTCTGGATGATAACAGGCCAGGGGGTGTGGCCTGTGGCAACACTTCTTGAGATTCACACAGAGTCATTCCTCAGTCAACACATCATATGAGTGTATTAGCATAAGAAATAAACTCAGCAGCAGCTACGTCAGCAAGACGGTTCCTTGTAATGCATAGCCAGTTTAGTGTGTTTGCGTTTAATAGATAGCTAGAAATTTCATTATCATCTGAGAGGGAGTTCAGAATTCGGTGCTTAGTAGATGTGGGTGTCAGTTATTTCACAGAGGTTATACTAACATAAGCATAGATTTTGGGAAATGGTGCATACTGTTCTCATATTGGTTTCTAAGGTCTGGACAAGCTTTACAGGAGATCCCACTGGAATGAAGTGAAAATTTCAGTGAAGAGATTTATATTAGAATATTTCGTAAAAAGGTGCCCATAAAATACTAAACACTCATTGAATATTATTCTAATGCTGGCTGGACTGAATTTTGATCTGATGCATTTTTATCAGCTCTTTTTTTTCTTTATAGAAATGTAATTATGCGGTGACATGATACTGATTTGCAGTGTCTGCAGTTTTTAATCAAGGCAAATGCTTCTGCTTCTCACAGTCAACCAAACTGAGAAAAGGCTCAATTGACAGCCATTACAACAGATTATATTAGTGAATGTGAACAGAACTGTTACTCATGTACATTTCTGCGAACTCTATAATTGCATCTGCAGTGTCCTTAAATTAAATGTTAAGTTTAGTGGCATTAATTCACCTAACGTAGGTGTTTTTTTATGGCTGGTTTAATAAATGTGAGACAGACCATAGAATGGATGAAAAAACACAAGGTCTTTAAAACACATTTTTTTTAAAGGGTACCCCCGGTATTAAGACTTGTATGGCTTAATATAACATAAATGATGTCTCTTACTGAAATATGTCGCAGAAAACCAACAAAAATCCACATAGTTTTATAAATATTTTGGACTATGGGGTGCACCATTATTTCAATGACGTGAAATGGTTGCATTCAGTGAGCTACTGTCGCTACCTATTGCTGTTTTTAACTGCAACACAACTTTAAAAATAAAATACTGATACAATGCCACATTGTGCTGCTTTTGGTTGTAATTTTAAGCCGAAGGACAACAAGAGAAGTGGTGTAAGTCTTAACTGCTTTTCCTAACGATATGGGAAGATGACTGTGGACGAATAAAACTTCCTAAAGACCTGCGTCTTTGTTCTCTCCGCTTTAGCCCTGATTCCTTTGAAGCTTTTAGTAGACTACAGCTAGAGCTTACAAAAGAGCTTACAAAAGGCTTAGACAAGAAATGCTCGATGCCATCCTGGCAGGATGTAAACATGCCCAAGCTTGTCATGATGATTGTCAAGAGTTTCTCAACATGGATTTCACTTGATATCTGGGGCTTGTGGGGAAAATTGATGGTACGACATTTGGTTTAAGCCTACACATACATCCGTTGCCACCTGTAAGCTCTTTTAGTAGCTGTGGTCATTGTATCAGTATTTTATTTTGAGTTGTGTATTCTGAATTCTGTTAAATTGTGGTAAAAGCGGCAAAAAGGTAGCGGCGGTAGCTCATTGAGCACAACCATTTCACATCTAAATGGTGCCCCGTAGTCCAAAATATGTATAAAATGATGTGGATTTTTTTTTTTAAATAATGTAAATTTTAAATGGGTTTTCTACTACATATTTCAGTAAGAGAGGGGTCATCAGATGTGAAAACTCACTTATAAAAGTTGTTTGAATATAAATGTGTGTTGGCAGTCAACGTACACAACCACCCTATAATGATAAAAATACACCCAGTTGTTTTTTTTTTTAATCTTTATAAGCAATATCCCCTTTTTCAAATCAAGCCATTCTCAGCATCTTGTCGATTTGATGTCACACAGACCAAGGCCACTCCCACGATAGTTGATTGACACCACCGTCTTACCTTTGACCCGTCTTGAGTGAGCTGTAAACACTGACCTCCATTGTGTCGACTCCGGTGCAGGGGAAGACAAGAATGTCTCAGATTGAGCGATTGAGGTGTTTTGTTGTTGGATGTAATGAACATAGCAGTCATCATTCACTCCCGACATCTGATCCGCTGAAAACGCAAAGGATTAATGCTAGTTTCATTTTTGAAGGAAATTCGCAGATCCCTGAACTACCTAAATGCATCTATGTTCACGTAAATCATTCATGATCCATGATTCACCTACAGCAGAAGTGAGTTATAAGGGGTTTTTTATGCATTTTTGCAAATTGCCTTTCCTAATAATGTGCTGGTTAGCAAGTTTCACGGCTAAATGTGGCTAAAGTAAACAGAACGGCTCAGTTGAGCAGAGCTCATTAGCATTTAAAGGCAAATGCAACAAAACAGCTTGCTCTGAAATGGGATGATTTTGACAAGGTAAAAAGGGTGTTTTTTTTGTTGTTGTTGTTGTTTTTTTTTGTTTTTTTTTTTACACTACCACTGAGAAATTTTAACAAGTATATTATAGTCTTCTCACTAAAGGGTCATCAAACCCCCTCTGTTTCAGCACTGGTTAGTTCTCACCACAGTTTTAAAAAATGCTCAAAGTAGGCGTGGTGCACTGCGGTGTGGAGGGGGAAGAGGGGAGAGAGTCAACTTTCACTCATATTGAGTTAACAACACAAATAAATGCACAGCCATTTGCACTCTGCATCGAAAACATATATAGGAACGCGCTGTTGCACCTCTGTTAACTTTTTAAGGCTTATTTTGCCGCATGAATGAATCGCGTTTGTGCTGAACTCTTACAAAGCAAACAAAAATAAACACTCTCCTTCGATCCATTAACGTTTCTCTCAGTTAATGTAAGCAATCTCACAGTCTGAAGCATCTGTCATAGCAAATCAACACATGCTGTCGTGAATAATTAGGCGAAGCGTCTTCTCATAGGATAAGAACACGCGGCCTCATGAATAATTATGAGACACCGACGCGTCATTGATGTACTTATAGTCTGTTGCCACGTCACAAACTCTGACGTCAGCACAATGTAGATTTTAAACCTGGAAGATGAAAATAGCGCAAAAAAGCTCAAAATTAACCAGTTTTATCCAACAATTAAAATCAACAGATGCTAACATTGTCATCTATGATGTGCAACACAAACACCTCTGCTAAAATCTCAGAAAAAGTAGTCTGGGGTTTCATGAACCTTTAAGACATTAACGAATCATATCAACTTGTGGAAAATGGGCATCCGATGACACCTATAGGTTATATTAAGCCATACATGTCATAATACCCAGGGTTCCCTTTAAAAGCTAAACTGTTTTTAAAGGGATGGTTCAACCCCATGATTTACTCACCCTCAAGCCATCCTGGGTGTATATGACTTTCTTCTTCCAGGCGAATACAGTCAAAGTTATATTAATAAATACCTTAGCTCTTCCAAGCTTTGTAATGGCAGTGAATGGGTGTTGAGATTTTGAAGTCCAAAAAAGTGCATCCACCCATCATAAAAAAAAAATGGTCCACGCGTCTCCGGGTGTTAATACAGGCCTTCTGAAGCAAATCGATGCATTTGTATAAAAAAAATCCATATTTAAAACTTTATGAATCATAACCTCTAGCTTCTGCTAACTGTTGTACGGACTTTGCACCATGTGGAGTACTTTTTATGATGGATGGACACACTTTTTTGTGTGTTGTACGCGTGTTTACACAAGAGTCGCAGATGGCGTAGTGTAAGCTCTGGTGAGACTCGAAGAATGCAGAAGTGCATTGAAGAGAGCAAAACAAAACAACGGTCATCAATTAGAAGTTCAAAACGAGGATTTGTAAACAAAAATGTTGGAAGATTTTGATATAAGCCAAGAGGAGACTGATTTTCCTTCCAAGCTGCTGTAAACAACTTGGTTCTTGTGAGATTAGCATATTCTCACCAGAGCTCACGGTTCAAGTTTTAGATATGGATATTTTTCTTGCACACACACATTGATTCACTTCAGAAAACCAAATTGAAAATTAAAAGTATAGTAAACATTTGCCCTTCTTACATTTGAAATAGAACTCAAGCAGATGTGTTTGTAATGATATATGTAGTTCAGGGGTGTGTTGGACCAGAGGAGACAGGAAAAGGGTGGCAGCAGCAGCTAATCAATAATTCAGCACAGAACAGCGAGCATCTATATGAGCATCTCAGTAAAGCTGTGTGTAAGCCTACTTGTCTGCCGCTCTGCTGGTTTAAGCAGGGATTTCTGTGCAAGCGGTTTGAGTCTTTCTGCTGTGTGCAAGTCTTCTTCCTGTGCCGTATCTGGGACAATATGCGGGCCGTACAGCTCTGTACATGTCCCACAGCAGGGTTTGTGTCTCGGTGATGAATCAGCACTTCAGGAAAGGTGGCACTCTGACCACAAGCGTTTCCAGGATGTTCACTTAGCGCTGTTATCGTATGACGTCTGAAAAGCAGTCCGCTGATTAAACTGCCTGGCAGCCGAGCTTGTGTAACTCTACACCGGTGCCTTGCTCAGCTCCTTGAGCACCACACTGGAGTAATACCATATCAGCAGGGTCCCACATAAACTCAGAAGTCCTGACCCCTCACAGAGGCTGCTGGGATACAATATGCAGACTTGGTTTCTTAGAGTTAGTTGTTAAAGTAATCTGCATTCAGCTCTATCACTGCATCGTAATGAATAACATTGTAATCAATGTTATGATTACAAGGAAATTTAATAGGAGTGTATTGATGAAAGAAAGAATGAGTTTCCTCAAAAATATTACACAGCAAAAACATCTTCAGCACTGATGATAAGAACCATTATTAATAATTCAGCACCAATAATAGAGTACCAAATCAGCATAGTAGAATGATTTCAGAGGGGTCATGTGACACAAGACTGGAATAACGGCTGCTAAAAGTTCAGTGTTGTCATCACAGGGAGAGGAAAAAAATATATATATATATATATATATATATATATATATATATAGTTTTTAAATGGTAAATTAAATTATATTTAACAATAGTACTGTTTTATTGTATTTTCACCAAGTGAATGCAGTATTGGTGAGCAGACTCCAATGTCAAAAACATTTCTTAATTATATTTAAAAAAAAAAAATTGTATATAATTTATGAACTCTTTGACTTTTGTTATGTATTATATTATAAATTAGAATATATTAAATGAGTACCATGTGACACCCAAGCACATTTATTCTAGAATCAGGCTATTGTGTCTATTTCTTGGGGAGTGTGTTTGTTTGCTAGACCCCACAAAGAAAGGACCAAAGGAAGTGAGGCACTGGGGTGGTCAGGTGAAGGAGATGCTATTGTAACTGTAGCATGAAATCCTGAGGATGTGCTTCCCCTTACGTCCACTTCTGTGCAACCCGACCCCTGAGGTCTACCCTCCCCCAAACGTGACTTCAAGCTCTTACATGCTGTCTGTCCCCTTCTTTCTGCCCATCATGGCTTGAAACGGCATGTAATTGAGTGGGCCTTTGTACATCCTTTGTTTTTGTTTTGTTTTTTTTTATTTCGGTTAAAAGAAATATGGTGTAATTACACACCTGATTCCTAATGCGTCAAGATTTTTCAACAGTGGCACAGAAGCCATTAAATTGTCCTTTTTTTTTTTTTTTTTTTAGATTGGTATATGCACTGGGGACCCGATTATAGCACTAAAATAAACTGAAAAAAGTCAGGTTTTCATGATATGTCACCTTTAATGCACATTTGAGTAGATATGCACCGAATGTTCAGCAACCAAAATTATTTGGCCGAAAATTTAAAAAAAACTCTTTCGGTGTTCAGCCGAATAAGCGAAAACACTGAATAAATTATACCGAACAATGATGTGATGTGGTCAAATAGAGGCACGCACTAAGGCAGCAAACATGTCGCCAGTTTGGAAGCATTTAAAACTGTCCGAAAAAGATGCAAAAATCATTACAAGAACCGACAGCGAGAAACTGTTTAGTACTGCATTCCATATCTTCGACGAAAAGGTTGTAGCTGGTTACTGTATGATGACTGAAATCATGAAAAGGCCTTAAATCATAAGTCAATAAACTACACAAGGTTGTTTTCTAATACACGTAGCTGAAACAGCGTAATGAGAATCATTCATAAATATGCTGTCAACAAAAGGAAGTACTGAGGTCTTTTTGTGGGTTTCCGCCAAAATAAAACCCAACATTCATAAGTATTGTGATTTTGTTGTTCTGTAAAATTAAATAAAAAAGTAAGACAAAAATGATAACAATAATTACAACAGCTATATTAATGCATTTATTCTAACATTCACACATAGTGTTTAAATTGGGATCTGTCATATTTTCTATTGTTTTAAAAGGGTCATCGGATGCTAAGTTCACTTTTTCATGTTGCTTGAACATTAATGTGTGTTGGCAGTGTATGTACATATCTACCCTATAATGATAAAAATCCATGCAGTGGTTTTTAATTAATCTGTAAAAACAATATCCCCTTTTTCAAATCGAGCTGTTCTCAGATGCCTGTCGGTGTGGCGTCACACCCACAGAGGCCGCTCCCACCATAGTTGATTGACATGAGCTCTTACCATAGACCAGCTGTCGCAGTCCAATAACTTTCCTTGTTTTGAGCAGGGATGTAAGTTAGACAAGAATATCTCCGATTGAGCGATTGAGGTGTTGTGTTGCTGGATGTAATAATGAACATAGTGGTCGTAATTTACTCCCGACATCTGAGCTGCTGAAGATGTAGTAGATTACATTTGTTTGTGAAGGGAATGTGCTTCCCGATCTACATATATCCGTCAATGTTGGGGCAAATTATTCATGATCCAGCTTCACTTACAGCAGAAGTGAGTATAAGCGTTTTTTTTATGAATCTTTGCGATTGCCTTTCCTTATAACGTGGTAGTTAGGAAGTTTAGCGGCTAAATGCGGCTAATGTAAACAAGACCGTCTTTCCACAGAGAGAAGAGAGGGGCGGGGTGAGCAGAGCTCATTTGCATTTAAAGGAACAACCCCTTAGAATGAGATGATTTTTGCGGAGCTGATTTTGGCAAGGTAAAAAGGGTGTTGTTTTACAAAACCATTGAGAATTTTTAATCAAAGTATATTAGACTTTTCATTAAGACCCTAAAGAATCATATCAACTTGTGGAAAATGGGCATCCGATGACCCCTTTAAAAGAAGTCTCTTCTGCTGAGCAAGGCTGCATTTATTTGTACATTAAAAAAACACATGCCTGATTGAAGAAGGGGGTCTTAAAAATGGCCAAGGAATATTATTTTACTAACTTATTAATTTTAAGTTAAATTGTGCTTTGTTGGGAGGCTATAATGTCTACTAGAATGTTAAAAAATGTTCAGCGTTAAGTAACTATTTTTAAATTTTGTAATTTATTTTTTTTATTTTTGTTGTTTTTGTTTTTTTTCTTTGAAAAGCAAGACAAAACTGTAAAAAGCACATTTTGGATATCTAATTTAAGTAATGGTGAAATTACTTGACAACGCATTTGGTTTCGTTTTGTTTGGCTGAGAATTTTCATTTCAGTGCATCCCTACATTTTGGTGATTTTGAGGATGTAGAGTTGATAAAAATCCATTTGGCTACTCAACCACCCAAAATTTTGTACAGAATCTTTCATTTTCTTATAATAAATTAAAATCTTGAATTGTACCTTGATCTTAATAAAACAAAAATACATTAAATGTTTGCTGAAAACTATAAATATTTGTTTCAGACAGATAATCACAAAATCGGTTGGTGCTATGGTCAGTTCAAATATGGGAAGTGCAAATATAAAACTGATGTGTTAGCCTGGTACCAATAGAACAACAACAACAAAATTATAAAATCATAAATTTTACAAATCTCTATAAAATGATTAACAGTCCAAAGTCATGCACTTATTGCTTAAGGTGTGTGAAACCTGAATTTAATGTGGGTGATTAGCATTTGTCTGTGATCTTGTCATCCTGTTATTCTCTCAGTGTAAGTTAATGATTGAAAATCAATTAAAAAAAAATGCATTTTTTTTCTGTCAGTGCAGAATGATTTGAGAAGGCAATCATGATGTCCCGGTAAATCGAATTCCCCCCTAGCCATAGTACAAAGAGCATCTCAGAGGCGTAGCCTCAGTGGAGGCGGTGCTGTATGTGTCTGCAGGGTGGGCTGCCTCCACTGGGCCCACCCGCTGAGCCCAGCTCATGCTTTATGGATGGGGGGGATGGGGGGATGAGGGCTGGAGAGCCGCGGCCTCGTCTTTGTGATTCTCACCTTCCTCTTTCTGCACAGCATGTTTGGATGGTTTATAATGCGTGGTTCATTATGGCGTGTTACGAGACAGTATGAGTGCATTATTTAAAGCGGATTGATTCAGTCTGTATTTATTCTTGGCTGTCGAGGTTTTTCTGTTGTTAGGAATCCAGTAGAACCCATAATGCACAAACAGCCTTGTATATGCAATAATGAAATCTATTTACATAACAGACTTTGTCAGTTGGCTTGATGTCTTCCCTAGGGATTCTGATCTTCCTTTGAGCTTAAGCTCAGGTATGTCCGTTTGTGACCTTATGTTGCCATCCAGAAGCAAATTGTACTGATAAAATTCTTTAACCTGAATTTAACCTAACCTGTGGTTAGAAGCTTAGGGTACGTTCACACTTGTAGTTCGGTTCTCTTGGTTTGTTTGGTCAGGGCCAAAAAAAAAGAAAACAATACATTTGGTCCTGGTCCACTTAGTGTTCACACTGGCATTTTTGACAGAGAATATAAAGATACTGAACCTAACGGCAAAGTGATGCGTTCACAACCTGACTGGTTTTGGATGCGCCACTCATTCTGTGTCATCAAATTATGTTGCAAAGCTTTGCATCTTGTCATTACGTCCTGTTTTTGGTTCGGTTAGAAGTATTTGGTTCGTGTGGTTCTCATATATCATTTGAACCGCACCAGAGTATGTTCAGAAGCAGACTGAGAGGGAATTTTTTTTAAAGTACTCTCGGTCCGCTTGTTTGGTGTGCACTAGGGTTCAGATGGCAGTGTTCACACTTACTCAAATGAACCGCACTAACAGAGCACTCACACCAGAATTTATTTTAATCAAACCAAACATGACAAGTGTGAACACACCCTTCGTTTCTTGCATTACATGTGGAGTTCACTTAAACATGCACTTGGGCAAAATAAGCAATCTAACATGCAGTAAAATCATTCCATTCCATTCCATACAAATTTAATTTACGTCTTTTAGGTTGATTAGATTAGGATGCACACATGTGTAAGAGCTCCAGAACCCCATTAGGATGTAAGAGGGAACCTACAAGTAAACATGTAAAGGAAGCAATATGAAGGAGAACAAATTCCATAGTAGTCCTCAAATTCCATGTGCATTTACAGCTATAGTTTTAATTAGTTCTTCCGTTCACTATAGCGTATTATACTATACGAATATTATTTTTTTTTGTATGAACAATTAAAAAAAATTAAAGTTAAAAATGAAATGCTGTAAAAAAACAAAAACAAAAAAAAAAACCAGACTTTTTATATTAAAAAATGCTGAAACTGAATAAAAATATATATTATTTAAAATTTTTAATCTAATTAATTACATGATGTTTTGATTAATTAATTGAAAACATCTCAAAATAAATTTGACGATTTTTTTTAAAGATATTTTTGTGTTAAATGAGAAATTAAGTAGACATTACAAATTGTAGCTTTAGAATGAAATATTTTATTTTATTCAATAGAGAATTTATTACAAAACAATTCTCAGGCTGCAACGGCCTAACATAAACTTTTACATAAAAGATCATTTGAGAAACATCTCAGTATTTTTTGTTCATACGATGAAAGTCATTGGTAACCAAAGCAGCTTTGTTACCAACAGTCTTCAAAATGCCTTCTTTTATGTTCCACAAAAGAAAGGTTTGAAACGACATGAGGGTGAGTAAATGAGTAAATGATGACAGAATTTATTTTTTGTTTTTGTTTTTTTTGGTGTCTAGCCCTTTACATTACATTAATGAAATAATTACATTAATGAAATAATACTCTAAATAAATCTGCCAGCAGGTGGTAAATGTCTTTGAGTCATTCATTCATTTGATTCATTCAAACGCTGATTCATTCAGGAATAAAGTAAATGGCTCTCTCCTTTGAATCATTGGTTCACACGATTCGTTCAAAACAGATTCATTCAGAAATTAAACACCGCTGTGTTGCTCAGAGGCACGCAACAATTCTGCTATGGCTTCAAAGGTAATATGTTCTCTGCAAAATTGAGCAAAAAACATATAATATTATGTTTAAAATATAACCCAATATCAACTACTTATTTACTGTACTGTTGTAAGTCACATTTAAGCTTGTGATAGATCTCATGTAACGGTGTTATTTTTCATAACTAATTAAGTTAATGCGTCAAACTGAGAGCGCTAATATTAATGATAAATAGAAACAAATAAAAAAAATAATAAAGCTAAAACAAACGAACAAGCAACCAAAAATCTAAAATAAAAAATAAAATGACAAAAACACAAAAAAACTAAAGTTTAAACTAGAAATGAAAACTGGAAAAAAAAAAAGTTAAAAATATTAGTAAATATTACAATACAATATAAATAATACTAAAATAACACCCCTGTCATGACAACGCATAATATGTGTGTGTGTGTGTGTGTGTATTTATTTATTTATTTATTTATTTATTCATTCATTCTTTGAATTATTATGATTGTTAGATTTAGGTTTTGATTAAGGGATTGGCTTTTGTTTAAGTTTAGGTCATACAATTTTGTATAGGTTCTTACAATTCCACAATCTCAAAACAAAATATTACGACTTCTCATGAAATTGAGTCAGTGTAAAAATTTCACAGAAACGTTCTGAAAGAACTGCCAGCGGAAATGAGTCGGACACCGCAACACTAGTCTGTCTGTGGCTGAGCATGGAGTCTGCTGCTAAAGGACGGCACACAGACATGCCCAGACATGATTCTTTTAGAGATCTGCTTTCAGCAGCATCGCTCAGCTCAATATCGTGCAGTGATGTCACGGCCCTTCCAGCTGATTCTTATCCGTTCAGAGGACGCACCGCGCAGGATTCTGAACAGTCCTGCTTCTGCCAGATGAAATGACCTTTCAGGAGGTCTGTGATATTAAAGGAGCAGTACTGGAACGTCAGACTGAACTATAGACATTAAATGTAGACGTGGTGGTCTATTGGGGCCCTCAGAAAACATTTCTTTACCGTAAAGGTATATGGAATATTCTCTAATGTAAGTTCGAAGCACAGGCGGTGACGAGGGTGTTAGTGATGATTACTCATCATCTGCTGCGCCACTCCAAAGTGATGGTGTGATCAGTGCACTCTCTCTCGCTTTCTCCCCCCGCATGCCTGGGCAGGCAGCTCTTATCAATGAGGAGAGAAGTGACATCACTGGTCCAGAGATCACGGCCCATCCCATCTGTTCTGATTAACATGTTATGATTACACAGACAAGCATTAATATTCAAACACACTTGTAATGCTCTTATGGAGATCTGTTGAACGTCAGGGCTTAGGTTGGGCTCTATGACGGTATATACTGTGTGACCAGTGTCAGCCGGTAGTGATTATGCTGAACTGTGGTGTATCTGCAATTTGATTTAAAATTAATAATAAAATTAATGTGAATTGTCACACACAGCTTGGATGATTTTAAAGAAAACAAATTAGTTTTATGTCCAGTGTAAGCACAGTGTGGCTATGTTGTTTACAATTTCCAAGCAAAGTTTAAACTTGCCACAATAAAGTGGAATTCAACTGACATGTAGTCTCAGTGTAACAGGTTTCCAAGTGTGAGGATACGGATTATGTTACTGTGGTTTCAAATATGTGTATGTGTGTGTGAGTATATTTTATATATATGTGAGTATATGTATGTGTATATATATATATATATATATATATATGTTGTGTGTGTGTATGTATGCATGTATGTGTATATATATATATATATATATATATATATATATATATATATATATATATATATATATATATATATATATATATAAAAAAAAGCCATCTCGGTCAAAAAAGAGATAATGATACTGAGTGAATGCTCCTGACACAGTATACGTCCGTCAAATACTTTTACTTCAAACTCGCTAAATTCCGGCCTCAGCCAAATCAGAAGTACCAGAACTTACATAGAAACCTATACAAAGTAGCCAGAAAGAAATGCTTATTTTAAAGAAATACATCAGATCGATTTAGAGGCTTTTGCATCTGAACTCTCAGGCAAATAAAACATCAAAATACACCATATAAAAACACAAAATAATCAAAATAGAAAGAAAACTCATTCAACACACTTAAAAATAAAATAATTAACATAAAAATTCAAGTAAGAGGTACCCTAAAGAAATGAGTTTTAAGGCTAGGTTGAAGTAGTATTACAAAAAAGCCCCCTATTGATTCAACACATTTAAAGTTATTTAGTATAATTTTGCCAGAAAAAGTTTTAGAATTTTTATCATGTTGTTATTATTATGTTAATGTTAAAAATCTTGCATAATAAAACTTGTTTGTTTGTTTGCTGGTTTTTATTGTATTTGATATACTTGTATTTTTAAATTTGTTTTTGCCATGAAATAGGCCTAAGATGCTGACATGGCATTAAATAAAAATATACTACTACTACCCCCCTATTGATTCCAGGCAGATTCATCAAAAAATATTTTAGATTTTGTATATATGTGTATATATATATGTATGTATGTATGTATGTATGTATGTATATATATATATATATATATATATACATAATCTGCTGTTTTTTTAAAGTATATTAAAGACACTGGATTATTTAAGAAACTTTACTGCATGGTTATGCAATATGTAAAATATTTCAGGGTTGAATTTACAATACATTGATTGGATATTACAATACATAGAATATAAAATACTTACAAGTTTATTTATATAACATTTTTATATTGTTTTAGTTTTGTAGTAGGCCAGTTCCACCCTATTTTTGATCTAGTTACTTTGATCTAGTTGACTTGTGTATGATTGAACTAAGAGGGAAATAATGTTTAATAATAGCATATTTCTTCCTCCTTTAGCAAAAATGCAAATGGAATTGAAAAGCTGAATTTGTTTGTCAGATCAAAATCTTTTGGACTCTTCATTTCAGTCTGTCAATTCAGAATACGGTCTTAAATTTTTAAAGTTCAATCCCCATGTTTCAATTCAATCCCCATGTTACATCAGTTTAAAATGCATTCAGATCACCTCATTTTTGCTGTTAGAGCGGCCGTGACCATTTGTAAATTTTATGGGTTCTCATCCAGCTATTTTTAGCTGTACAAAACAGCTCATTTTGCTGTTTGACACTGCAATTTGGTGTCTTACCATATTATTTTAATGTATCTTAATTATGAACACACTGGTTTGTAGTGTAAACAGCTTTACCGCAGCTTTTTGTTCTTCACATCAATTCCATATAACGGAATAGTCTTACCTATATGCTTACTTCCATGTTGAAGAATAAGGTGGATGGGTATATTGTACTACTTTCACTTTGTATTGTCACATTGGTGCATACAAATCAAAATAACAACTCATTTTTGGAAATGAGTTTGTATGAGCATGCCTTGTATCTGTAACTACATTTGTACCTGATTATCCTGCTTGGTTTAAGCAGAGTCATAAATATCAAGATGCTAAATTAGGGCTGCACGATTAATCGCATGAGATTGTGAGGCGCGCTTAGTCAATGAAGCCGGTACTTTGATTAGTAGTAAAGCTGCATCACGTGCGTTCAGCTGGAGCGGCAATTAATACACAGAGCCGTAAATCACTGACAAGCTACGCAAAATCGCACTCATAATCGCAGATGAATCGCTTTCGATTATGAGTGCGATTTTGCGTAGCTTGTCAGTGATTTACGGCCCTGTCTATTAATTACCGCTCCAGCTGAACGCACGTGATGGAGCTTTACTACTAATCAAAGTACCGGCTTCATTGACTAAGCGCGCCTCACAATCTCATGCGATTAATCGTGCAGCCCTATGCTAAATACAGTCTAATATCTAAAGCATGTTAACATTTTATCTGTAGTACCCAGCCCTAATGTTGAGTAAATAGTTTGTAGGTTGATTGGCGCAGCCCTTTCAGCACAGTTTCTCTGAATGGTTTTTATTTGCTGGGTATGATGTCAACAGATTACACAAACTGATTCAGCTGTAATGATTTCTTCTGTTTGCACTAGAGATCATCCCTTTTAATCCGATCCTCTCAGGTACAAAAGAGAGCGAGGGAAATCTTTCATGTGGGTACACATTCATGGACATCACAGCATTTCAGGTCATGTTACAGCGACTGGGCTGAACAAATATCACAGCAAAATTCCTGTCTCACAATGTTGGTTTGCTATAGGAGCACTTCAGACGAAAGGCTTGTGGTAACTCTGATTTAGATTGCAATGGAGAGTTTGCGTTTGTCTGATGGCGCCACTTTGTTTTTGACACCGCCCCTTGTCTTCTCAGCACATCAGGGTTGGCCAATGGGAGCTGACAGAAAGTCTGAGCTGTGGCCAGGCTTATCCCACGCACACAGGCAGATAAAACGAGCAGATAGTACCACCTGCCCGTAATCGCATACTGCCCCCGTCTGCAAACGTGAATGACCGCACTCTTCTCTCCGCCTGATCACCGGTCATACCTTGTTCTCCAGTCTCTTGTTTTGCTGCTGTTCCAGTAGTGCTTTCTGTGAATGTTTGTGCATGAGCACTTCCAGCAAAGTGGGCAATTTGTTAATCACGCTGTCCTGACCGCTACGTGTGTTGCGGAGGAGTGGTGCTGTTGAGTTCAGGATGTTCTGGTGGGAGGTAGAGTTCCTCTGTCTCTCCATCCTCAAGCGCAGCTTTGTGAATGACATAACACCGCCCATAGCGCTTATGTAATCCACATCCTATTTGTCTCCTCTCCATTTCTCTCTGTTCTTCAGGCTAGATGGAGGCTCATGTAATGCCAAGGGATTTGTAAACTTAAATGCTTTTCTTGTATCATGAGTGAGCTCAGTCCACTTAAATGCAAAGTGAAGTTTTAATAGTGACCATACTTTCAATCGTGGCTTTACTGATGGTACAGTGATGTTATCCGGGAAAGCATTAGTCACAATAGTTAACTAACAAGAAACTATCTTCTTATGTAGTGATGGCAACTGAAATTATTCAGCGAAAACAGAAAAAGAAAATAATTTTCCACCAAAAGGGCTTTGGAAGGCTGAAATTGTTGACCGAAACGGTTACATACACTGCCAGTCTCAAGTTTTTGAACAGTAAGATTTTTAACTTTTTTTTTTTTTTTTATTTAAAGGGGTCATCGGATGCTAAGTTCACTTTAACATGTTATTTGAACATTAATGTGTATTGGCAGTGTATGTACAAATCTACCCAATAATGATAAAAATCTGTAAAAACAATATTCCCTTTTTCAAATCGAGCCATTCTTAGATGCCTGTCGTTGTGGCGTCACACCGCCAGAGGCCGCTCCCACGATAGTTGATTGACATAAGCGTTTTACCTCAGATCAGCTGTCACAGTCCACCCTCTTTGTTTCGATGCCAGAGCAGGGATATAAGTTAGACAAGAATATCTCTGATATACTCGCGACTGAGGTGTTGTGTTGCTGGATGTAATAATGAACGTAGTGGTCATCATTTACTCCTGACATCTGAGCCACTGAAGATGCTGTAGATTACATTTGTTTGTGAAGGGAATGCACTTCCCGATCTACACATATCCGTCTATGTTCGCGTGAATCATTCATGATCCAGCTTCACTTACAGCAGAAGTGAGTATAAGGGGTTTTTTTATGAATCTTTGTGATCACCTTTCCTAATAATGTGCTAGTTAGCATGTTAACTCGTCACTCCACAGAGAGAAGAGAGGGGCGGGGCGAGCAGAGCTCATTTGCATTTAAAGCAGCCTTGACCAGAGTGAGATGATTTTTGCAGAGCTGATTTTGACGAGGTAAAAAGGGTGTTGTTTTATACAGCCATTGAGAATTTTTAACCAAAGTATATTAGAGACTTTTCATTAAGACCGTAAAGAATCATATCAACTTGTGGAAAATGGGCATCCGATGACCCCTTTAAGTCTCTTCTGCTCACGAAGCCTGTATTTGTTTGTCCAAAGTACAGCAAAAACAGTAAAATTTTAAAAATATTTTTACTATTTAAAATAACTGTTTTCTATTTGAATATATTTTCAAATGTAATTTATCACTATGATTTTAAAACAAGATTTTTATCGTCATTCCTTCAGAAATCATTCTAATATTTTGATTTGCTGCTTAAAAAACATTTATTATGTTGAAAACAGCGGAGTAGAATTTTTTTCAGGGTTTTTTTTTTTTAATAGAAAGTTCAGAAGAACAGCAAATGGAAATCATTTGTAACATAATAAATGTCTTTATCATCACTTTTGATCAATAAGCGATCAATGGGCTAAATATAATTATACATTTCTATAATTTCTCTTCCTATTAAAAAAAATACTCAACTGTTGTAAATATTGGTACTACTACTACCACTAATATTAATAATCATAATAGTAGTAAATGGTTATTGAACAACAAATCAGCATATTAGAATGATTTCTGAAAGATCATGTGGTAGTGATGACTGGAGTAATGCTGGAAATTTAGCTTTTGATCACAGGAATAAATTACATTGTAAAATATATTCAAATAGAAAGCAGCTGTTTTAAATAGTAAAAATGTTCCACAATATTACTGCTTTTGCTGTATAAAAAAAAAATGCAGGCTTGGTGAGCAGAAAAGAAATCTTAAAAACAAAACAAAAAAAAAAAACTTAAAAATCTTACTGTTCAAAAACTTCAGCACGTTTTGACTGAATATGTAAAATTTGTTCCGAGAATATATTGAGAGGTGATTTGTTGCTGAATGTTTAAGTTTCACTGGTTTTCCGTTTTAGTTTATTACCTGAGTTCACAATATCCTAAACAACACAGAGTATGATTACCCAGTTACCCACATTAAATTAAAGTAGGTCTGTCAAACGATTAATTGCAATTAATCACATGCAAAATAAAAGTCTGTGTTTACATAAAATGTATGTACTGTGTATATTAATGTATTAATAAATACACACACATACATGTAATTTAAAAAATATATTTATATTTGCATATCATTTATATGTACATATAAATATTTTCTATATAAATGTATCTTATTTTTCTGTACATGCATCTGTGTGCATTTATATACACATAATAAATGTACACAGTACACACACATTTTGCATGCAAAATTTTGTATACGATTAATCGTTTGACAGCCCTAAATGAAAGCTTCAATTTCGGTTTTGGTGTTTCTGTAAAAAGATCATTTCGACATCAATATCCACTTGAATTGTTTAATATATACAAAAAAAAGCATGAAACCAAATTTTAAAAATTTATAAAAAAAAAATTTAAATATGAAACAACAGTCACGGATCGAAAAGTAAAAACGTTGGTGGTTTTAAATGTGCTCAAAGTTTTTATTCATGCTTATTTTTAAATGCGTCATCAATTTTTTTTTTTTTTAATGTACGCATATTATTTTTTGATTCATTACCATTTGTTTGCTATTCTGAAAACTTGCTTTCATTTTTAGATTTTGGCAATATATCTTTACTTGCGTTTTTAAATTTTGGTTTCATGCTTATTGTTTTATCTGTGACTGCAGTACTTTTGGTGGAGAATTCATTGCATAGTTTAAATGTAGATTTGTGAAACTTTCCTCTTTATATGACATAAGAGTAAAAAAATTGGAAAATTTGGAGAATTCATTATTGTAGTTCATCTGACAAAAACAATCTAACAAGGAAATATTTCAAAATATTGAATTCCTTGCTTATTATGCAAAC
Source organism: Labeo catla (assembly GCA_012976165.1). Taxonomy (NCBI): domain Eukaryota; kingdom Metazoa; phylum Chordata; class Actinopteri; order Cypriniformes; family Cyprinidae; genus Labeo; species Labeo catla. The sequence continues at coordinate 109,279 of VONZ01000763.1, forward strand.
ACATGAGGTGAGGATGTGTTTGTATAGTTCAAAGCACGCCGACTATTCTGCTACAAACCTAAAAGTATATACTATACTATAAAAGTACTTACTTTTAGGGAATAGTATAAGTAGGTGAACTGGGATAGTAGGCAGTAGTTTGAGATATATCATGGTACTGAATGATTTACCAAACTTATACACAAAGATTTTTGCAAGATCTTTGGTGCTTCAAATAATGGTATTATCATAGTGCATCTTCAAAAACAATTGAAATGCCGTAGTACGTTTTGTTAAGAGATGACTTATCAATATTCCACTAGCATTATCATTAATATAGATGACTCTTACTCTAACGTCCTTTTGAAAATACTTCCTTATGAGCCATTAATATTTAACAACAACTTGTACACGGCATAATTTCCCATCACGCTGGCAGAACCCAGCCAAACAAAGGTCACACTTTTGTCTCTTCCTCTAGAAAGTCCAGTACAGTTCTCTTTTGTCAGTGGTTAATATGTAGCTGTATCATGTTGAACTCTGATACACCTCCAGGCAGCCTTGGCATCGGTACGTGAATCTCTGAGTTTGGCTGGGAATGGCTTGGCTACTGATCAACCAGCTCAGGCATGATAAATCCAGCTCACTGGACTCTCCCAGTCTTTGTCTTTGATTCTCTGGCTGAACTGGGGTTTGTTTAAGTGTGCAGTGTGGCAGAAGTGAGCTGCGTCAGTGCAGGCTGCTGTATGTGAACTGGAGGCTGTAGAGTCACATGGTTTCTCCTCTCCAGTCAGACATCCGTGTTTGAGCGGGCGTAGGTGGCCCCGCTCTCAAACGGGCTGCTGGCAGATGGCGTTTTGTTGGAGCGCTGAGGACTCCAAAGTGGGACTGACTGGGAAGAACTACACTACACTAGGTTTAGTCAGACCTAGACCTCCTTGGAATTTTTTTTTTTCTTGCAGTGACTGCAGTACACCATTAAAATACATGGATTATGATGTTTTGGTGTGATACCAAGCCCTGGTACCTTGGCATTAATTCTAAATTGCCACAAGCAACAAATAAACTTATTTTTCCCAAAAATTACATTTCCAAAATCAAAATTTAACTTTATTCATTTATTTTTATTATTTATTTATGTATTTAAGTATTTACTTTTTTTTTTGTATTTTTTCCAATTTTCTCCAATTTTTTCCAATTTTTTTTTTTTTTAGAAGCAATTATAGAAGCAAGAAAATCCATTACATCAAATGTTTTAAAATCTAGATGAGTTTTCTTTTCTTTTTTTTTTATGAGAAACAGGACGATGTCACCAAATTTGCACAGTGCTGGTGTCATACCTTTTTAAAGTTGAAATCCTGTTTTTTTTTTTCCCCAGTATATATATTTTATACTGTGCGTCTCATAGTACAAAGTATAAAGCAGCCTTAAATCCCTTATATTGTTTGCTGAAAGCATTATTAAATATGCCAAAAAGTATAATAAATGGGCAAGAGAAATGCCTTTTTGTGAATGACAGCTTTTCAAATTCTCAGGTTGTTTTTCTTAAATAGCTTTTTTATGACTGATGACCTGAAGCTTACAATATTTGTTTTTCCATATATGCCACTTTTTGAGCGATTACATGTCTGTGTATTACTACATGAATTTCCTCCCACTCTTTAAATTCCCACTCAAGTGTTCCAGTAACATCTAGCGGTGGAGTGCTGATAGAAAGCTTGTGAAAGTGTTAATCAGCAGCGATAGATAGAAACCAGCAACTGAATGTGTGTTATGTGCAGTCTGAACACAAGATGAGTCATCGACAGGCCAACAGTGCGCTCTATTCTCAGGGGTGTTACAACACCACCACACAATGAGCAGTGTAGGCTTTGCCTAAAACTACCCACATCACCCTCAGAAGATGGAGTTTAGAGACGCATGTATATGCTTTAGCTAATAAATATATAATCTGCAGATGTCTTTTTTTTTTTTTTTCAACCCCTCACAGCCGAAATTAAAGGGTTAGTTCACACAAAAATTTAAATTAGCCCATTATTTACTCACCCTCCATGCATCCTAGGTGTATATGACTTCCTCCTTTCAGACAAATCCAAACAGAATTATATTAAAAATGATCCTGGCATTTCGAAGCTTTAGAATGGCATAGATGGGTGTTTCTCTTCATCAGTCCAAAACAAGTCCAATAAAGCTCATCCATCCATAATAAAAAGTGCCTCACATGGCTTTAGGGGGGTGAATAAAGGTCTCCTGTAGCGAATTGATTAATTTATAAAAGAAAAATATCCATCTTTAAAACATAAAAAATCACTTTAATGTAGCTTTCACCAACTGATCGTACACAGAATCTGGGCGGATGACGTAAGATGTCAGTGTTTAGAAGTGATGAACACGGACGCGCAGTCCAAAACAAAACAGTGGTTGCGAATTAGAAGTGCAAACAAGGATTTGTTTAAAAAAAAAAAAAAAAAAAAAAAAAAAAATGTTAGAGGATTTTGATATAAACCAAAAAGAGAATGGTTTTCCTTTGCTAAAGTAAGGAAACTTTGCTTTCTGCTCCTGTAAACAAACGCTGGTTTGTGCGAGACTCACAGGCGCATGTGCAACGGCAACACTTCATCCGCCCGGAGCTGTTTCTTGTAATTTTTATTACAACAACGCATAGATTCGCTACAGGAGGCCTTTATTCACTCTCCAGAGCCATGTGAGGCAGTTTTTTTTTATTATGGAAGGATGCAGTTTATTGGACTTCTTTTGGACTGATGAAGAGAAACACCCGTCTATGCCGTTCTAAAGCTTGGAAGTGCCAGGTTAATTTTTAATAAGACTTCAGATTAATTCATCTGAAAGAAGGAAGTCATAAACACTTAGGATGCCTGTAGAGTGAATAAATAATGGGCTAATTTTTTTATTTTTGGGTGAACTATCCTTTTAAATATGGCACTACCCCAGTGATGTACATTGGTGTTCTGAATTGAGGTGTTTTTTTTGTTGTTGTTGTTGTTGTTGTTGTTGTTGTTGTTGTTGTTGTTGTTGTTGTTGTTGTTAAAGTGTCAATTCATAGTCCAGTCACATTTTCTTGGTTAAATAAACAATTCTTACTTTCATAAAAAAAAAAAATTATTTTATATTTTTACATTATCAATGTGATCAATATTCTAGTTATTAAAGCCAAATATGAATCTCATCAAGTTGGTGTTTTTAAGCATTTTACAATTAATGCCAAAATAATAACTCAAGGCAGTAACAATTTAAAAAATATTTTATTTGTTATTTTTTTGTAGTTAACTTTTAACTTTTTTTTTTTTTTATTTTTTAGATCAGTCATTAATTAAAATCATTAAAGCTCAGTAAATATTGGTCACAGATGCAGAGATTTAAATACTTTCACCAAGCTGATTACTCACTAAACATTCCCACAGATCATGTTTTCATGCCATTTAAAGTCTTATATTGACAAAGTGGTTATATCTAAGTGTGAGTTATTTAGTTACTTATTTAGTTCGTTTTTGTTCACTCAGACTGAGTGTGAACGTGGAACGCGCACAAACACAAGAAGCAGGATTTATTTCATGAACCAGTAGCAGCCAAACATAACCAGTCATATCCAATCATATTGAGATGGTTAAAAAAAATGAAAATATTGAGCTTGTGTGAAACAAAGGTCATATTTTAGGCATTTAACCAAAAAGCCCATTCAAAAAACCATCAATTTTAGCCAATGGAACTAGCAGTGTTGAAAAGCTAATTTTGGGGGGTCTGGCCTACAAAAATACATTATCCCTGCAGCACTCTATTTATTTGCATGGCAAACTTGTGAATCAGCCACCTTACCAAATTGCTGGTTTCTTGGCATAATTCACGTGTGACTGCAAGCATTCAAAGTGACTTGCGGCAAAGCCAGCTTTATTTACATATTCACCATTTGCATAGTTCTCACAGTGCTGCCATCTAGTGGTTGGAGGAATAGGTTGCTTTAATCCATAATCAGCTCAGGCCAGCTTTGTATTGTCATAGTTTTATTAAAAATGCACACTTAGCCATTAAAGAGAGAGTGTTATGACTAGTTTAGATAATGCTTTTGTATTTTTCTTTTAAAGTAGAGGGTCTGCCTCAGGTCTACTATTTTGGGCCCTGTGGGAAGTACAATGCCATGGTTCTGGAGCTGCTCGGCCCCAGCCTTGAGGACCTCTTTGACCTGTGTGACCGAACATTCTCCCTCAAGACCGTCCTGATGATCGCCATTCAGCTGGTGAGTGCACAGGCCCTCTGTGAAGCTGCTGTGTTTTAAGAGTAGTGTGTCACCTGGGTGAGAAGTGCTTGAATATCATTGGTCTGATGCGTTGCATTGTAAGCGAGTAATGTAAATCCTGTGTTCAATTTCCCCAGATTTCCCGCATGGAGTATGTGCATTCTAAAAACCTCATCTATAGGGACGTGAAGCCAGAGAACTTCCTTATCGGTCGACAAGGAAACAAGAAGGAGCACATCATTCACATCATAGACTTTGGCCTTGCGAAAGAATACATTGACCCAGAAACCAAAAAACACATTCCTTACCGGGAGCACAAGAGCCTTACCGGCACAGCTCGATACATGTCTATTAATACACACTTAGGGAAAGGTAAGTGTTAGGTACCTCCCTAGTCTGATCTTAAAATGGACTTAACATTAAATTTAGCATGTCACTATCCTCACGCTTTATGTGGCTTCTTGATTGACTGCTTAATAGGGTTGGGAATCATGAACCAGTTCGTTTAAGGAACTTCATATTCATGTTTGGTTCTTTTATTGTTGCATTGAATCTATAGCACCTCAGTTGAGCATTTTTGTTGCATGCACTTTAAGTGGATGGACAAACATGATTGTTCTGATTTATGGGTTTGAAACGTGGATATTGTTTTGACCAGTTATTCGGTCGAATAATTGAATAATGATTTATATTAATATGCTCAATGATCAATATATTAATAGCTAAGTAATTTAATCAGAACCAGATTTGTTCAGTTCCATATGATTCCCATCCCTACTGTCCAGCCAACTTCATGTTATTGTGTACATGATGTTACTATTTTATTTATTTATTTATCTTTGCAGAGCAAAGTCGGAGGGATGACCTTGAAGCCTTGGGTCACATGTTCATGTATTTCCTTCGGGGTAGTCTCCCTTGGCAGGGACTAAAAGTATGTTGAACTAGCATGTTAAAGTCATTAAAACAGTTACTAATTTAGTTCTTGAAAATGAGATGATGTTGTTTTGTGCTTTGCAGGCCGACACACTGAAAGAACGCTACCAGAAGATTGGGGACACAAAGCGAAACACTCCCATTGAGGTTCTCTGTGAGAACTTTCCTGGTGAGACCCATCATGTGCTTCTCTTGTATCAGCCAGTCTTGTAGTCAACATAAAAGCAAAGTTGTCCCCATTCATGTCCTTCATACACATTTCTGGTTTTGTGTGCAATTTAGAAGTGCACATTATTCCCAAGTAAATGTAATGTTTTTTTTAAAAAGGTTGCACAAGACCGCTGCTTCAAATTAGTCATGTTAATGATGCTTTTTAAAAATTAAAAAAGTGTTTATATCTGGATTTTCTTGGAGCTGGAATGCGTTCATTTTCTCAGTGTAACTCATGGCAGGTTCGGAGAAACACTGGCAGATGAGCAACTTGAGATAGTATTTTGTCTTAGAACAGAACAGAAAATTTGTTACAGGCTGTGTAAAAATGGCGTATAATGAATAAGGTTGTTATGAGGGACAATTTTATAAAAAAAAAAAGTTATACTGGTGCAAAAGGGGAAATATGAATAAAAACAACAGATCCTATGTCAGTGACCTAATGAACAAAACAGTTGGTCACTGCCTATTGAATTTAGTTGATTTTAATAAATGCACTCCCTGACCACTTTATTAGGTACATCTGTTCAACTGCTTGTTAACACAAATATCTAATCAGCTGATCACATGGCAGCACCTCATGCATGCATTTAGGCATGTAGACATGGTCAAGGCAATGTCTCTGGACAATTTCCAGAGAATGCCAGTCATGTAATGGGCTACAGTAGAGTAGTACAGACCACACTGGGTGCCACTTCTGTCAGCTAAGAAAAACTGAGGCTGCAGATTGCATGGGCTCACCAAAATTGGACAGTAGACAATTGCACGGCCTGAAGAGTCTCTGTTTCTGCTGCGGTTGGTAGGGTCAGAATTTGGAATAAACAACATAAAAGCATGGATCCACCCTGCCTTGTATTAACAGCTCAGGCTGGTGGTGGTTTAACGGTGTGGCGAACATTTTCTTAGCATGCTTTAAACCCTTAGTACCAAAAAGCATTATTTAAATGCCACTGTTTGCCTGAGTATTGTTACTGACCACATCCATCACTTTGACCACAGTGTACCCATCTTGTGATGGCTACTTCCAACCAGATAAGGTCTCAGATCATATGTCTATATGTCTATATTGGCTGTCATTATGATGCTTTTTAATGTAGCCTACAGTGATCATAATGCAAGGCTAGCCCATCATACAGTTAAGGTCAAAAGTTTACATACACCTTGCAGAATCTGCAAAATGTTAGTTATTTTACCAAAATAAGAGAGCTCATACAAAATGCATGTAATTTTTTATTTAGTACTGACCTAAATAAGATATTTCACATAAAAGAAGTTTACATATAATCTAGAAGACAAAATAATAGTTGAATTTAGTTAATAGTTGAATTTATATAATTCGTAATACTGTGTTGTTGCCTAAATGATCCACAGCTGTTTTTTTTTTTTTTTTTAGTGATAGTTGTTCATGAGTCGCTTGTTTGTCTTGAACAGTTAAACTGCCTGCTGTTTTTCAGAAAAATCCTTCAGGTCCCACAAATTCTTTGTTTTTTCAGCATTTTTGAGTATTTAAACCCTTTCCAACAATGACTGTATGATTTTGAGATCCATCTTTTCACACTGAGGGACTCGTATGCAACTATTATAGAAGGTTCAAATGCTCAGTGATGCTCCAGAAGGAAAAACGATGCATTAAAACCAGGGGTGTAAACTTTTGAAAAAAAAATGCAGATGTGTACATTTTTCTTATTTTGCCTAAATATCATATTTTTCATTTAGTACTGCCCTTCAGAAGCTATGGAAGGTACTTTCATGATTCCGTGAAGATAAAATACGTTACATTTACCCTGATCTTCAAATTCAACTTTTTTTCACCACCCGACTCTTAATGCATTGTGTTTTCTTCTGAAGCATCAGTGAGGGTTTGAACCTTTTGTAATAGTTGCATAGGATTCCCTTAGTTGTCCTCAGTGTGAAAAAGATGGATCTCAAAATCATAAAGTCATTGTTGGAAAGAGTTCAAATACACAAAAATGCTGAAAAAACAAAGAATTTGTGTGACCTTAAGGATTTTTCAGCGGGCAGTTTAACTGTTCAGGACAAACAAGGGACTCATGAACAACTAACATCAAACCAACAAAAAAAAAAGCAGTGGATCGTTCAGGCAACAACACAGTATTAAGAACCAAGCATATTTAAACTTTTGAACAGGGCCATTTTTAGAAATTCAATTTTTTTTTTTTTTTCTTCTTCTTCTTCTTCTTCTTCTTCTTCTTCTTCTTCTTCTTCTTTTGGACTATATGTAAAGGTCTTTTATGTGGAATATCTTCCACATAAAGGACTTCCCTTTGCTCTTATTTGTTTATTGTCATTATAACTTTATACTCATTTGTGTTTTCAGAGGAGATGGCGACCTATCTACGCTATGTCCGGCGGTTGGATTTCTTTGAGAAGCCAGATTACGAATACTTGCGGACCTTGTTTACGGAGTTGTTTGAACGAAAAGGATATACCTTTGATTACTCTTATGACTGGGTTGGCAGACAGATTGTGAGTCTACATGTCTTCATAAAGAATTTCTGCATTCTACTCACACTAGCTCTCTTTTAGCACCTTCCTACATAGTCCACTTCCAAAACAAAGATTCACATATAATGTACTCACCCCCTCATCATCCAAGATGTTTGTGTCTTTCTTTCTTCAGTCGTAAAGAAATTTTTTTTTTTTTTTTTGAGGGAAAAAAAAATTCTGCATTTTTCTCCATATAATGGACTGGTATGGTGCCCCGATTTTGAACTTCCAAAAGGCAGTTTAAATGCGGCTTCAAACAATCCCAAATGCAGTTGTACATGAGTCCAGTCGAGGAAGAAGGGTCTTATCTAGTGAAACGATCGGTTATTTTCAATTAAAAAAAAACCAATTTAAATACTTTTTAATCTCAAATGCTCGTCTTGTCTTGCTCTGCCTGAACTCTTGTGTATTCTGACTCAAAGACAGTTAGGGCATGTTAAAAAACTCCAGTCGTATTTTCTCCCTCAACTTCAAAAATCATTTCAAAATCATCCTACATCGCTGCAGAAGTATCGACCCAGTCTATGCAAAGTAAACATGCAAAGAAGATCAAACTCCCTTTTAAAAAAAAAAAGGTACAACAGCGATATATGACGATTTTGAAGTTGGGGGAGAACATGAGATGGGAGTTTTTCAAAATACCCTGTCATGAACTGGAAAAAAACAGGCAGAGTAAGACAAAATGAGTTTTGCTAGATAAGACCCTTCTTTCTTGGCTGGGATCGTTTACAACCGCATTTGTGATCGTTTGAAGTTCAAAATCGGGGCACCATATCAGTCCATTACATGGAGAAAAATGCTGAAATGTTTTCCTCAAAAAATATACTTTCTTTACGACTGAAGAAAGACATGAACATCTTGGATGACAAGGGGGTGAGTACATTATATCCTTCAACTAATTTAACTTGCCTTAAAACGATTTACATGGGTAGCAGCTCTGCTTACCACATTGTAATTGAGCTCGTAGTTGACTGCAGTAAAGTGTGATGTTAGCATATTGCTAAGCTAATAATGCAATGCTGTTAGCATAAAAATACATGACAATTTTTAGTCAATATTTTTCTTTATTGAATATACAGTATAATGTACATTGTAATGCCTAGAGTATAAACAAAAGGTTGCACAGTTTGCCCATCTCTGCATGGCAGTGTTATATTGCTGCCTATATTTGCTCAGACGCAGAGCTAGCTCTTTTTGCACTGATGTTCTCTGTGTTTTGTTGTGTATTTGTCAGCCCACACCGGTGGGGTCGGTCCACGTGGACTCAGGGGCATCTGCCATCACGCGTGAGAGCCACGCCCACAGAGACAGACCCTCCCAGCACCAGCCCTTAAGGAATCAGGTAATCTTCCACTGCTCATTAAGGAAGCTTAAAATTAGTGAACCTTGTCTTTATTACGGGAACGTCCACACACCTATTTATTAAAAGCACATAATATTTCCTCTGAACCAAAAAGGTGAATTTCATAAAACAAGTCTGGGTCATATTTCACCTCAAGATCACAAGAAAGAAATAAGAAATTAAGGTTGATGTTGAATTGTTGATTTTGGAGTGAAATAATGGCCCAGACTTGTTTTCATGAAATCTGCTCAAGAACACTGAACAGAGCTGGTGGAGTTGATTTTGTTTTTTAGAGGGTTTCTGCAGCACTACATGAAGCTTTAAACAAAATCATTAGACTCGCCCACTCAGCAGCTGGCTGTTACAGCATGCACTGCTTTAGCATATCATGGCTCAGAGTGCATGCTGGGAATAGAAGTTCCTAAAACTATATATTTATGCATATGTCACTGGAGACTATTTTTATATTGATTCATTTGCCAGTTTCTGTAAAGTGCTTTTTCTGCCTCTCTCTTACGTTTGCAAGAGCAAATCCGCTTTGCACATTTTCACAAACTTGCCCTCTGTCAAACTCATCTGCTGAAGCGAAGGTTTAATTTTGGCTCATAAAAGATTTTCGCCAAAGTTTTTAATTTTGGGATGCACTCAAATTAGTGCTTGTAGTTCAAGGATTTATGTCAACCAAAAATGTTATTTTTCCTTTTTGTTCCATGTTCCATGGTTTTAAAGACCGAATGACATAATGAAGTAATGACTGCTTTCATTTTTAGCTAAACTGTTCTTTTAAGATGTCTTGACATCATATATTTATGGTCTTTCCAGTGATTTGAATTCATAGTGTAGATTCATACTGTATTCTTATGGTTCTTGTGAGGGAGGAGAAGTAAAGATATATTTAGAAATCCTTGGCTGAAAAACACAAGGGCCCTGTAAACTGCCTCATCATCAGTTTAGTAGAGGTTCTGGTGTTTAGTGAGTGTGTTTAGAGGGCACATCAAGACTATTCACAGGAGCACAAATTTTCATCACAAAAGTCTTGAAATTAAAACACTGCATTTCTGTAGACTTGCCGCTAAGTTATGAAGTACGGCAGATCTAAAGGTGCACAGGGTAAAAGATGTTTAAAGGAGAAGTCCACTTCCAAAACAAAGATTCACATATAACCTACTCACCCCCTTGTCATCCAAGATGTTCATGTCTTTCTTTCTTCAGTCGTAAAGAAATTGTTTTTTGAGGAAAACATTTCTGCATTTCTGTCCATATAATGGACTGGTGTGGTGCCCCAATTTTGAACTTCCAAAATGCAGTTTAAGTGCGGCTTTAAAAATGATCCCAAATGCGGTTGTAAATTACCCCAGCCGAGAAAGAAGGGTCTTACCTAGCGAAACGATTGGTTATTTTCATTTTTAAAAAATACAATTTAAATACTTTTTAATCTCAAATCTTGCCTTTTTCTCCCTGAACTCTGTGTATTCTGACTCAAGACAGTTAGGGTATGTCGTATGGGTATAAATTGTATTATTTTTATTATGTTTTTATTTTAAATGTTTAAATTTTTAAAAACATAATTTCTTTACGACTGAAGAAAGACATGAACATCTTGGATGACAAGGGGGTGAGTACATTATATGTGAATCTTTGTTTTGGAAATGGACTTCTCCTTTAATGCGGAAATTTGTCTGATCATTGATGCAATCATGGGCAGCAATGCAAAGTTGATTCTGTTCTAATTTGATCTAATATTTAATTTGTTTTAAAATGTTGTAAAATCAATAAAATTACCAAATATTTTTTGAGACAAAGGTCTTAATGATTTTTCAGTTTTCAAGGTAATTCAGGGTTGTTCAATAACTGAACAAGTGTAGTATTTAAAGGGATAGTTCATCCAAAAATGAAAATTGTCATTTACTCAACCTCATGTTGTTCCAAACCTGTATGAATTTCTTTCTTCTGAAGATTTTGAAGAATGCAGGTAACCAAATGGTTGTGGGAACCATAGATGTCCACAGTGTTTTTTTTTTTGTTTTAGCTATAACAAACTTGTACAGGTTTGAAACACCACGAGGGTGAGTAAATGATGATTTTGTTTTCGAGTGGACTTAAGTGCATTTAAGGTAAAAAGCGCTAGAACTAAAGACACAATTATTAACATGATAATAGATTTAAATGTTTTTTTTTTTTTAAATGAACATGTTTTAATGACATTTTGATTTATTTAAAAAAATATATGTATTTGATCAAAATAACAGGCTTATTGTAGTGATTTTTTTTTTTTTAAAAAGCATTAACTTAAATATTATAAATTAATTAATATTATAAATTATAAATCTTCGATTTCTAATTTTTTTTTAAACAACAAAAAAAGACTGATTTGTTTTAGCGCAAAATGTGTTGCTTCATTAATGTTCAGTAAAAACATACAGTGGACAAAAGTATTAGGACACCTCTTAATTATTGAATTCAGCTGTATGAAATCAAAACCTAGCCATGAAGCCAGCATTTACAATCATTTGTGGGGAAAAAAAAAAAAAAGGGTTGTCCTCACATCACCAAGTACGGCACTGTAAAGCACGCCACCACTGGACTCTGGAGCAGTGGAAGCATTTCCTACGGAGTGTTGAATCGTGCTTCTCTGTTTGGCAGTCTGATGGGCAAGTCCTGGTTTGGTGGATGCCAGGAGAACATTGCATGCCTGACTGACCATTGTGCCAACTGTAACATTTGGTGGAGACGGGATAAACATTTTTCCTTTAAGTCACACCTGCGGCCTGACTGTTAACTGGAAGGATGCTCTGCATTTCCGGTCTCCGGTGTTTCTATTCAAATTATCGTATTTTCCGAGATGATAATCTATTATAACCTATTAAAATGTTTTTAAAAAGCACATGGCTCCATAGCACCATCACTTTGCAATGTCACAATGACCGTCATTTGTCAGTGCCACACTCCTCAAAGTTTAATAAGTGTGTAGATGACACGAAGCTGCCGGCGTTAGCTACATTAAAACAGATGGGCGCTATTTGTATGGGTTTCTATGGAGACCGGAACAGAAGAATATCTAATCGGAAGTTAGAATTCGTAATAGCGGCACTCAGTTCTTCCACACCAAACTTGGAAAAAGGTTTATAGAGCTGTTTTTCAGGAAATTAGCTTGAACACTTAATTTTTAGTAATAAGAAAATCTTAATGCTTCTACGTACCTGGACATTTTAGACAATGCTGTTTACTTTGTGGGAACAGTTTGGTGAAAGCCTATTGCTATTCCAGCATGACTGTGCCCCAATACACAAAGCAGGGTCCACCCAGAAAAGCTTTTACAATTTCTTTCAAAAGTAAATTTAAAGAATCTTTTATAGAATTTTCTGTACGCTTTGTTTTATAATTGCTTTATTTAAATTTTTGTATTGTAGACCAATTGGAGTAGACGTCACAGTTATGTCACTTGCAGCTGTGTGCGCATAGTGGTTGCAGAAAAACACTGGTAACAAGTGGAGGAAAATACAAATACTTTTCATAGAATACTGCCGTCAAAGATGCCATTTGAAGTTAAACGCAGATGTTTGAACAGACGTACTGTGGATGGAAGCTGCTATGATTACTCTGTTTTTAAAGCATACATTGGATTTAAACAATAGGTCTACATAATATTCACACATGCTGTTCATAGAGGACGTATTGTATTATCCCTACAGTTACAGCATGAAATATTATTTAAACCTATTACTTATTAACATTTTTACCTAACATGTTATTGTATCTCACAACTCTAACTTTTCTTTTCTCCCAAATGCAAGTTTATATCTCCTAATTTGGACTTTATAACTCGATTTAACTCAAATATAGTAAATTTGTCAGTTCTGAGGGGAAAAAAGCCAGTAGTGTGGGATAAACTCCTATTCTGAGCCGAGTGGAAAAGAGAGAATGACGGGTTGTTTTTGCCTTATTAAAATTAAGCTATAATCTCGGAATTGCGAGAATAAAGTCCGAATTTTGAAATGTAAAATCTAATGTACCTTTTTTTTTTTTTTTTATTTCATGGCTCCATAGACTACTAAGTGAAACGCCCACAAGAACATCATCCCTATTTCAGATCTGTAAGACTATCCCACTATCTATCGTCAATTTCATTGAATAACAATGCTTATCGCTGAGTGACAAGCTCTTGTAATATGCGGAGAACATTTGGAAAATGACATCTAATCAGTATAATCTATTATCTTTTTAAATCTAAACATTTTGTACCTTATCGGTGTAATTCTCTAGCCGTAAAGGCTATCTCTCCTGGGTTTTCTGCAACCATGATGCGCGTGTATCCCGAATGTTTACAAACAAATAATTGGTCTGTACTACTGTATAGTTTTTAAATGTATAATTTTTGTTTGCCATGAAATAGCCTATGAAGCTGATGTGGCAATAAACTTAAAATCAGATCAAAGCAAGGTTCAAAAAGGCAAGTTTGGTGTGGAAGAACTTGTCTGGTCTGCACAGAGCCCTAACCTCAACCACACTGAACATCTTTGGGATGAACTGGAACTGGATGAATGGGCAAAATGTCCCACAGAAGTAATCTAAAATTTTGTGGAAAACCTTTCCAGAGCTGTTATAAGCTTCATCACCCTGTTTTTATGCGCTTTTGAAGTATCACATCAGAAACTAATGAAGGAAACACCAAAAAAAAAAAAAAAAAAAGGTGGTTTTTTAATTGTGCGAAAAAGGATGAATGTGAATAATGGGAGATGAAAACGCACTTTGCGATTCAATTCCTCCACATGCACCAAAAAAGTCATGTGACTGCATTATGGGACGGGAAAACTTGACTAACCTGCAGACTGATCTCATTGCACAGTATCTAAAATGTTGTTACGGTCATTAAAAGATGCCTGAGCAAAGTCTGCCATCAAAGTATTTTTGAATAATTGCCTCAAATTGTATTACAAGACTGCGTTCCCAAACAGCTGGCATCCGCCTCCCTAAGCAATGACCGCATGTATTGTTTCATCTGTTCTCTTTGAATTGCAAGTAATTTATTATATCAGAAAAATATTAGGTTCAGTGCCTTCTCCTACTTTTCCTAATGATATTTAGTGCCAGTTTATCAGGATGTGACGATTTTCTCTTTGTTCTCTTTGACTCGTTGGATGGAAACAATGCTTATTCACAAATGTTTTAAGCGATATTCCAGTTTTGCGCACAAAGTAAATTGGATGGAAACCCAGCTATAGAAAAGACGGCAGCAACTCTATAATAATGTCTATGTATTCAGAATGCTATATCATTGAAGTCCCTGTTGATGTAATGGTCAGGTGTCCTAGTACTTTTGTCCATATAGTGTATTTTTTTTTTTCTGCAGTCATAAACTGTGGAAGTAGTGAAAAGCACATTTTCCTGAAGATGTGGGTTTAACTCCATTGTACCCCACATTTTTGTTCATGGGTCTAGAACCAGTGTTCCAGATGTTCATAGAACAGTTAACTTTTTTTTTTTTGTTGTTGTTGTTAAATGTACATTATGACTCTGACTTAAAAAAAAAAAAAAATTCTTAAATTGTTTATTTCAATCCTACCACTAAATGCAAAAGTAATTAAGTGAATTTGGATATTTTCATCTATATTTTTCACACTACCCCACTATCGTGTCCACCACAAAACGTATTCACAGTCACACAAGTAATCCACCGGGGGTTGTACTAAAGCTGTATTCTACACACTGCAATTTCAGACATTGAATTTGATTTTTTTTTTTTTGTATGTTTGTCCTTGTGTTCTTGTCTGACTCAGAGTTTGTTGAGTTCTCTGTTAATAGCATCTTGTCCACTTATAAATGTCAGAATATGAGCCGCCAGGTTGAATTTTATGTAATGCATAGCTGTTTAGATCTCTTAATTATTGAAATTATGCTGTCAGATATTCCAGTCCGATCTCAGAGTTGGATGCCTGTTTTGCTACATGTAGTGCCCACTTGGCATTCAACAGCTTTCAGAAAGTTTTCTCTTCAGTTTCCTCTGTTTTAATGTCTCCTTGTGTTTATTTTGTGGTTTGCTTCTTGGTTTGATTGGACGACTGGTCCACAGTCACTAATGCCGTTTCCTGGCTTTGACTGGCTCTTTTTGTTTCTTGTTGATTTCCATTCCTGCATTGTGCTGCATGCCACCTGGCCTCACTCCGCCCGCTCTCGCTCACTCACCACACCTCCCCCCCTCCTGCGCCTCCTCCCGCACCTCCTCCATCCGCGCAGACGGCCATCTCCGACCGCAGAGGAGCTTGGGAGGTGCAGCCCAACCGCCAGACAAACTCCTCCTACCTGACCTCGCACCTGGCAGCGGACAGGCACGGAGGCTCAGTGCAGGTACTGCTTCACCCCTCGCTCGACTCCTCCACCTGTGTGTGCTCATGTCTACAGCCATCTGCAGCAGCACGCCCCACCTGCTCTCAGACCTGACTAGAACACTTCCTCTATGGGTTTCCCTTTTTGGCAATTCTGGTTCTTATTAAAAAAAAATAGTGGTAATGCTGTGTTTCATTCAAAGTTGAATGTGGGATATTCCAACTTGATATTTCCAAATCCCAGCCATATAGCATTCCATTGTCCAAGTTGGAAGAGCGTTGTCAAGTGGCATTCTGTTGGAATTTTCCAAGTAGGAGGTTGGAAATGTGACATTTTTATATTCTATCACTTTTCCAAATATGAGGGTGTAAATTCCAACTTTCTGAGTTGAATGAAACACAGCATAAGATGTCACGCAGAGGCTGAGATTATCAGCAAAATATGATTTAGCCTTTGTTGTGGTAATTTGGTAGAGCTGACATTAGGACCTAGTATCGCCAACTCTCTGTATTTGAAACGGTGACAAACGTGCAGATTCACCACCTTGCGCTGCTTGCTTCACTTTTATCCAGTAGGTGCCTCAGAAGCAACTCAGAAGTGCTGCTGACAGTCTTGGAGCTTATTTAGATGGCCTCTTTGAACTGTAGGAAATTAAATATGTAATCCTGAACCATAAAACCATTCATAAGAATCAATTAATTGTTTGAAATTGATTTCTGCATTATCTTTCCATTGATGTATGATTTGTTAGGAGAAGACAATATTTGGCTGAGATGCAACTATTTGAAAATCTGGAATCTGAGGGTGCAAAAAAAATTGAGAAAATCGCCTTTAAACTTGTCCAAATGAAGATCTTAGCAATACGTATTACTAATTTAGAAGTAAGTTTTGGTATGTTTATTGTTGGAAATTTACAAAACATCTTCATGAAACATGATCTTTACTTAATATCCTAATGATTTTTGACATAAAAGAAAAATCTATAATTTTGACCCATACAGTGTATTTTTGGTTATTGCTACAAATATGCCCGTTCTGCTTATGACTGATTTTGTGGTCAAGGGTCACATATGTAAAGATATATTAGATGACAAAATAACAAACCAAATGGTATTACATTAAGTGTGACTTAAGTGTACAAATACTTTTGGGCCACTGTACACCAGTGTTATTTTAGTATCAGTGATAAATTATTATAGCTTTTGTTAATATTTTAAATTAGGTTTTATTTTTACATTTTTCTGTTTCCACTATAATTTTATTAATTATTTTGGTTATTTGGATGTTTTTTTTTCCCATTTTTATTATTTGTTCTTCTTTCAAATTTTTATTTATATTTAATTTAGTGTTTACTTCAAGTTAAACTAAATAAAAATAAGAAATGTTGCCTTGGCAGCTACTGAAATGAAATAATTTAGTTAACTTTAATATTTTATTACAGTAAATGTTTATCAATGTCTTTCGAGTAATGAAAATTTTTTTAGTTATTTTAGTTTTAGTTAATGATGATAGCCCTGCAGTAGACTAAAGTGAACATTATGGGTAATGATAAAATATTTTAAGATGTGGTGTAGATGGGGCAGTATTAGTAGACTTTTAATCAATTCTGTACATTACCGGTTCTGGTGAGATTCAACTCTAATAATAGATCATTAGCTTTTAAATGATAGCATGAATAAAATATTCTGGTTACATTGGTTAATGTTGAACTCATGCAAAGCTTGATTTCTTTTTTTAAATTGACTGGAGATTGCAAAGTAATTTTTAATGAATCATCTAAATATTCCAGGTTAAACAAAATTTTTATAATTTACATGCGATAAGAAATAGAGTACATGGCCCTATACATGTCCATTTCAAGTGTATTACTTTTGAAAATAATTTATCTTTTTATAAACATAAAAAAATAAGTTATTTTCAGTGGTAATACAGTTTAAGGTGTATTTAATCAGGAATATTTGACCAGCCACTGAATCCTCTGGAAGTATGACAGTAAATGATTTTCCTCATTTACTGCTTTCCAGTAGTTACTTGCACAGATACACATATTTAAGTTCTTTCAGGGCCTTTTTGTATATAGCAACTGACTGTATTATCTCATTAACCCAATAATTAGATTTTATTTTAATTGATTGTTTTCTGCCACAGGTGGTGAGCTCAACTAATGGTGAACTGAATGCAGACGACCCGCTGGCGGCCCACTCAAATGCACCAATCACAGCGCAGGCAGAGGTGGAGGTGGTGGATGAGGCCAAGTATGTGCACATGGCTTCTCACAGGTTTCTGTTGTCTTTGCCTTGTGTCTAATTGACACAAGCTGTCCTTTGCACTCTGGGTCTTTACATGATTTCACTCCTGCCCCCTCTGGTCCATTCCCATCTGCTCCCCTGTAGTGCTCTATGTGCCCAAAGTGTTTAATGGAACATTATATTGGGTAAAATCAGCTTCTTTTTTTTTCCTTTATTGGCACTTTTCAGTTTTGAATGAAATATTTACACTACCATTTAAAGGTCTGGAATATATTTTTTTAATGTTTTGGAAAGAAATCTTATATGCTCAACAAGGCTGCATTTTTTTTAATCAACAATACACTAAAAACAACACTGTGCAATATTTAGCTTTGCCATCACTGGAATAAATTATATTTTAATATATGTTTAAAAAGAAAAGTGTTTTTTTAAATTGTAATATAAAAATAAAAATGCAGCTTTGGTGAGCATTCAGTGACTTCTTCCAAAAACATGAAAAATCTTAGTTCCAAACTTTTGGCTGGTACTATATTTTTAAAAATTGGTATCTTTAAAGGCAACTGTTACAATTCAGATGCGATTACACTATTCACTTTCCCATTCTTCTAAACCACCTGATGTCTGTTTGAGTTTCAGTCTTATAAAACGTCCTGTCTGATATAATTTTAAACACTTATTCTTGTAGTTCTTTGATATCTTAAAAAGCCCTCTGTCTTTGATTTATTGATGCACAGGCTTGAAAGTGGCACAGACAGATATGGCCTTTATCAATTAACAGGATTGCACAAACACACACAAGGTCGCCATGGTTATTACACAGTATTAATGCTCACCAGAGGTCTTTCTTCTAATCTCTCTGATCTCTTTCTCCTTTGCATTTCCATGTTTTCTTGAATATAGCAACCTGTCGGCTGCTATCATTGTTACATGTCATTATTTAAAGGTCCAGCCTGTAATTTTGGAACACTGATACTTGAATTATAGTAGCATCTTCTACTTTACACAACGTTAAAGAGAAAGTTCATCCAAAAACACAAATACGCTGTTCTCACAATCATCAGATGGGTAGAACGGGCTCATTGTTTTGCTTTGCATAGAGGTTGAGGAGCAAATGAGACAGTACAGTCTTTTTTTTTTTTTATGTTTTATACATATTTAATGCTTTTTAGAATCTTACATCATATAGTAAACATCTTCAGTGAGCGTAGTTACAGCAATTCTTATTCCATTTTCTGAGAAAGAACACAAGCATTGAAGTTACTTTGAGATGGAAAAATGTAGGTTTTGCTTTTCCAGTAAGATGCATTCAGTTGGCTGTGTAGTAAAACTGCAAATATGGTGTTAAAATTCATGTCTCATAATTAACTAAATTCTGAGGTCTTTAAAATAGTAAAGGTTTGTAGTTGGGATTGAATAACCCAGAGTGTAAGAACACTTCATCTAATTTCTATATTTCGCATACATATGTGGCCCTGGACCACAAAATGAAATTGAATACATGATCACAAATTTATACATTAACTAAAAGCTGAATAAATAAGCTTTCCACTGATGTATGGTTTGTTAGGGTGAGAAATCTTTTGGAAATCTGAGAATGCAAAAAAATCTAAATCTTGAGAAAATCGCCTTTAAAGGTCTTAGCAATGCATATTTCTAATCCAAAATTAAGTTTATATACATTTACGGTAGGAAATGTACAAAATATCTTCATGGAACATGATATTTACTTAATATCCTAATGATTTTTGGCATAAAAGAAAAAGATAATTTTGACCTATTCAGTGTATTGTTGGCTATTGCTACAAATATACTCGTGCTACTTATGACTGGTTTTGTGGTCCAGGGTCACATATATTATCGTTACTGAGTGGCAAATTTGAAATTGTGTTATAAACATGGCTTTGGTTTGAAATTCTGATTGGAGGAGCTGCACTTGAAGCTGGAAAACAGTCAAATAGGCATATGAGAAATATAACCATATCTTAGGACTAGAAAGTTTGCTTTGCAATTATGTTGTGTTTTTATGAAAATGAATCTTATGTTTCCAAACAATAATCCTAACTGTAAAGCACTCTAGAATAATATTGAAATTATAGTGTTTTGTATCGTCATAGTGATATAAAACATTTTTAATTGTCAAACGTCTTCTGCTAAAAATCAAAAAAACATTTTAAAGATATTTAAGTAGGAGAACCAACAATAGAGAGAGTTCACCCAAAATGAAAATTCTGTCATTAATTACTCACTCTCACGTCGTTCCAAACCCGTAAGACCTTCGTTCTTCTTCAGAAAGGAAATTAAGGTATTTTTGATGAATTCAGAGAGCTTTTTGATCCTGCATAGACAGCTATGCAACTACCACGTTCAAGGCCCAAAAATCTATTAAGGACATTGTTGAAATAGTCCATGTGTCATCGGTTCAACTTTAATTTGAGGAAGTTACAAGAACTTTTGTGCACTAAGAAAACAGAAATAACGACTTTATTTAACAATTTATTCATGAATATATTAATATTCAATAGTGTTCAGAAGATGAACAAAGGTCTTATGGATTTGGAACGACATGAGGGTTAGTAATTAATGTCAGTTTTCAATTTTGAGTGAACTGTCTCTTCAAATGTGTTTTTGTTGGATTTATCCCTGTTACAAGATGATTTTTGGCAACTTTTAACCCTCTAACTGTCACTCCCATTTTTAAACAGACGTGAAAGTGCACTATCCAAAATTAAACTGTTATAATTCGAACAAATACATTTTCTAATATGATTTTGAAGTACCATTTCCAGTGTCAGATTTTAAAATAGGTTTGAAAGAATGAATTTTAAGTTTTTGACTTTCAATTGATATATAATTTATGATCGTTTCTAAAACATGGTAGGGAAAAAGGGAACAGAAAAAAAACTTTTGGTGACAAAGGTCAGAACTCCTGTTATGATGTAGATTTTTGAATTAATCTATTACTGTTCCTACACAATTTGTAACAAAAAAAACAAATGTTTCATAGTGGCAGAGACCCATTGATCAAAGTGAAGCATGTGTATGTTGTATTATATTCACTAGTAGAGTGGTGGGCTGGTGAGCTGAGGACGACACTACACTTCTCCAACCCCTTTCTGTTCCTGTGTTTCCCTACCCCTTTTTCTCACATTCTTTTTTTCTGTTGCCCATCTGTTTAAGAATTTTACAAACAGGGATACTGACAATACCTATCATGATAGTACTTAAGCAAAGGTGACCATGAATTGAGCAGATGTTTTAGATCTACACTACCCCCTGAGTCTGTCTCTCTCTCTTTCTTTCTGTTTGTGTCTTCCTGTTGGTCTTTTGTCGCCGACATTAGGTTTGTCTCATCGTCTCACCTCTGTGTAATAATCTCTGTCTTTTCTCTTTTCACACTCTTCTGTAGCTGCGTGAAAATGCTCAACCTGTGGTGAGTCCCTCTCTCCAGTCCACATCAAGCCCAAGGGGAGTGGACCAGCCTAGACTGTGGCCATATAGATCGTGCTTACACCAAGATCTACTAACATAGTTGTAGGCTAATGTAGCTGTAACATGTTTCTGAAACAGAAAGAGGGAGGTCTGTTTGCTCAGTGTCTGATTTGAGAGACTGAAATACCCTAAAGTTAATTGGAGGTACACTGAGAAGTCTGTAATAACTTAATAACTTATTTAAAGAAACCAAATGATACAATGAGGATTTAAAGGTTAAATGCACGTCCGCAGTTCCCGCAGAAATATGCAGACTCTAAACTAAATCTCTGATTTTATACCACAGTTTATTTAATATGATTGGTTGACAATTAAAATGAATTCTGATTCATTTTTTGCAATTCCACAGCAATTAAGTTGTTCGAGGTTTATTGACAGCATGTTGCTTTGGGATTTTTTTTTGGTTTTTTTTTTTGTTTTTTTTTCCCCCCCAAAATGATTACATATTAATTTCATATCAACAGACATTGATTATTTTAAATTATTTTATTTTATATGGTAATTGGCCAGCCATAAATACCTACAGGGTTCCTACAAGGTGCTTAAAGTGCTTGCAGTACTTGAATTTGACTTTTTGAAATGTAAGGCCTGGAAAACCCTTGAAAATGGCAATATTCCTGAAGAGGTACTTGAAAAGTGCTTGAATTTTGAAAGACAATGCATCTATAAAATAAGTGTTTAATTTTGTCAGTCATCTTTACACATAAAATTTACGCAATTCAAAAAACATCATACCTTTTTTGCTTATCTCAGTCAATGTCAGAAAACAATCAAGCTTAGCAAGTAGTAGTACTGACAGTTCTTGTAAACGTAGATGAAGACACGAAAACAGGAACAGATGAACCAAATCATTTGGGTAATTTACGCTGCAACCTCTCTGATTGATTCAATCATTCGATCATTCATTTTAAGTGATTCACTAGCAAAAACCAGATCAAATTAAAAGAGCCATTTTCGAATTTCGACATCATTTGTAATGATTTTAAAAAACACACGGTGATGGGTGAAACGGAGCTTTTCAAAACTCTCAATCAGTTAAAACATTGCGTCACAAATGATTTAAAGTTTCAAAGCGCTCCAATCAGATCACGTATCGTGAATCATTTGATTCAGGTCGGGACTTCACTGCGGATTCGCAAATCATTTGATTTAGATCGGAATGGGTTTGTGAATCATTTTGCGAATTGAATTATCCAAATCAAATGATTCGTGATATGCAAAGTTCCGATCAAAGTCAAATGATTAGCAATCCACACTCCTGATCTAAAATGATGCTTTGTGAATCATTATTCAGATCAGAATTTCAGAGCGTGGATTGCACGTCATTTTATTTAGATTGGAACTTCAGATCAGGACTTCAGTGCGGGTTTGTGAATCATTTGTTTCAGATCAGGATTTTTTTTTTTTTCTTAAACAGTAGAAAACATCAAACCATTAAGGCAGTACAGTTATAAAAATAAAACAAAGAAAAAAAAAAGAAGGAAAGTATGCACAAGTGCAAATTGCTTAAGGAACTTCACTGTGGTTTTACTAAGTGTAGTATACTTTGTAATACTTTAGTAGTAATACTTAGTATGTGCTTCACTTTATTTTTGCCTTTTTTCTTTTTTATTCGTATATTTTTATCTATTTCTTTTTAGAATTTAAAACAGAAGACACTGTACAGTAAGTGAGCTCTCTGATTGAAGTCCTTGAAAATCAAAAAAATAATGCTTGAAAAGTCTTTGAAAGTCCTGGAAATTCCTTTTACAGTATCTGTACGAACCCTGTACCTAAATTTTTAATTTTACAGGATTACCAATCTTACAATGACATATCTTTTTAAAATATTTTAAGGATATTTTACAGCATTAAACAGTGTCATACTTTATACCATGACATTATTATATTTCTTTGACGTGATTGGTTGACACAGGCAGAATTGATTCAGATTCACTTCTTAGTTCTGATTCACTTTGTGCAATTGCACAACCGTAAAGTTGTTTGAAGGTTACTGACGGTTTCTTTTTGTTTTCCCCCTCACTATTGCTAAATTTTTATTATATATATATATATATATATATATATATATTTACTATTGCTTACACAGATTTTTTTTTTTATAAATGTATTACATTTAGGAACTCATTTCTCACTGTTATTAATTGTTCATGATGTTTATTTTTTTTACTAAAAATAGTACAGAGAATATAATTTTAGTGTACCATTTAGTAAAAAGGCAGACTTGGTTAAGGATCTGCATGTTTTTGCAGGACACTGTATAATCAGTATGACTTTTCATCATCAACCACAGTGAACCCAAACGATACAGCCAGTGTCCACCTGTGACCGACCGTCAGATTTACTGGCTGTTTAGCAGCATCCTTTAGAAACCTGTTTAGTGAAGTCTATCACTTTTCAATGTGTCAGTCTGGAGCTGTTCTCTTCCACTGCATGTGCCTTGTTTTTCCTGACCCATTCTGTCGTGTTGTTGCTGTTTAACATTCTGTTGTTGATGCTTTTAACGAAATGTCTTTAAGTTTCCTTTTTGACTACCTTTGACCAGTTATTGTCCATTTGTATGTAGCACCTAGGTTGGTACGAATATACTAATGCATTAATGACTGCGCTGACACTATGTAGCGTAACCCACATACCTGCTTTGTTTAAGCTACATACTGACGGCGCATGTGTAGCTAGAGGGCAGATGCTTCATGATTAGGTTGGAAGAATCAGCTAATCAGCCGCCTTCGTTAACATCGCTAACCTTAACCTGTGTGTTCGTCCTCAGGTGCTGCTGTTTCTTCAAGAGGAAGAGGAAGAAGAACACTCAACGGCACAAATGAACCTCCGGCCTCTCCGTGCAGTCCGTTCCTTCGGTTGTTTTTAGAGCGTTCAAATAAAGAAATTTTACAAGACAACAACAGCGAGCCCTTCAAACGAGCGTATGAAAACGAAGAGGCATGCACACGTTGTCTCTGTGGGGATTGTCTTTTTGTTTTTCGTTTCTTCCACATCTTAATTTAGGCAGCGACGGGCCCTCATCCTCGGACTGTCTCTAGGATCTTCACGCAAAACCTAAGGATCTCAAAGCACTGGAACAGCACTGCACTTCATTCGCTGTTTTGCTTCTTTTTCGTTTCTCCTCGTCCTCAGCGGTGGACGTGCTGGGGAGGAAGTCTCTGAATGTGCCCCCTCGTCCTCTTCATCCACAGTTCCAGCCCTTTGTGTGTTATGGAGGGAGGGAGCTCGCACCGCAGACCTTTTCCTCCCCCCAGCACCCGCTTCCACTCCACACGAGACGAGACGGTGGCTTTTTTTTTTATTTCACTTAACCCTTTCGAAATGTTTGTTTGTGTATTTGTTGGCTGATTGTTGGTTCTCACGCTGCCAGGAAGTGGTCGAAGCCTTAGAATATGACTAGCAGATTTCTTCGTCGTATCTATCGGAGTGATTTAACATACACGGGCAAAGCGCAAAACAAATAACTGTCGTAACGATGCTAGCTGGCCTTTACACGTGAACTTTGTGAAAGTGTGACATAAGCAGCTGTTTCCAGTGGTGCTCGCCCCACTGACTAGTATTTAAGCTGCTTGTTCTAAAGCACTCCTCCCACTTCAACCCACCAGCCAGTCATGCTGCTTTCTCCTCTTACGATATCGTATCGCTTTGACGTACAGCTGGCTGCTTTTCTATTGGCTGAGGTGGCCAGTAAGACTTTCCTTGCGCTTTTGTATCTTTCTGTCCATGTAGTCACTTATTATTCCCACGACCAGTTCCTAATAGATGTTGTTTTTTATGCCTGAAAACTGCTAATTATTCAGGATGAGAATAACCGTTTCATGTGCCAGAGTGGCTTGGAAAACACCTTAAGCGGAAGATGTAAGGCGGGCGTTTCCTTGCTTGAGTAGTAGTCGTGAGGTGGAACCTGGGAGGACGCAGACTGACGGTAGTGACTGCCACTGCGAAACATCTCGATTTAATGCCTTAACATTACTCAGCAGATACGAAACTCCTCCCATGCCTTCATACTGACCTGAAATATGTCTCATTCCCTTTAGGAAGCTTGCTTGAGAGGGTTCGACAGAATCGAACACGAATCTGTGGCAGAAAACGGCAGGTTGTATAGTGGCCATACGTGTATTCTGAGACGGGGCAGCCCTTGACCTCTTGCATGGATGAGGCAGTCCTTTCCTGAACGCAAACGTAAAATGGGGATATACGCGAAACGATTACTGTAGTTCTGTCGTCGCTTTATTTTTAATTTTTTTCTTTCTAATCTCAGTCGTGATGTTGCCTTGCTCACGTTTTGGTTTCGCCGTTCACCTATTCACAGCATTAAATCCATGCTTTTATTTTGTGATGTATAATAAATGTGAATTAATGTAAGATAAATTATATAACTATTATTTTATTTTATTTTGATCACCGTACAAAAGTTGAGAGAAGCCATAGGAGTGTGTGACTGCACTAAAGTTTTCTTAGGCCCTTGTTTACTTCAGCCTGTGTGTTGCTGTATTCTACTGACCTCTAAACTCGTCTTTCATAGAGGTAAAAGGCTGTTTGAGGAATCTTCCGTGCCTGTTCTGTTTTTCGGAATTCTTTGAATGTTCTCGCAAAAGCAGTGGGTAAATGAGCGTGTTGGACCAAATGGGCACAGATTCTTTATTAGCACGTTTCCACCTGTTAACTCATCAGTTGAGTAATCCAGCCATCCGTTTTCACTCGTTTATATATGTAAATAGCAACTCTCACTGACCCATCACCTTGTGGAACGATTTCCACCATCTAGGAACGGGTGTTGCGTTCAAATGCGAAGTCAACCAACCGTTTTCGCAAACGCGTGTAAAGCTTTCCATGTATTTCTGACGTGACGGTTATTTAATAGATGTGCTTGTCCACTGTGATGCAAGTCACTTTGGGTCTAAATTATTCTGTGAAAAGTACTTGAATAATACTCTTGGAAATCTGTCTCGCACAAGCGTCGAGGCTGCATTTTATTTAACGTTCTTCTCTTAACGATATGTATTACGTGCCTCGCTAGCGTTGGAAGAAGTTTAGTATTTCTGGATGTGCACTGCTTGCTGTCGCCAGGAGTGTGATTTAACCCCTTGATTCTTGTCTACTCTTCCAAAGTCAAAGTTGGAGGCCTTGGCTTGTTACGGAGCCATTTGGAATTGTTTTTTGGATTGAAGCAGAACGTGAAATTGCTTTGGATTAATGGACGAGGAAGCTGATGGTGATTAAAGCGCCATCTGCTGGTTCAAAATGACTCGTCCGTGCAAAACACTACACTGAAATCACACTCTATATATGCTATTTGAAGTAGTTTGAGGAGGGATGACTAGAACAGACGTTATTACTGGAATTTTGGTTAATGCGATCATTATGACTACTGGCTCTCTTGTCAACTGCAAGGTGATGACTATTTCAGACCATCTTTTATCTTTAATTTTCCTTTTTTTTTTAAAAATCGTACCATATGTTTTTGTACCTTTTTTTTGTAGCGTTTGTTGTTTTAATAAAGATGGTGTTACGGCCTTCCGAGTCCATTTGAGGAATATAAATATACAGTTATTCCACGAAATAGATTGATTCCCCA
Source organism: Labeo catla (assembly GCA_012976165.1). Taxonomy (NCBI): domain Eukaryota; kingdom Metazoa; phylum Chordata; class Actinopteri; order Cypriniformes; family Cyprinidae; genus Labeo; species Labeo catla. The sequence continues at coordinate 136,146 of VONZ01000763.1, forward strand.
AGTCATTCAGGAAGCATTTTGGTTCTTTTGGAGAGGCGTGTGTGTACCATTCCATTTCCTTTGAATTGCCTTTGCTTTTGTATCACGGTTCTGTGCTGCAGATTTCCATCCAGAGAGGTAAATAGAATTATTCTCCTAAAGTTGAAGTTAGTGACATTAATGCAGATTTTATGTGCATGGCTTTTGATTCCGAAAGCAATGGAAACTACTTGTAAATGGGGCACTGAAGAACATTGTGGGCATGAAGTTGATACACTGTTATTCTGTGGCTGCATAATGCCTTAAACATGCTACTGCAAGTCTGACCCCTCTGTACGCTTGAGTTCAGCAGGTAAATGTCCACTGCGCACTATTTTGCCGCTGTATACTGTATTGCCCTTCCATTGTGTCTGCTACAGTCATAGCTTTTTTTTTTTTCTCTCTCTCTGAAAAGTGTAATCATTCCTGTCTCAAGGTTTTAGTTTATGTGGAAACTTGTTGAACTTTTTTTTATTTTTAATGAACAGATCTGGTTAACTGCTCATTTTTAATGACCTCGGAATGATTATATTACAAGAGTCTGGTAGGAAAGCACTGCAATATTTGAATTCTCTTTTTCACGTTTTTTGTAGTGTTTCTTTCAGTAAGGATGTTTCTGTACTTCGAACATATTAAAAACTAAATTGTACAGTACTGCAAGAGTCATTCTCTTGTTCTGGTCATACTTACAAAGATACTTTAAATTTCATTGTATTATGAATTTATTGTGTTGAAATATGAATGTTGCTTAAATGTATTTCAATGATTTTACTTTGTCAAGGGCTTCAACTGTGATGGACCCGTTTCGTTTTCTCCTCCTCTCTCTCTAAATATATTTTGTTTTTAAGTTGCAGAAAGATTAAGGCCTTAATCTTAATCTTATTTAAAATGCCTATTTTCCTGAGGAGTCATATAAAATTCCATACATAACCTTTCAAATTAAATTTTTATTCCCTCCACTCTTAAAGGGAAACTCAAGTTTGCACCCTTTTTTATGTAAAATAAAAGAAAATGTCTCTTAACCTCTGAGTGAGAGTGAGTCTGTCTTTTTTAGTGGTTATTTGTATCCTGAAAAAATATTTTATTTTATTGATTTATTTTATTTTTTAAAAAATAAAATAATTACATGCAAAAAAAATCAGTTCTGGGAATTGTTTTCAGAATACAAATATGATATGTAATATATTTAAATATGTTTTGTTTTAAATATATTTAGTTATATATTTTGCTCATATTTATAGTGGATAAAATCTATTTTAAAAAGGATAAAATATTTACTTTATTACTTCAGCATTATAGATCAAATATTGCAGCCTACTTCTAACAAAATCATTAAAGTTTAATTAATAAAACTTGGAAGGCATACTGGCTTGTAAGATCTCATAAGTTCATATTTTTGGTTGTTTCCAATAAGCCTGTTCCATATATAAATATCTAATTCATGTATACACTATCAGTCAAACGTTTTTGGATAGTGAGATTTTTAATGTTTTTTTTTAAAGAAGTCTCTTCTGCTCACCAAGCCTGTACTTATTTGATCCAAAAAAAAAAAACAGTAAAATTATGAAATATTTTTACTATTTAAAATAACGGTTTTCTATTTGAATATATTTTAAAATGTAACTTATTTCTGTGATTTCAAAGCTGAATTTTTAGCATCATTATTCCAGTCTTCATTGTCTCATGACAATTCAGAAATCATTCTAATATGCTGATTTGCTGCTCAAATAACATTTATTATTATTATTATTATTATTATTATTCTGCTGAAAACAGCTGAATACATTTTTTCAGGTTTCTTTGATGAAAGTTCAGAAGAACAGCTTTTATCTGAAATATATATATTTTTGTAACATTATAAATGTCTTTATCATTACTTTTGATCAATTTCAAAAATCCTTGCTAAATAAAGGTATTAATTTAATAAATTAATTAAAAAAAAAAGAAAGAAAATTATACTGACTTCAAACTTTTGAATGCTGTAGTGTATAATGTTACAAAAGCTTTTTTATTTCAGATAAATGCTGATCTTTGAATCATTCTAATCATCAAAAAACCTGAAAAAAATGTACTCAACTGTTTTAAATATTGATGATAATAATAATAATAATAATATTTATTTGTTAAGCAGCAAATCAGAATATTAGAATAATTTCTGAGAGATCATGTGACACTAAAGACTGGAGAAAATGATGCAGAGAATTTAGCTTTGATCACAGGAATAAATTACATTTTAAAATATATTCAAAGAAAGCAGTAATTTTAAATAGTAAAAAAAAAAAAAAATCTGCATTTGACCGTTTTGCTGTATTTTGAATCAAATAAATGCAGGTTTAGTGAGCAGAAGTGACCAATAAAAAAAAAAAACATAGAAATGTTCATTAAAATCTTAATGTGTTCAAATACTTTTGACTGGTAGTGTAACTTATTCCTGTAGCCTTTTTTTTTTTTTTAACTTTATTTAGTTGTGTAATTTGTGCAAATTATTAATAAAACTGCACTTTTTTATATTTTACCCGTTGATTTGAAGCAGATGATGGTTCTCGTTCAGAGACTTTTATATCATTTCCGGGAGAGCTTTATAAACTTCCGCTCCGGTCGAATTTTAACCCTTTTCCTCTAGACCGGCTCAATATGGTGTGTATGACCCATAGTGAATCCCTGTCAATCCGTATCAATCCTGTGTTTTATCCCCTCGTCACGTTTTTAAAAGCACCAGAATGTTTTGTTAATATTCTCAGAATTAATTTATACTGAGTATATTGACATTTGGCATCTGCGGTAAATTAGGATGTTGAAAAAACAACTCCGCGTCATCTCCCGGTTCACAATTTTTGAATCTCAACGGAAGCCGGTTCAGATATTCAGAGACAATACCATGTTGAATTCTACAGGACTATTTTGATACTTTTAACGTATTTAAAGAGACCGAAACAATGACGCTTTTAACCTTCCATGTCCATGTGTTGATTTAAAAAAGATTAGAAGTCAGTTGTTATAAACTAGTGTACGTTATAGTAGTTTCTGTTCTTAACGTGATTTTGTTCACTCAGTGTGACGTAACATCTCTGATCTCAGTCGAAAGTGCAAAAATGCCCCATATTATGTGACTGAAGTTTAGTTTGTGTGCTGACAGGGAGGTGTGAGAACCAAGACCGTGAAGAAAGCCGCTCGGGTGGTCATCGAGAAGTACTACACCCGGCTGGGCAATGACTTTCACATCAACAAGAGGGTGTGTGAGGAGATCGCCATCATCCCCAGCAAAGCTCTGCGCAACAAGATTGCGGGGTGAGTAAAGTGCCATTGTAAACCCCATAGTAAGTGAATATGGTAATCGGGGCTCTACAAAAACATGCTCTTGTGGGCAGTTATTATGTGGGTATTACTAATGACTTTATTTAAAACAAAAATGTTGTTTCTCTATAGGTATGTGACACATCTGATGAAGCGCATTCAGAGGGGTCCTGTCAGAGGCATCTCCATCAAACTGCAGGAGGAGGAGAGAGAGAGAAGGGATAACTACGTCCCAGAGGTCAGTTGACACTTCATACTCATCAGTAGGTTCATAGAGAAGGTACAGAGAGGACAGCTGACTCCTGAAACCTTTCATATTCTTAATATTCTGCATGGCGGTCAGTTCACAGCAGTGACAAATTAACCCTATCATTAAAGTAATAGTTCACCCAAAAATCTAAATTCTGTCATTTACTTAATCGTTTCAAATCTGTAAGACCTTTTTTCATTCTTGGAGCACAAATTAAGATTATTTTGATAAAGTCTGAGAGCTTTCTGACCCTGCATAAACAGCAACGCAGCTGACGTGTTCAATGTTGACTCCTGTGTCAGCAGCACCACACGCATGCATCATGGATGAATTTTTGAAGACTGACACGGAAGAGAAGAAATTGTTGAATTAAGTCTTTATATTTTGTTTTCTTAGCACACAAAAAGTGTTGAACCACTGATGTCACATAGACTTGAATGTGGTAGTTGCATAGCTGTCTATGCAGTGTCAGAAAGCTCTCGGGTTACATAAAAAAATATCTTGATTTGTGTTCCGATTTTTCTTGGTCACTTCAATAATTTTTTTTTGGGGGGGGGCGGGGGCAATTTATAGCATTTAAAGGAGAACTCCACTTCCAGAGCAACAATTTACTAATAATTTACTCACCCCCTTGTCATCCAAGATGTTCATGTCTTTCTTTCTTCAGTCGTAAAGAAATTGTTTTTTGAGGAAAACATTTCAGCATTTTTCTTCATATAATGGACTGGTATGGTGCCCCAATTTTGAACTTCCAAAATGCAGGTTAAATGCGGCTTCAAACGATCCCAGCCGAGGACGAAGGGTCTTATCTAGTAAAACAGTCTATCGGTTATTTTAATAAAAATAATAATATTTATATACTTTTTAATGCCAAACGCTCGTCTCGTCTTACTCTACCTGGACTGTTTTTGTTCTGGTTCATGACAGTTATGGTATGTCGAAAAACTCCCATCTCATGTTCTCCCTCAACTTCAAAATTGTCCTATATCGCTGTTTTACCTTTTCTGTTAAGGGTGTTTGATGATCTTTGCCTGTTCACTTTGCAAAAATTGATCAGAGTGTTTTAACATACCCTAACTGTGTTGAGTCAGAATACACAGAGTTCATGGAGAGAAAGGCAAGACGAGCGTTTATTGTATTGTATTTTTGTATTTTATTTATTTATTTTTTATTTATTTATTTATTTATTTTCTTTTAAAATAATTGATCGTTTCTAGGGATGCACTGATACCACTTTTTTCAGTACTCGTCCGATACCGATACTTTTATTTTTGGTACTTGCCGATTCCGAGTACCGATATTTTAAAATTTACAGGTAGATTTGTAAAATATAGGGTACAGAAACTAAAAGAATATGTATAATGTTAGTTGGTCAACTTTATTTATCAAATAGATACAGTCAAACCAAAATGTATTTAGAACCCATTATCATAAACTGTGTCCTGCACCCACTAGTAAAAAATAATAATAATAATAATAATAAAAAGAAATATATATCAAAAATTGTCAAATGATGGTGTATATCTGCTGTCTGAATAATTTTTGGGTTGACTATATATCCCTTAATTATTTTTATTTTTACACTTAATTATGCCCATTAAAATGTGTTTTGTTACTTTCACTGTTTGTTTGTTTGTTTTCTTGCTCTATGGTACATGATCTTCAATTTAATAGCATTAAACTGCTCAATTGCAGCAGCTCAGTACTGTAATCACGCGAACCACTCATTATGAATCTCCTAACTCTGATATTTTCAGAATTATAAGTCACGTTTTTTTATCTAGAATATGCTGCTATTTGGGCTACAATCCAAAGCGACTCAAATAATGGAGAATCACTCGTGAAGCAAAACATATCGCATCGCATTTCACACAGGCTGCTATAGTTTCACTTTCGCCGGATATTCGTGTATGCTTAAGGTTGGAAAAAAAACGATGTTTATAGCGAATGCCCCTACATATATTTTTTTATATCTACGAATTTGTTTTAATCCAAAGGATGCGTGTGCTAAATATGCGAACATCAATGAAGATCACGCAACAGCGCGCGCTCTCTCTCTTTCTCTGTCTCGCACTTTCTCTCTCGCTCCCTCTCTCTCTCTATACCGTTAAATAACTTGTGCATTGATTTACTTCAATTGTTTTGACATATCTCACCGAACTACAAACTTTCCAGTGATGTCAAGGCGGGATATTAACTCGACAAGCCCGCACATCTTGGCCGCCGCGCGCTCAATCCAATCTGCCTGCTTTGCCTATCAGCTGACGCGCACCAGTTATACAGACTTAATACTGAATGTTTAACATTATATTACTTACTTACACATACTTCGTAGACATCCTTATACTCTAATGACTCCATTCTGCTGTCTGTTGTTTTGTTGTCGGTGTTTCTTTGCCTGCATACGCACTTGTCACATGATGTGGTATCGGCGTTTGGTATCGGGGCATTTTAACGAGTACGAGTACAGGAGCTCAGTATCGGGCCGATACCGATATCGGTATCGGTGCATCCCTAATCGTTTCACTAAGACCCTTCTTCCTCGGCTGGGATCGTTCCCAACTGCATTTGGGATCGTTTGAAGCTGCGTTTAAACTGCATTTCGGAAGTTCAAAATCAGGGCACCATCATATGTCCATTATATGGAAAAAAAAAAAAATGCTGAAATGTTTCCCTCAAAAAACTATTTCTTTATGACTGAAAAAGCACATGAACAGCTTGTATGACAAGGGGGTGAGTACTTTATATGTGAATCTTTGTTTTGGAAGTGGACTTCTCCTTTAATCTCATTCAGAAAGTCACTGTAGGCTGTTAAGTCTAATGATATCCAGCAAATTCCATTTTTGCACTGCAGAAGTGGAACAGAAGGTGCATCTTAAGCACTATGTAGATGCATTTTCACTGCAGTTGCTTAAATAAAGCTATGAGATTTTTAAATGTTTTAAATATTGAAATATGACATTATTTTTTTAAAGAATTGCTTTAAATATAAAACTGAAATTCCCAGTAGGTGGCAGCAGGTCACTGTTTTAATGAGAGAAGCATAGAAGCTTTCCTTCAGCAGATTTGTTCAAATGGCTAATTCGTTCACAATCTAAACAGATGACTGTCTTTATGAAATGGTTTTTGCTTTGTTAAAAAATTACTGCATTCAGGAATTGAAACACAGCTGTGTATTGCTCTGAAAGGCACAGTGGTTGGTGCAGCTTTGTTTAGAAAAATTTGTCTTGATGGCGATATTGTCAAATGTAAATTACAGTATTAACTTTTATACAAGAGTTAAATAAACACTGCATTTGCAGTCATGCTAAATGCTGATAATAAGAAAAAAAATTAGACTCTTGATTATGCTTCTGTCATATAGAAATATGAGAGACAAATACATAAGGGGTGTTTTTGACCTCGTATATTGAATTTGGGGTCATTTGGAACTGCATTCTGCCGGGCCACATCACAGTGAAAGTCTGCGCTCTTAACTGTTAAGTGACATGTTTGATAATGTCACCTTCCACATTAAAAGTAGTGCTTTAAGTCCTTAAGTCCTGTAATTTCATTGGACGGTATCTGTACGAACCCTGATTGTTGTCAACAGTACAAATCCCTACTCTCTGTCATAATTTTTTTGTGGCATACTTTTATTTTACCATTTCTGATTAATTGGCTTTGAACTGTTAGTATGAGTTTTGGACAATTAGTTCAAGACTTTTTATATATAATTCCACTGAATTCCCTAGATTTTTCCTAAAAAAGAATTGTCTTATGTAGTAGTAGTAATATTCATTTGCTGCATGATGCTAAATCTTTCAGTACCAGAAATTTCGATTATCACCTTTGATGCTTGTGTGTGAGACATCGCTAGTACTGTATTTAGGCCCTTATTTCTTGTGCCTGTTCACTCTGTTCTCAGGTCTCTGCTTTGGATCAGGAGATTATTGAGGTTGATCCAGATACAAAGGAAATGCTGAAGGCTTTCGTAAGTTAAATTTAAAACTTAATCCTGTGGGTTTTCAGTGCTGTAATGACTATATTTTACAGCAGTGTTGCAATTCTACAGCTCTTGAGTAAATTTAGAAAGCAGCTGTCGAATGTTTGGGAAATAATGTGAGATATTGATGTGAAATGTCAAAACAGAAGGTTATCTTTCCAGTTGGTCATTCAGACTTGAATTGTAGTACTTTCTCTCATTGCAGGACTTCGGCAACATCTCCAACTTGCAGGTCACCCAGCCAAGTGTTGGAATGAACTTCAAGACACCCAGAGGAGTCTAGATGTTTAATTTATCAGATGTCAATAAAGACTGCAAAAAAGAACATCTTTGTGTTTGGAGTCATTTTCTGACAATCTGGATGATCACTCACTGCACAACACTTATATCTGGCTTGTTCATGTTGTAATACAATGCAGTTATTCTTGTTTTTAACTAGATTGTACAAAAGTTTCTCAGTCTAAAAACAGTTTTACAGCTGAACCTAAATTAAATGCGAAAGACATGCTACCCATGTTAACAAATACTTAACCTATGCCAGGTATCTATTATATAAAAAAACTATTTTTCCATTACCATGGGAAAAGTTAAGTCATGGAAACATTTCCATGCTCAATTTTAGTGGTTTCTAACCAGTGTTTGGAGAATAATGGTTAATGGACCTTATTCAGTAATTACGAATGACGAGAAAAGTGGGGTATTTTAAATGGCGAGGGGGTTCAGGAAAACAAAAGCACATTTCAAAATTAAGTGCATGCAAGTAAATAAAAAACCAAAGGCAGTGTTTTTAGTATTTTTTTTTTTTTAAAAAGCCACAGAGTATTTCTAGAGACAGCAAGAAGATCTTTGTACAGAAATAAGCAACAACAGAATTCTGCATATGCAACACAGTAAAACCTGCCGCTCAAATATTATTAAAAGAACAAATAAGACCAGCTGCCTATGCTAAACTATGACACTACATTACACAAATAGAGCTTTATATTCAAAACACAGGATATGTAAAAATGTTTTTTTTTTTCTTTTCTTGAAATTGTTGAAAAAGTGCAATAAAGGTTCGACTGTTTACAACTTGATAGGTTATCCCAAATAGTTCTTAACCAAGCTTGTTCCTAGTTACCCAGAATGATTTCTTACAGTCAGAATGACATTCAAGAAAATGAGACATTAAATTCATAAAACAAAATTATGATTGCTGTTACATATTTTCTTTGGGTAAAAGTACAGATCAAAACCATATCCAGCAGGGGAGGAACAGTTGTGTTTTTTTTGCCTCACACATTGAAATTCTATACAAGTTCTTCATATGAAACAAATACAAGAAATATAATGGAAAACAAAAGATGAACATGGGGAGTCCTGTATAAAAGTTGCATTTGCACTTTGTTGCATTAAGTGCCGAGAACGTGGTCTGTAAAATCTCACAGTGAATGTTGTCATTCATTCATTGAGCTATGATACAAGAATTCAGACCAATGCAGCAATAAACCATATAAAGCACTTTTTCCAATGTACCAAATTTGTTCATTTAGCAGTCGTGAATATGTAGAACCTGAAGTTTTGAGTTTCAGCACCAAGTCTGACAGCATGCGTGATGGAGGTCTACGCTCTCGTACCAACGGACTGTGACCAGTACCAGTTCAGCATTACTACAGAATAAATATCACAGTGTTGTGTGATAAACATTTCAAAAACATTCCCAGTTGTAAGGATTTCTGCCATTCCACACGAATTTAATAAGGCATATCTGAAGGGAACTCCCATTTAAAACAGGCATGACGTAGAAGGGGGAAATCCATTCGAATAGCAAATGAAAAAGCAGCATGTCTCTGACTAAACGGAAACTGTCGTGAGAGGTCAAAAACATTGCTGTGGTGGCGAAATGAGTCCGTTTTAAACATATATACAAACTGATAAGTGTATATGCATATAAAACAATACAAAACATGTTTAAGAAAATAAGACATGGCACGTTATATGAAAGAGACATCAATCAAAATGCTTAATACAAAATGAGTCGCAGAAATAAAAAGGACAAAAGGACGACGTCCAACGTTCAGCTCACTGGAACGGGGGCAATATATATAGATACAAAAACATACAAAGAAAAGACACAAATGAAACACTGTAAATTGTGCCTTACAAGCACCAACACGTACACCAGCATAATGTAGTTTTCCTTTTTTCGTAGGATAATAAAATGGTGTCTTTTCAAACGGTCTCCACTGAAACATAAGGAAACGTTTTAGGATGCTGAGAGAATAATCGCAATCGTCTGGTTGAAGCAACCACGTCCTTTCTCAGAATGTCCACTGTCCTCAATTGATGGGTTTCTCCTTCCTGAGAGTAAGCAAGGTATGCCAAACGTTAGTGTTTTGATTTTTCCCGTCTCACTCTCTTCTCTCTCCATTTAGCGAATGATTGAGAACTCCTCCATGCTGTACTTCCTCCCCGTGGCAGGTGAGGTCTAGTGTTATTGTGAGGATTGTGCTCAGGCTGTCGTGATGGCGTTTAGGTCCTTCATTAAGCCCTCCAGATGGGCCATTTCCTCCGTCAACTCGTCCGTCTCGTAATTCTGAGGGAGATGAAGAAGGTTACTGCGGGGGGTGGGGTTGGGATGAGCTGGGGTTTGGGGAACGGGGTTTATGAGGGGATGGTCAATGGTACTGCAGAAGAAAAGCAGGAAATCAAATAACGCAGCCACATGGTGGTAATGGATGAAGGGGTACGGTAGTATTGCGCATTATGCGGGACAAACGAATACCGATCAGCAGTTTTAATTCAGTTGAAAAAATTAGCAAAATTGCAATAATTAATTGTAATAAGCGGGCGCAGCCGTTAAAAGGGGGAAGCGGGTAAAGGTTTGAGAGAGAAGGAAAAAGATGTAAAACATTTTATTATTAGCTTTCTGTAAATATATCTGATATAAAACAGTATACTAGGTATATACCAGTATCCACAGAACAAAGTATTTAACATAGTACAGTAGAGCACAAATGTCGTAAATAGGTCATTTCTACTATGCAGTACATGATAAAAATAAAACACATTTTCGGAGAAGATAGCCGACTTTGGTTCCTTACCGATAATCCTGTCAGATGTTATAGATACATTTTACTGCCAATGTATAAATAATCAAACCACATTTAATGTGTGACCCTGGACCATAAAACCAGTCTTAAGTAGCCCAGGTATATTTGTAGCAACATACTGTGTGGGTCAAAATGATTGATTTTTCTTTTAAACCAAAAATCATTAGGATATTAAGATCACGTTCCATCAAAATATTTTGTACATTTCCTACCATAAATATATCAAAACTTAATTTTTGAACCTTATTTAGACAACTCTAAAAGCGATTATTTTGCAACCTCAGATTCCAGATTTTCAAATAGTTGTATTTCAGCCAAATATTGTCCTATCCCAACAAATGACCAAAAAATGACCCTTATGACTGGTTTTGTGGTCCAGGGTCACATATACTTAAAGCTCCCAGATTTGACCAAAAATACATCCAGAACAAGCCGTTTTTTGTTTTGAACGTTACAGAGTTCAAGTTACTACGTAACAGAAATGACTCAAGTGTATATGGTTTTGTTGTAAAGGTCCTTGCACACCAAGTCTGCAATCCTCATCGAAATGTTCGCAGGTTAAAAAATAAAAACGACCTGACGTTGTGTCAGTAGCCGTGTTTCCATCCAAAGTTGCAAATTTAACTTATGCGCAAAAATTGGAATATCGCATAAAACATTTGCGAATAAGCCCCGTTTCCATCCAACAAGTCAAAGAGAACAAAATCGTCACTTTGTGATAAACTGACACTCTGTTACTAAGAAAAGCCACTGAATATAGTCATTTTCATAGAAAATAAATTACTTGCACCTCAAAGTGAGCAGACGTGAGATGTGATAATTTCTTTCAGAGGTGGATGCCTGCTGTTTGGGAACGCAGTCGTGTAAGACAGTTCTGGGAGGCAATTATACAGAAATACTTTGACGACAGACTTTGCTCAGGTATTTTAGAATGACCATAACATTTCAGATGCTGTGGAATGAGAACTGGCTAGACAAGTTTTGCTGTCCCATAGCACAAAGTCACATGATTTTTTTTATGCGTATGGAGGAATTTATTCGGCAAATGCGTTTCCATCTCCCATTATTCGCATTAACCCTTTTTGCACAAGTCAAAAACCACCTCAAGCGAGCATAACTTTTTTGCGAAGTAAGGGGTTTTATTAGAAATGTGGGGTTTCAATCACTCATTTTAAAATTGGCATAAAAATAGGGTGATGGAAACAGCTAATCACATTTACACACTGCCTCAGAAACGCTCGTCCGTCATAAAAAAATTCGGATCAGGTTCAATTTTAATTTTTCACATCTGTAGCAAGCATTTTGAGAGGTGTTTTGACCATTCAGAGCCACCATACAAGCGAACACCAAACTAGAATAGCTATTGTGTATGTCTCAAGAGATATCTGCGTAGACACAAATGATTGAATAAGGATGTAATATACACGCCAGACCAGAATGCGGCGCTATAATTCTGCCACAGAGCTACACTAAAAATGGAGAAGACTTAGAGCATGTGCATAAACCTTGCCCACTGTATACAAAGCCAACACAACAACAAGACGACAAACATGGAACAATACATTTATTACTCTAACTATTAATCTGTGTTAATGTTAGTTATTAAAAATACAGTTGTCCATTGTTTGTGCATGTTGTTGATGCTGTTAGGTGACGTAGCTGCGTCTGACTTGGGTCGAGACATGGGGTGACATCATCGTTTCACAGAATATACAGATTGGCTGTACACATGAAAATGCAAGGCTGTCATTTTCAAATTTATCCACTCTGGGACCTGGTTAAAAACAAATTGCAGTTTCAGGCTCCCGAAACGCCAGATCTGTCTGTATGAAACACCGATGTGATATATGTGGTATACATGTGTTCATACCTTAGTCCGGTGGTCTCAAACTCAATTCCTGGAGGACCACAGCTCTGCAGAGTTTAGCTCCAACCAGCTCCAACTCACACCTGCTTAATAGTTTCTAGTAATTCTGAAAATCTTGATAATTTGGATCAGGTGTGTTTAATTAGGTTTGAAGCAAATCTGCAGAGCTGTGACCCTCCAGGAATTGAGATTGAGACAACCGGTACACTGGTACCAAGACATACTGCCAGTTTCTGTTCAGAATCAATTGGTGGTGGTACTTTTAATATGTGGCTCCAGTATCGCTAGCAAAGCATTAAATTGAGCCACTGACATCCTGAAGTAAACTTTGAAGCGCTCAAGATAATCCCGCAGCTTCTTGATAAGGAGGTGGAACTCTCCTTCCTCTCTACACAATCTCAGGTTTGGATGGACCCAATATTTCGTCTCTTTTTCTCTTTTTAAGAAGAGAGAGGACAACAACATAGTACTCACTGCATTTTGTATTGGTTTGCCAGTTTTTGCAGATTGCGGATTAACATGCACCAGACTCAGTGTGCAAGGTTTCTGTGTGTGACAAATATGAAAAAAACTAATGAAACTAATGAAAATTTCAGATTCTGTGTGCAAGTACCTTAAGAGTGTGTTCACACTTGTAGTTTTGTTCGTTTGGTTCATTTGGTCTGGACCAAAAAGGAAAATTATACATTTTGTCCTGGTCCGCTTACTGTTCACACTGGCACTTTTGACAGCAAACCTAAAGAAACCGAGCCTAAAGGCATGGTGATATGTTCACAATCTGATTGGTCGGTTTGAATGACATATATTCCATGACGGAACTCACCGAACACCCCAAACAAAAAGAAAAGGTGCGTTTGACTTAAAACGGCGCTGTGGGTGTATGACATCAAAGTACCCATTCACTGATCGGCCGCTTTTGAATACACCTAATGCCGTCCGCTGGACTAAGCGTGCTCATTGCGTGTATATGATTGTACTTTTTACAACCTGCGAACTCACAAAGAGCTCATAAAAGGCACTTTACCTCCTCGTTGTTCCATGTTTGTCCTCTGCTCATTTTGTTTTGGATACACCGCTTGTTCCCTTCATGAAATTATGTCGCATAGCATTGCATCTTGTCATTACTTTTGGTTTGGTCTGTGTTGCATTCATATTTCATTCGAACCGCACCAGAGTTCATTTGGAAGCAGACCAAGACCCATCTTTTTAGCAGTCTCGGCTCGCATGTTTGGTGCGCACCAGGGTTCGGACAGCAGCGTTCACATTTAAATGAACCGCACTAACAGAGCAATCGCACCGGAGTTCATTTTAATCTAACAAAACATGACAAGTGTGAACACACCCTAAGAGTCATAATGTACAGAGAAAAAGTAGTACAGAGCCTTATAGGAACAAAAGTACTCACGCTCCCTGCATCTTCATGCAGTCTGATGCTTTCCGAGACATCTGGCGCACTTGGAACTATGACAGGCATAGGAGTTCTCGTCCTTCCCAACGTACCAATAGAGGCTGTTTTAACTGAGTGAGGCCCTAAAACAAATCACACAAGTCACACATGAAACTTTGTAATATTGTGCAAACCATTAAGTTATTTTTAGAACATTTCAAGTGTGACAGCTATATCCAGGGTACTGGAATAAATCAGTTTTCTATTTAAAAAACAGAATCTTTTCCATCAGTTCATTTGTCTTCCTTTTCAGCCACTATAAACTGTGATGTCCCACAAGGCTCTGGTCTAGGTCCTATTATAATCTCACTGTACATGTTCCAATTAGGCTCAATATTCCACAAACTTTTCTTATGGAATATCGTGGAATATATATGTGACCCTAGACCACAAGACCAGTCATAAGTGTCAGTTTTTTTAAATTGAGATTTACACATCATCTGAAAGCTGAATAAATAAGCTTTCCATTCATACATAGGACAATATTTGGCGGATATACAACTATTTGAAAATCTGGAATCTAAAGGTGCAAAATAAAATATTGAGAAAATTGCCTTAAAGTTGTCCAAATTAAGTTCTTAGCAATGCATATTACTAATCAAAAATTTTGATATACAGTAGAAAATTGACAAAATATCTTTACTTAATATCCTAATGATTAATGATGAAAGAAAAATCTATAATTTTGACCCATACAATGTATTGTTGACTATTGCTATAAATGTAACCATGCTACTTATGACTGGTTTTGTGGTCCAGGGCCACATATTAACTTTTATAAATATTTTAAAAGTCAAAAGTCATTATTTTAGGCACTGCAATTTGGATCACCCAATATAGATGTGAATATCTTGTGTGAAGAGGAACTTACCAGTCTGAGACAGCAGTGGAGTGCTGGGTAATGCTGCTGAGTCATACATGGGGTGAGCTGGGATGGCAGGCACTGCAAAACTCTTGAGTGGGTGCGTGGGACGAACGTGTGCGGTGGGTGTGCTGAACGCTGGCTCCTCTTCAGCAGCTGAGCTGTGGTAGCTAACATCTGTCTCTGAAAGGTCAGTGGTGCAGGAGGGCTGTCCAGATGGAGGGTGCAGGTCAACACTAGGGGTGTTCCTTACTGACTCTGTAATTACAACAGCGCATGGGTCAGCACATGGTCCATACTGCACACTATTAGACGTGGGTGTTGCATGTAAGCAACCTTAAAGACCACGAGAAGCCTGCTGGGAAAAAACAGGTAATATCATGTTAAAGAGGCCAGACCTAAATGTGAGTAGATGGAAACTGGTGGAGTAGACTCTGAAACAACCACTTTGAACCATCTTTTTTTGACCAGGATTTGGAGACTGAAGAAGAAAGTCCAGACCATCTTGATGTATCCCAATCTTACTGTTTCTTTATTAAATGTATTGTTGTTTGGTATTATTGCCATAAGATTTATTACATTAAAGGAGAAGTTCACCTCCAGAATGAAAATTTTATGATAATTTACTCCAGGATGTTCATATCTTTCTTTCTTGAGTTGCAAAGAAATTATGGTTTTTGATAAAAACATACCAGGACTTTTCTCCATATAGTGGACTTTAATGGTGACCAACGGGTGGAAGGTCCAAACTGCAGTTTCAAAGCAACTTCAAAGGCTCTAAACTATCCCAGCCAAAGAATAAGTGTCTTATCTAATAAAACGAACAGTCATTTTCTAAAAAAAAATAAATACATTTATATACCTTTTCACCACAAATTCTCGGCTTGCACCATCTCTGTGATGCACATGAACGTCTTTGCCCATTAGGTAATCACGTTGGAAAAGTCACACGCGGTTAGTTCTTCTTCTGTGTATATCGGTTAAAAAAGGTAGGGGAGGGTGAAAAACTCCATCTCATTTTCTCCAACTTCAAAATTGTCCAAAATGTCAAAATTTGCTTTATAAACACTGGCTTGGTACTTCCGCCTATGTCACGCGTGCATGATTACATAATGTGTGAGGTCGAACTTGTTTAAGACAAGCATTTGTGGTTAAAAAGTATATACATATGTATTTTTCTTAGAAAATGACTGATTGTTTCGCTAGATAAGACCCTTATTTCTCATCTAGGATCATGTAGAGCCCTTTGAAACTGCACTGAAACTGCAATTTGGACCTTCTACCCATTGGCCACCACTGAAGTCCACAATATGGAGAATTGTTTTCTTTTTTTTGACTGAAAAAAGAAAGACATGAACATCTTGGATGACATGGGGGTGAGTAAACCCTCAGGAAATTTTCATTCTGGAAGTAAACTTCTCCTTTAACGTTAACTTTGTAAGGAGTGACTCAATCGGGGTTAACTCATTTGTATCCAGGCACGATGAGGGTCTTCACGAAGTCCCACTAATGCACTCTCACCTGTTGACTCTGCCCTGTCTAGATGAGAGATGGGGGTGGCGATGGACCGCGCGCTGCTCTGGTGGTGGAGATAGCTGCGTGTTGGCGAGGCCAGGCTGCCCAAGTGATAATGATGGTGATGGTTATCGAGGGAATGGATGGGGTGAGCACTAATCACAGCTGCGAATGGACACAAATAATAGACCGCCATGGTTTAGACCTTGCACACAAAGCTATGAGATTATGGAAAGCATGGTGCATCTATAACATCTGCTCATGCAAACAAACAACACCACAGATCGAAAGACACGCTATGTTGCTAGATTAAATAAGTTATGTAGGGCTAGAAACATACTCTAGACAAGTATGCAAATGCAGATGCAAATTCTTGGCCAACCTGTTCTTTCACTGCTGTGGTGCTAACTTAACTCTAAGTAATTTGCTGAGCAAATAATTTGACTACTGCGCTGCCATGGCAGCAGTTGGCAGCAATTCTGAGTCATTTGTACCCATGTACTTGAGTAGAGTATGTTTTTTGGCCTACAACTATAATAATGAACTCAGGGACCCGAGCACTATTCCGAAGAGCATAAATTGTTAAATATCCTAACTGAAAGGAAATGGGCCAAATTGTGGGTGTCCGGTCCCTGGTTCAGGATCGCACACTTACGCTGAGGGGGTTGTGCATCAAAGGGCATCATCATTTTAGGTCTCATTCCCCGACGGCCTGCCAGTGTAGACATGCTGTCCTCTGATTCGTGGCCTGTAAATCAGACATTGACCAGCCAATCAGATTGAGACAGGCTTACCCACCCAACAGGCTCCCAATACAAGAGCCATATGAAGACAACCAGCTGACTTCCTAGAGTCAGTTGCCAAGATCATGTGATGTTTTCACTATTGCAGTGGGATTCTATTGTTTGTCCATTAGAGGGCACTGTAAACACACGTATCAGGAGAGCTGTAGGAGTAGGCAGCAGCAGATGGGTATCACCATTCATGCCACGAAAACAAAAGGCTGCAAGTTGTTCCATTTTAAGCAAGTAACATGCCAATCACAAGCAATAATGACAAATAGTAGACATGACTTTGAAGCATTCTTCAGAAGCAGCAGTTGAAATGATGTCATGGATTATGCAGAAGGCGAAGACAGTTTAAAGACCCCATGAAATGGTAACAAATCTTTTTTCTTGTGTTGATGGTTGTTTCCCTACTGAAACAAGAAGTTGGGGGCGGACATATCAAAGGGACTTTTTATGCAGCCTTAGGTTTACATCATATCTACTTGCTACTTTTGAGGGAGGGTTCTAGTCCATTTTCCAAAGAGAAATACTATATGTCAAAAATCTCTAGAAGATTGGTGGTTCACTAGTATATTGATGGCCTTAACAGACAAAACTCTTTGTGTTTTGATTTCATGGGGTCTCTAAATCAAAGTTCTTACCACGGTAGGAGTTACGTCTCTGGAGCATTGGATCCATAGACCCATCCACCGGGGTAATGTCTTGGGAGGTTCGGGGGATTGGTGTGTCGGTCATGACTGGATTGGGTTCAGGCGATTTGTCAATAGGTTTTAACTCCAAACGTTCGTGGTGGATCCAGAGGTCTGGTGGTTTCAGATCTTTGGAGTTGCCCTTATACTTGTGGGATCCATTGGCAGACTTGCAGGCTGCACGTTTCCTGGGGATCATATCAAAGAGCTTGAGGGAAGGTTGTGGCAAACACATTTAGCCTTAACCAGGACCGAATATTAGGGCTGTTCGTCAGCAGGAGAACTGAACTTACTTCTTCTGCTGTGTTGTGGTACGGCGTGTACACAGGAAGGCGCCAACCACCACCAGAATGATGGTAAATGCACCCACAGACACAATTATGACGATAACCAGGATGTGGTTATCACCAGTGCTAGACATATCTGTTTTCCCTGAAACATGAAAATTTTACGGTTATTTGTCAAGGCAAACTTTGAATGTTGGTTAGTCAAATTATTGCCTGAAAGTTTTCAAAGCCCTCATGTTTATGACAGAATGGCCTGACAGACATAAATATTAAGGAAACTGGTTGAGTTTTGCTATGGGGTTACTAAGTCACAATATGTTGTTCACAAGGTGTTTTTATGTGTTTGTAAGACACTACTAGGGTGTTGCTAAGTGGTGGCTAGGTTGTTGGTGTGGTTCCAAGGGACTACTGGTTGGTTGTTACTAGGGCATTGCAAATATTTTGCTAGGTTTTTTCTAGCATGTTGCAAAACAACTTTCTAAGGTGTAGGTTGCTAGCCTGATATGAAGATGTTGCTAGGCTTTCTAGGTGGCTGGTACTGGGTGATTGAAAAAATCACCTGGTTGGCTGGTCTCCCATCCTGGCTAGGCTGGTAAAGCTGATTTCCCAGCCTGGCCAAGCTGGTTTTAGCTGGTTGTTCCAGCTGGTCTCCCAGCTTGACCAGCTAAGACCAGCCTGACCAGCTAAAGAAATGGTCAAACCCTTCTAAAACCAGTCTGCTGACCAACTATGACCAGCTATGACGACGCTAAATGACCAGCTAAAACCATCCAACCAGCTTTTATCACCTAGGTGATTGGTAAGGCACTGCTAAGCTGGAGTTGGGGTGTTTTCTGAGCATTGCTAGGTGTTGATTTGTTGTTGATAAGATATTGCTAAATGATTGCAAAATTGCAAGATAGTTTCTAGGTTATTACAGAGTTGCTAGTTTGTTTTGGGTGGTTACTAGGAACTAATAGGTGGCTGCTATAGCATTGCCAAGCTGCTTTAAGGTGTTTGAAACATGTTCTTCACAGGGCATTGCCAGGTGGTTGCAAGGCAATGCTAAGAAGTTGTTAGGGTGTTACTAAGGGGTTACTAGGCTGTTATTAAGGTGTTGCTATGTTATTGTGGGTGTTTCCTAGGGGTCCTGGGTAGTTGTTATGACACTGGTAGGTATTTGCTGCGGTATCAATATGGTGTTGAAGTGATGTGGCTAGGTAATTATAAGGCTCTGCAAGGGCGTTGCTAAGTTCCTAAGATGTTATTAAGGTATTACTAGGTTGCTGGGGTGGTTCCTAGGGATTACTTGGCTGGTTGCTACTACGGTATTGCAAAGCTTTTGATAGGTTTTTTTCTAGAGATATGTTGGTAATAGGGTGGAGAACATTACCAAGGTTAAAAGATTGCTAGCTTTTTATGAAGGTGTTGCTATCGCTTTTTCTAGGTGATTGGTAGGGTACTGCTAAGCTGGAGTTGGGTGTTTTCTGAACGTTGCTAGGGTGTTAATTTGCTGTTGATGAGGTATCGTTAAATGAATGCAAGATGCCGCAAGAGTGTTGTTTAGTGGTTTCTAGGTTGTTGTTAAGGTGTTGCTAGTTTGTTGTGGGTTGTTACTAGGAACTAATAGGTGGTTTACTAAGGTATTAATATGGCATTTAAGTGACTACACTGACTACTGGATGGTTATTATTATGATATTGCTAGGTGGTACTAGTGTGAGTACTATGTACTTTTCTTTGGTTGCTGCTATGGTACATCACTGATTTGGCAGCTTTCTACAGTGCATTTTGTGGAAACATTAAAAAACAGCAATTACCAACTGGTCCAAAACCTTGTTCAGGTGCAGAGGGTCTTCCTGGTTTCACCGACATACCTGGAGCTACAAGAGGTCAGGTAAGAAGAATTGGCAGGTGGCACATTGAAATCTACAGCTCTCATGTAAAGTTCGCATTAAGACACATTCCACCCATAACATGCAGTTTAAACGATAAACCATAAGCTTCAGGAAAGTGGATGACCAAAATGTGCTTGTTGAAAGACTGTTAGTAGTATGAAGTTTTAGCCACATGTGCATTTTGCTGATAAACTCTTAGTAAATGGCAGTCAGGCAAGCAAATAAGATGTTTTTCCTTGCTATACACCAGCTGGATCTTTTCGTGACTGCTGATGAATTTCAGTGTTCAGGGAACAAGCTCCTCACTTCAATTTGAGAACATTAGTGGAATAAAAGAAGAGAGAGCAATTACCTTGGTCATTAGCCATTTTGTCAGAGGATTCGGCTAGCAGGACAAAGCAGAAGGAGAGGAGACAGGTTAGAGGGAGAGAGGCGTGCAGTCAGAGCTAAGCAGGACCCTACAGGCGGCTTGTGCATGAACCAGTATGAAAGATTGGTGAGGTCAGGGTAAATGCAAAGGGTTAAGCTTTAGATTAGGTTAAAATAGCGTATGTGTATATGATAACAGAATATAATCCCAATATCAAATCCTACTAATAATTTAGCAACAAACTCTGCTGAAAAGAACAGCATCAATTTCCATAGTGGTCTTCTTTGGTTTAGGCTTGTTCATTATGGTTTGCTACTGGTCTAGTTGGTCTCTTCTGGTTGATCACCTGGTTAAGCCATATCCTATTGTTTTGTCAAATTCGTAACCCAAGATATGCTGGTCTTTTCGGCAGGTAGCAAAGATTGTTATCATTCATCAGCTGAGAAGTGTCGCCATGAATGAGCTGGTTTACCTTTAGGAGTGCGGAACTGAACAGCATCAGACATAGGACCCATCCCCTTGGAGTTGCGGGCCTGAATCTTGAAGTAGTAGGTGGTATCAAGGGTCAGCTCTTGAATCTGATGGGTTAGCCTGTTCCCCACTACTGGCTCAATGACCCAGTCATGAACCTCTGCCTTCACATCAGTGCTGTAGTAAATGATGTAACCTGGGCAGGAAGAAAAAAAGTGATACGGAGGCACGTTGTAATGATGAATCTGGCAAGTTAAAGGGATAGAGATCCCTCAAAAATGAAAATTACCCTATAATTTACCTACCCTCAAGCCATCCTTTCTTCTTTCAGACAAAAACAATCAGAGTTATATTAAGAAAATGTCCTGGATCTTCCAAGCTTTATAATGGCAGTGAACAGGGGTCGAGATTTTGAAGCACAAAAAAGTGCATCCATCCAACATTCAACCATGTGGAGTACTTTTTATGATGGACTTGGGCTTTAAAATTCACGGCCAGTAAAAAGTTTGGAAGAGCCAGAACATCTTTATAACTCCCATAGTATTTGTCACCACCTTGGATGGTGGATTGAGGGTGAGTAAATCATACTTTCTCCAACTGGTAATATAACTTTGTCACCTGTGATCTTGCCATTGGCTTCTGAAGGTGGCTGCCAGTTGACGATGATGGTTCGTGGTCGTCCCTCTTTGCTCACTACAGTCACATCTTTAGGTGCAGAACTTGGGACTAGGTAGAAAGACAAAATGAATCAAGACTACAAACACAGAAATACTCTCGCACTTTATGTAAATGCAAAGCTTATTGTTCATTAAGTGTGTTTACATGTACAACAAAGCTGTTTAACTACTTGAATCATCAGCCTGAAACCATAAGGACGCAAGCTGTCCCATCTAGAGTACATACTTATTTCAAAAGTTGTTCCATGTGCTGTCATACTCCAGGTGCTGGTCCTCCGGCCCTTGGTCACCATGACCGAGAACTCGTACAAGGTGTTGGGCTTAAGACCCGTCACCGTGTGAGTTAATGTGGTGGTGTTAGCCACCTAAAATGAATAAATAAATATCAGTCACCTTATTCTGTAGACAGACTCTGTGAGTAGCCTAGATTCTGTTAACCATACCTTAAACTTGGTGTTTGCGGGTATGTTGGTCTTCCAGCGCACTGTGTAGTAGCGTGCATCTGTGATCTTCTGGTTCTTAGGCAGCGAGTTGTCCGCCCAGGTGACTTTAATGGTGTCGTGGGTCAGGACGGACGCCTGAACGCCCACAGGAGGCAGCATGGGTAAAGGGTCTGGTACTGGAGTGTATGGAGCATGGAAAAGTTCGTACAAATCAACATCAGGGTCTATGGGGTCTGCAAGCAAATTACACAATGTCAAAAAAATAAAAAGGTGAAAGGTGAAAAAGGGTGAGCCCGATTACACGAACAAGGGGAGGGTTGAAGGAGGGGAGACACGTAACGAAGGGCGAGAACGGATTAATGGATTAAAATGGAAGGTGAGGAGGGGAGGATTGTGGAGGCGGGATTGGGAAAGGAGAAAGAGAGAAATCTTGGATTAGAACAGAATATCAAGAGACAGTCACAAATCCATTCAGAGCTACAGAGAACTACGTCTACAATGAGTCAAGGAACTACATCAGCTCGGTTCACTACTAGCTACATTACCAATAAAGGAGGAAAAATATCAGTCAGACAGTGAGAGCTCATATACAGAAAGTCTGGAATACAGAGCACAGCTGTTGAATTCTAAGCAAAACTTTGGTTAGACCTCAGACTAGAAGGTCTATCAGCATCTAGAATTTTACATGGATAAAATCAGTGCTGTTAATAATAGTCTTAGATCACAATTACAGTTGAGATCAAAAGTTTACAAACACCTTGCAGAATCTGCAAACTGTTATTTTTTTCATACCAAATGCATGTTATTTTTTATTTAGTACTGACCTGAATAAGATATTTCACATAAAAGACGTTTACATATAGTCCACAAGAGAAAATAATAGTTGAATTGATAAAAATGACCCTGTTCAACAGTTTACATACGCTTGATTCTTAATACAGTGTTGTTACCTGAATAATCCACAGCTGTTTTTTTTAATGATAGCTGTTCATGAGTTTTTTAGCATTTGTGTGTATTTGAACCCTTTCCAACGACTGTATGATTTTGAGATCCATCTTTTAACACTGAGGACAACTGATGGACTCATATGCAACTATTACAGAAGGTTCAAACACTCACTGATGCTCCAGAAGGAAACACAATGCATTAAGAACCGGGGAGTAAAACATTTTTGAATTTGAAGATCAGGGTAAATTTAGCTTATTTTGTTTTCTGTGAAACATGTAAGGGCAGTACTAAATAAAAAAAAAAAATATTTAGGCAAAATAAGAAAAATGTACACATCTTCATTCTGTTCAAAAGTTTACACCCCTGGCTCTTAATGCATTGTTTTTCCTTCTGGAGCATCAGTGAACATTTGAACCTTCTGTAATAGTTGCATATGAGTCTCTCAGTTGTCCTCATTGTGAAAAGATGGATCTCAAAATCATACAGTCATTGTTGGAAAGGGTTCAAATACACAAAAATGCTGAAAAAACAAATAATTTGTGGAACCTGAAAGATTTTTCTGAGCAGGCAGTTTAACTGTTCAAGACAAACAAGGGTACAACTTTCACTAAACAAAAAAAAAAAAAAAAACAGCTGTGGATCATACAGATAACAACACTATTAAGAATCAACCACATGTAAACTTTTAAATGGGGGCATTTTTATAAATTCAACTATTATTTTCTCTAGTGGACTATATGTACGTCTTTTATGTGAAATATCTTCAGGTCAGTACTAAATAAAAAATAACATGCATTTTGTATTATCCCTCTTATTTTGGTAAAATAATTAACGTTTTGCAGATTCTGAAATTTTTGACCTCAACTGTATATACTTTTTTAATACTCCTTTCCGTACTCTTCCTAAATGCCAACATCAAATGTTAAAACTGTCATTAAATTTATCATACCTTGTATTTGTTGTAAAGTTTGAACATCTCAAATTATTATGTGCATCAAGGTCATACGTTTTCAGCTAATAAAAAATGATCTCAACGAGATCTGTTGCTCTAATGAATAACACTGCAATTTAACCCAGTTAACACAGAAGGAAGCAGATGAAAAGGTTTTTATTTTTCTTTCCTGTCTATTAATTTTTATTTTAGGTGTGGAATCAACGACCTTGTCTGGGCCAAGGTTTTGGAAATGTGCATTTTTTTGATAATTCACCAAAGCATTCAGATATGTTCAATGTACAATGCAGCTCTGGTTTTACTGATATGATAGTGCAAATACCAGTACAACAAATGGAAGTGTGATCCTTTTATAGATTTAAAGCTGTTTATACCTGCCTTAAATCACCTGTTTTCCTAAGCGCTCCTTCCAAGAATAACAATTTGGAGGGGAAAATTATGCTGGCTTTTATATGTGTGAAACTGAGAACACATTCTTTCTAAACTGAACATTTAACTGTTTTCAAATGGCAAAGTGGGGGAAAAAACAGATTATTTTCCATAGTGCTGCTGAAGCAGCCCCATAGTGAGCACTACGTGAGGCTGAGCTCTGCTTGTTCTCTGGAATTCAGTTAAAGAGCGGAATGTAAACGCACTCACTGTCCTACTAGCATGCAATGCCTAACAAAACAGTGCATAAAAAAGCAAAGTAACACATTCTTCAGCATACAGTAATTCACTCACTGAGTTCCAGGAAAAAACAATGTGTATGTATATTCTGGTATTCTCAGAAGAGGCAAAACTGTTACCCTTACCTGATAGAATAGAATACAACATTTTCTCTAATGGTGGAAAAGACGCTTATGTATGAAAGAATGGGTGAGCGAGCAGATATAAACTCTGCAGGAGATTTTCAAAGCCCCTGCAGCAGGTTTCCTTGAGTTCAGTTAAAGGTAAACCAGGAGAAATGAGAAATTCCATGTACCACATTGCATGCTGGGAGGTATTAAGAATGTAACATTGATCAAAACGGGAGGTTAGAATTATCCGGAGTTCAGAAAGTAGTCAGCTACAGTTTTTCATCTTTCATTCCCTACGCAATGTGAATCAAGTTCTTGGCACTCTTAATGTAATATTTGTCATATTACGATCCATTTAATCTGATGGGAATAAAAACTAGCCAGTAAGGGACACAGCAGTATACAGAAAAACAGCTGTAATGTAAAATAAATTATTAATATTAGTAGTAGTAGTAGTAATAATAGTAACAGCGGCAGCAGTAGTAGAAGCGGTAGTGTATTTTTTTTTTATTAAATGCTATTTAATTTTATTTTATAGTGAAATATTACAATATTTGCAATTCTTCTTGTAATGCAAAACTTCTTGTTTTTATTTATTTATCTATTTTTAATAATAATAATATACTATTAATTAATAATTTATGTATTCTTATTTTATTATTTTTATTTATTTATTTATTTTTGCAATCTTAATTATATTTTTCCCCAAATCATGTACTGGCATCTTGTTGTCAACCATTCAGTACTCAAAAATTTCTGAGGGGAAAAAATGATGTCAACCTTTCAAATTAATTACAAAACTAAAGCATGTTGATAAATTGCTTGTTAAGCTGGCACTTAACCCTAATTTTGCACAAACATTTTAGCACTGCAGATGATAAAAATGGCTATTTCACCATGAACAGTGTTTTAAAATGTTAGTTATAATCTTTGACCAGTGCTACTCAGCCATGTCACGTCAACATTCACTTGAATGCTGAAGTGACTCATTTCCTGGATTTGTCTGTCATGTTAAGATGTTTCTGTATGTCGGATAAGAGCATTGCTTAATCAAACCTCTGCATCTCCATCATGCGCAGTGCTATTAAGCAGCGCTTCAGTCGTGAAGTGCATATGGCTTCATCTTTATCTTATAATCATGAGAATTCATCTGGTTGCTAGGAAGCAGAAGCATTAGAGACCACAAGTCTACTGGAGAACTCTTAAAATGAGAAGAACAAACACTCAACCACTATGCATATCCATAATGTCAATATGATACCCAGAAATAACAGAAATGCAGTTTTAGAAGATATTTGGACACATCGAGCTTCTTGAGGTCTAATCAAATACATCTGTTCAACAGACAGGTAGATGCAATGTTATTTTATAGTAAATGTGGCAATATTTTTCATATTAAGAACAAAGCAGTACCAAATGAAGAAGAGTACGTGAGAGCTGTAGGTGTGGCGTGTTACAAGGCTGAGAGGTGCCGGCCGTGACCTACCTGATTGGGGTCGTGTGATGGCGCTCTCATACACAGGGATTCCCTCCCCCACATTGTTGAAGGCCTTCAGTGTGATAACGTAGTGCGAGCTGGGATCTGGCAGGGAGAAAGCCAATCATTTAGCTAATCAAGCCCGCAGCTCCACTGAGAGCTCAACCATATTCATCATCCTAGCAGGGGTGCATATTTAAACACCATTATTGATTCTCGCTCTCGTGTAATTAGATGAATTACGAAAACTTAAATTATGCTGTTTCTTCTGATGATTATTTTTCTCCTTCCTTCAAATGTAATTACAATGGGGTGGAGAGCAGGCTAAATCTCCAACTCTCAAGTACCTGCAATCTATTTACCCAGTTCTGTTTACTTTAATTCACTTTTAGAGGCAACGGAGCAATTTCTTCGCTGCTACTTCATGTTTGACTGATGAAGGTGTGAATGAATGTTTAGAAACATAAATTAAAATGACTAACTCAGTTTCTGAGCTTCAGTGGATAATATAGTTCCATGGTATTATAGGATATAGTAATATGGTAAAACTGGGTATGTATCATCACAATAACCATAATAACTTTTTTTTAACTTTATCATGGTAACACCATAGTATTCTTCAAATTAAGTACCAAGTATCAAGTACCATATTTTATGCATATGACAATAATTGGATATCATGGTAGACAGCAAAATAGTACAGTATTAAAAATCATAAATCGTTACTATACCATTGTACCGTCAAAGTAAATTTTGTATAATTTACACTGAGACATTTTCATTTCATATAGTCCCACATGGCAAAAAAAATTAATTAAACCTGATTTAGGATTCTTTGATGAATAAAAAGTCAAAAAGAACAGCATTTACTATCTTTACTATCACTTTTGATCAAATCCTTGCTGAATAAAAGTATAAAAGAAAAAGAAAGAAAAAAAAAAAAAAATGTACTGACCCCAAACTTTGAATGGTTGTGTATATTTTTACAAAAGAATTCTACTTTAAATAAATGCTCTTCTTTTTAACGTTGTATTCAAAGAATGAATATATTAAAAATAAATAAATAAATTAGCACAACTGTTTCCAACACTGATAATAAATCAGCATATTTGAATGATTTCTAAAGGATCATGTGACACTGAAGACTGGAGTAATGATGCTGAAAATTCAGCTTTGCATCACAGGAATAAATTACATTTTAAAGTACATTAAAACAGGAAACCACTTTTTTAAATTGCAATATTTTACAGTTTTTTCTGCATTTTTAACCAAATAAACGCAGCCTTGATAAGGAAAAAAAAAAAAAAAAAAAAAATTAAAAATCTTACTGATCCCAAACGTTTGAATGACAGTGCATTATATATAATTTGTTTTAATTACTATATTTACTTTTTTTTAAACATTTTTATACTTTTCTATTTAAATTTTATATTTTCACATTTAAAAAAACATTTTTTATATTTTGAAGTATATATACATAAATATATTTTGATTAGTTTTACTTACATTTACCTTATTTTTTAAACTTTGTTATTCATTTGAAATTGAATTTAAATGCCGAAACATTCAATTTAAATATTCATTTACAAAAAAGCATCTTAAAAATTACTTTTACCCAATATGCATTTGAAGACTGAAAATGTACATTTTTGTCTCTCAAATCAGATGTGTGTAAAATATATTTTATACGAACAATGTATTTTTTCAAAGCCTTTATTATTACGAAAGGATCTTACTCAAGTTCTCAATGGTGTAGTATCTCTGCTTGTAGTCCACTTTAATGGTCTGGGCGTGAGGGCTGCCGATCCCATAGCTGATAGTGTAACCCCTCACCACAATGTCCTGGTTCTCCGGGGGCGTCCAACTCACTACTATGCTGTTCACAAGTGGCCGAACGTGCAAGGAGCTTGGGGCGTCTGGCACAGTTGTCTCTGAAACCAAAGAACATGCAAAATTACACTTTGTCATTCTAATCAAGCACTGGTGCTCACGAGACATTGCCTGTTTTTACCGTCCAGATCGCTCTCAAATGTCTCAGCGGTGGTCCAGTCTGTGGCTGGACCCGTGCCATTGACAGTAATGGCTGATACTCGCAACATATATTCAGTGCCTCGTTGCAGACCTGGAATAGACAAGACAAACATCAGTAAAGGCTTTTGATTCACAATGGTTCTACAAATACTGTACATATTCATAAGATTTCCCTCTTGGAAAAAAAAAAAAACAGCTGCCCTGTTTCAAAAAATACCTAACCAGCATTTACCCTTTTTTTCAACAGGATTGTGAAATAAAGAATCACTTTTCAGCTAAAAGTGCACAAATATCACTCAAAGTTTACTAGGATGTTCTGGGCGGTTCCTAAAGCAGTGCTAGTTCAAATCATTAAGTATGAGCAATAGTAAAAGTGAAGAACCAGGTCTCAATCATCCAGACAGCTCATTTCTTTGAAAACAAACAGAAAGATGTTTCACAATGCTCTACGTTTCTCAATCCATTTACGGAGACAAAATCGATAACCACCCCCGTATCATCATCACTGGCTCTGCTGTACGACATACTGACCTACACGTTACAACATTGCCTAGAGTGCTGATTTATAAAGGTCTGCTTCTACAAATTTGTATCACAGTGGACTGACAAAAACAACAATATGAGAGCTGACTGATTCCAGAGGGGAAAAGCAAAAAACGTTCAGAATTTCACATGTCTGATGCCAGGGGCATGTTCTGGTTTTTATAGATGAGGGAATGCCTGCTGTCTTTAAATAAGCCAGAGGTAGTAATTGCTTTAAAATGTTAATAAGCATCTGCTTAGTTAGAGTGTTGAATGCAAAAGTCAGAGCTGTTCCTACGGCCTTGTGGGAGATAGCAACACTCCACTTCAAGCCTTTGAACTAACAAACATCTCATCTCAACTCAACTGGAACAGAAAACAACCATTATGCTCTTTGATGCCAACCACAGCATGATACCCATGATGCTGTTGAAATCTATTTGGAATATAATTCTCACTTTTGTTTCATTAATGGGAGTTTGTCACTTGAGGCTTTTTTTTTGCAGGCTCATCTATTTTGTAATGTCTGAGAAATATATTTTTCCAGAGCTGTTTGTGTACATGGGTAAGGACACAATTTACCGATGCCTTCAAAAAAAAATTCTCAACCACTTTTAGCAATGCCAGTATCAAGAGTAGGATGGCCAAGACAGACACACTGGGGCTGTTAATAGATTAAAAATGTTTTATCAAATTAATTATATGACACACTAATTAATTATTCAAATAGGATCATGGCAGATGAATAAATGTGTCAGGTTTGTTCATTATTTTTTGTAATTAATTGTGCTAAATTAACTTGAAGTTACTAAATTGACAGGCCTATAATGATATCTTATAATGTATGCATATATGGGCCATTCTACAGAACTGGTGCAAAGTCAGAGTTGGAAACGTCTTTAACGTCTTTTTCGACAAATGTTGTTTGTAACAGCGCTGTTACCGTTACTGACAATAATATACGCCGTTACTATAATCTTCTTCGAGGTAAATTCTGGCTTATTCCTCTCAGTGCGTCATCTTCCAAAATAGAAAAGTAGCCGAGATGAACTTGATGAATGTTCACGTTTGTTTACAGAGGCAATGTGGGCCTTTACCTACATGTCCACGCGTCTCACATGGATGTTTAAAATTTAAAAACAAAGCCACTTGGGGGCCTGATTACATTTGAGATAATGAGTTTCGACAGCAAAAACTGGAGCTCACATTGGTATCATTCGGATTACTTTATCAGAGAAATTTTTTTTTTTTTTGACGTGACTTACTTCACTTAAAAGCAGACATTCCATTCAGCTTTCTATACATATGTTTCTCATGTCTGTGAGGCACGTATTGGCAGAGATTCTGGTTGTTTTTATTTACGTGTCTGTAAGGAGAGGTGACACAGACCAACACGACAGAGAATGCACCCTGTTTATTTTCTTTATTTTACATTGTTTTCTTGTTATTGTACACAAATAAAAATAGACCCTTTGCAGTTTCAAAATGACAGAAGTAATTTTATTTCTTTCACGGTCATCAAGAAAAAACAGACCGCACCGCTTCATGTCCGCGGGTTGAAGCAACCCCAATAACTTGATATTCAGCCCCTGGATGGTGTCTCTCACACTGTCCCACAGCAACATTAAAAAAGTTATTTGACATATTTGAGCACTTTTTAAAAAGGTAACACAATAGTTACTTTCCCTGGTAATTAGTTTTATAATGATTTAACTCAGTTACTATTTGTGAGAAGTAACTATATAAAAATAATATGCAAAAATATATATGTAAGTATTTTCAAAAATGTATTTATTTAATAATCAAATAAATTTCATGACACACTTATAATTATCTATATATCTATCTGCTGTCTCTATCTATGAATTAAATGATCTAGAAATTAAATTAACACCTAAAAGAACATTTACTACTTTTAAACATTTTTTAAATATTTAAACACATTTTTAAATATAATACATTTTTAAATATAATTACATTCATTTGGAAAAACTGCAGAAATTACAGATTCTGCATTGTCAAGTCTGTCAGCAGTTTTTAGAACTGAGCTCATCCAAATGACACAATTACTGACCAAAGCTGACAGTTTGAAAACCAAATACGTGTCTGTCCTTTGAGTTTGAGATGTCGCTTAGCTTACCATCTATGAGCTGATAGAGCTGTGATCCTGAAGTAATCTCGGCTGCCTCGCTCTTCCTCGTACCCTTCCTGTAGCGAATCTTATAGCCGGTGATCTCACCATTCTGAGCATCTGCTGGTGGAGGCTGCCATCTGACCATGATGCTCTACAAAGTTAACACATTTGAGAAAACCAAAAAAATAAATAAATAAATATCACACATTCAGATATTATTCCAAAGCAATAACCACAGTTTATCAAAGGGGAGAATTAGCACTGCACCTCCTCTGGGCACCTACAGTACATGCAAAGTCACCATAGTAACAAGCCTGAGTGCAGGCATCTAACCTAAGTCATCGACTCCCCGAGGCATCCATTAGAGAATGTGATCGTCTCGCACATAAAGCATGCGCAAGTATATCAGTCCTGCAGCAGAGGGCATTGGGCGAGCAGCAGAGATCGGCCCGCACCGAACCCATGAATAATAGATAAAGCTGTGAAGTGTAGAGAAGCCTGCGGGAATGCGGCTCAGGATGGATGGAGGAGGCTAGCTGCAGGGCCCACGGTGCCTGCTGGGATAATGAAGGCAGGGAGAGGGGCCGCCCAGCGTGGGTGGGGAATTAATTAATAGTATCCACAGTTGCCGTGTTCACGGGCCATGAGGGAATAAACCGAATTAAATCTGCACCATGTATGCAATTACTATATTTCAATTTTCTTACCAATTCCAGTTTACCTCGCTAACTACTGCTTGTGTTTTCAGCCACACAAACTTGTTTTATTGACTTATGGGTCACAGGGGTGCACGGTGCTACCAGTGGGGGCCTCACATCCAGTAAGTCATTGTGTTCATTATCCACACCCAGACTCAATTCCCCCTGTCTTTAGCGTAGCACCCCAGGACCACAGGAGGGGGTCCTGATACAGTCCGTAGGAGCACACTAATTAACCATCTTCTCATGCAATATACAAAACTGAAACTGAAAAAAAGCTTCTGTCTGGGACTTAAAGCCTTTTTATTATTCAGCGCTAATTGCTGAGCCATAAAACCCATTACAGG
This sequence comes from Labeo catla, assembly GCA_012976165.1. NCBI lineage: Eukaryota > Metazoa > Chordata > Actinopteri > Cypriniformes > Cyprinidae > Labeo > Labeo catla. Next base: position 167,965 of record VONZ01000763.1, read on the forward strand.
CTTGAAAGTGGGTTGGTCTGTGTATACCCAGAATGCAAAGAGACTGCAATTAAACTGGATTGTTACAGTTTTTGAAGAATATACGAGTTGTGCATGTGCAAAATTTGCTGTCACTAGGGTGCACTGGGTGTTTGCTAGGACATTGTTAGGTGGTTTTGCTGAATGGTTTATATGCTGTTGCTAAGGTGTTTTACCTTTAAGTCTTGACTTACAGACCTTATGTGGCAGAGAAACAAGCAAGCCTCTTGTTTTAGTAGCTCTGTAGCATTGCTGTTGAAGAGCAATTAGCTGGTGAAGAATATATATATATATATATATATATATATTGAGTAGAACATTTTAAGAACATTCATGCCTGTAGCACTAATGGTTTTGTGCTGAAGTTAAAAGTTGACATAAAACACATGTGATCAAATTTTCCACCCTATCCAAGTGAAAAAACTTCTAGAATTAGAAAAAAATGTAGCGTGGGACCTAATTTTGTTCATCAGGATTTGATTGGATTGATGGATCATTGTTTGTTTTAATGCGATTTTAATGTGAGTGACAGGTTGTTGGAGGAGAGGGACTTTTTTCCCAAATCGCAGGGTTATTATAGTTAACTAACCATTAGAAAATAAATAAATAAAATATAGTTTTAAATAAAATAAGTGAAATTAAATAAAATGTAAAAAAAAAAAAACTTTAGCAAATTTTCCAGACAACATTTCTCATTTTCATTTAGTTTAACTTAATGTACTAAAATAACTTCCTACACTAAAACTGAAAAAAAAAAAAAAAAATCAATAAAAACTAAACAGACATACCTAAAAAAGAAAACTTGACAAAAACACTTCACAAAATAGGAAAATAAATGTGTATATATATATACATACAGTGGGTACGGAAAGTATGCAGACCCCCTTAAATTTTTTACTCTTTGTTATATTGCAGCCATACAGCACCCCATACTGACAGAAAAACACAGAATTGTTGACATTTTTGCAGATTGCAGGTGCTTAGTAGAAGCACCCTTTTGATCTAATACAGCCATGAGTCTTTTTGGGAAAGATGCAACAAGTTTTTCACACCTAGATTTGGGGATCCTCTGCCATTCCTCCATGCAGATCCTCTCCAGTTCTGTCAGGTCGGATGGTAAATGCTGGTGGACAGCCATTTTTAGGTCTCTCAGAGATGCTCAATTGGGTTTAAGTCAGGGCTCCGGCTGGGCCATTCAAGAACAGTCACAGAGTTGTTGTGAAGCCACTCCTTCGTTATTTTAGCTGTGTGCTTAGGGTCATTGTCTTGTTGGAAGGTAAACCTTCGGCCCAGTCTGAGGTCCTGAGCACTCTGGAGAAGGTTTTCGTCCAAGATATCCCTGTACTTGGCCGCATTCATCTTTCCCTCGGTTACAACCAGTCGTCCTGTCCCTGCAGCTGAAAAACACCCCCAACAGCATGATGCTGCCACCACCATGCTTCACTGTTGGGACTGTATTGGACAGGTGATGAGCAGTGCCTGGTTTTCTCCACACATACCGCTTAGAATTAAGGCCAAAAAGTTCTATCTTGGTCTCATCAGACCAGAGAATCTTATTTCTCACCATCTTGGAGTCCTACAGGTGTTTTTTAGCAAACTCCATGCGGGCTTTCATGTGTCTTGCACTGAGGAGAGGCTTCCGTCGGGCCACTCTACCATAAAGCCCCGACTAGTGGAGGGCTGCAGTGATGGCTGACTTTCTACAACTTTCTCCCATCTCCCGACTGCATCTCTGGAGCTCAGCCACAGTGATCTTTGGGTTCTTCTTTACCTCTCTCACCAAGGCTCTTCTCCCCCGATAGCTCAGTTTGGCCGGACGGCCAGCTCTAGGAAGGGTTCTGGTCGTCCCAAACGTCTTCCATTTAAGGATTATGGAGGCCACTGTGCTCTTAGGAACCTTAAGTGCAGCAGAAATTTTTTGTAACCTTGGCCAGATCTGTGCCTTGCCACAATTCTGTCTCTGAGCTCTTCAGGCAGTTCCTTTGACCTCATGATTCTCATTTGCTCTGACATGCACT